>CM046879.1:306546633-307075556 GCA_025667525.1 Glebionis coronaria
TACTACTAGCTCCTGGTGCCTTATAGGCTTGACACCAGGAGGAACACACACACACCTTTAGTTTACATTGTATATGAATGGATGCTCAATATGTGTGTCTAACCCTCTTTATATAATAGAGGGACTAGGGTTTACAAGCCAAACCCTAGCTTACTAACTAAGCTAACCTAATATTACATATTAGGTCCTTATTGTTTCTTCTATCTTCATCTCTGCCTATAGGTTTTGTAATCATCAAATCTGTATGTCCCAACAATCTTCCCCTATTTGATATTACAAAACAATGTGCATGAAGAAACAATGCTCGAACATGTCATCACGATAATAAGCTGCACATCTAACTATTCTTCCCCTTTTTGTAATCAGCAAATAGGGTCTTGTGCAACTCGTAGACGCTTCCCCTTAAGTGATGCATGTAGATGGTTAAGTATATAAACAATCATACTAACCATCTCTTGAATCTTGAACTCAGTGGCATAGATCATTTCTTCCTTCAGTATGAAAAAGACATGCTTATTACAATATCATGTAATAAAATGTCTTTGAATAATTCTTGTAGTCAATATATGCATGACGATCACATGCAATGGCCGATAGTCTCAGTGAGCTCTGACGGATCAACCAGAAACCACTAATGCTTATGATCATGCTAATTTTGTGATGATCATATCATGAACTGTATGGTATCATATGCCCCCCAAATATTTGTAAAAGAGCGTGTAACTGTTCCAGTTAAGAATTATAGCATAAACTGAATCTCCGAAACGATCTATACCCCTCGTCAAGATGAACTCCCACTTTTTTTTTTTTTATAAACGAACAGCAGGAATCAACACAACCACTAGAAGAAAACATAACGTACCAGTAGGAACGACCAGTAGGAACGACTAGTAGTAACGACCAATAGGAACGACCAGTAGGAATACACCAGGAAGACTAAGCTTCCCCTCGATCCATGTATGCTTCCCCTGAAGAAGTGCATGTCCAATCCGATAGGTTCCTTTGAGTGATCACTGATGAAGAAAATCAAGTAGAACCAATTTGATGAAGAAGTGGATCCTCCCAAACTTGTGTCTTATATCATGCATTTTATCCAGTTTTTGGTCCACGAGAACGGATAACCTTCACAACTATGAGCCAGCTGTTAGCTATAACAATATATTTAGTCAAAATGATATATTTTTGATCAAAATGACAAGGTGTATTGCTCACCAACAGTTTTTGGTACATGGGAACTGCTAACCTTCACAACTATGAGCCAGTTGTAAGATGTAAGAATATATTTAGTCCAAAGACAAGGTGTATTGCTCACCTAAATGCTGATATAATAAGAAACAAATTTGTAAAACTCAACTACAACATCAAATAAATAATCAAGCATCAACTTCAATGACCAGAAGGAACCATGGCTCACCAGTAAGAATGACTAGCAGTAACGAAAACCTACCAGTAGCATCTCCAACCCCGTTCTTTTTTTTCTTTTTTTCAATTTTTTTCCAAATTTTTTTTTCAAATCCTACGCCTCTTTTAGTAATTATTTTCAAAATTTTAATCCAATCTATCCACATAATTTGGACCACACGTATTTTGGTTTGGGAAATTTGGGAACTGTTGTTAAGCCCTCAGCAGGTTGTTCTTGGTCAAATAATAATACCCAAATGATGCATTGGCAACCAAGGAACAACGGTGGATCTCATCAATCTTCTTGGCACTCTTCTAAAGATCCACAAGGCAGGCTCAAACCTGAAAAGGTTTGGGTCCCATTAAGACACTAACTTTTGCATTTTTATTAACTTGTTGTAGGTTACTCTATACCAAGATCCTAGTCTAGGCATTGTTGATAGTGGTTGCTCCAGGAGCATGACAGGAAATAAAAGTCTTCTCTCTAACTTTGTACCATTTCATGGAGGCAAGGTCTATTTTGGTGGGGGTGAAGGTAGGATCACTGGCAAAGGAACGATAAGGACTCCTAATCTAAACTTTGAGCAGGTCTACTATGTGGAAGCACTTCAGCACTTCAACTTGATATCGTTCTCTCAGATTTGTGACAAGAAGCAGTTTGTTCTCTTCACCGATACTGATGCACTTGTGCTTTCCAAAGACTTTCAGCTTCCGGATGACTCACAAGTTCTACTCAGAATCCCTAGAAAACACAATCTCTATAGCATCAAGTTGAATGAAGTCAATCCTACTGGTCAACTAGCGTGTTTGGTTGCTAAGGCCTCAGAAGATGAAGCCACTCAAGGCATAGAAGGATGGGCATGTGAATTTCAAGACCATTCACAAAATTGCAAATCTGAACCTGGTCTCTGGTTTACCTCCCAAGTCGTTTAGAAATGATATAAATTGTGTTACCTGCAGCAAAGGCAAACAGCACAAAGCATCCTTCAAGGCCATTACTGCTCTTAGTCTTATCACTAAACCATTGTAGCTCCTACACATGGATTTATTTGGTCCTACTTCCATTAGAAGCATTAACCACAAGCAATTCTGTCTGGTGGTAACAGATGGATATAGCAGGTTTACGTGGGTGTTCTTCATGGCTGACAAGAGTGAGACCTACTCAATTCTTAGAGATTTTCTTACCCTGATAGAGAACCAGTTGTCCAAGAAAGTTAAAGGTATTCGTTGCGACAATGGAACCGAGTTTAAAAATAAAGACCTCATCGCACTTTGTAATGCTAAGGGCATCAAAAGAGATTATAGTGCAGCGAGGACTCCTCAACAGAATGGCGTGGCAGAACGAAAGAATAGGACACTAATAGAAGCAGCAAGAACTATGCTTGCCGATTCCAAGCTTCCAACCATGTTCTGGACAGAAGCTGTTAATACTGCAAGTTATGTTTTGAATAGGGTTTCTATTACCAATCCTCACAAGAAGACTCCTTATGAGCTGCTCACGGGCAAAGTTCCAAATATTGCTCATTTGAAGCCTTTTGGGTGTCTAGTCACCATTCTGAATACTAGTGACTATTTGGGGAAGTTTGATGGCAAGGCAGATGAAGGATACATTGTGGGATCTTCAGCTTACTCTCGAGCTTATCGTGTCTATAATCTCCAAGCCAAGCGGATCATTGAAACTATAAATCTCAAGTACTTTGAAGAGAAGTCAAACATTCAAGGCAAGGGTCCAGAATGGTATTTTGATCTTGATTATCTTAGTGATTCGTTAGGATATTTTCGTTTCAAAACTAACCATGATGCAGGACCACAAGTGTTTGCAACTTCTAGTACTGGTGTACCTTCTAGTCTTTCTGATTCAGATGATGAGGATGACATTTTTGTGGTTCCATCCTATTCCACCACAGTTTCTCCTACTCCTCCTAGTGATGCAACTCCATTGGATGTACAGGATTCCCAAGTAGCTCTTGACACTCTTCTCCAACAACAACAAGAAGCTACTAAAGCAGCTGCACAAGGTGGTTTTGAGTTTCCCTTGGTTGAGCCTACTGACAAAGCTGCTCCTGGTACTCCAGCTTCTTCTCCTAGTGCTAGCTTATCACCTACTGGTACTCCGGCTAGTGAGTCTGCTTCCAATACTCGTTTCTCCAGTCCTACTGATTTGGGGAACCATCAAAAGAAGGCTTCTACCAAGCTGGATGATATTCATAAACAACCGGTAGATGGGATTTTCAACACTGCTTCATATGATGCTGACTTTGTTGGTGATCTCAATAACTTGGCACAGAAGTGGAGGTTTCTTCCAATCCAGTCTTGCAATCACACAAAGATCATCCTACCACTCAAATCATTGGAGATCCGGGTTCTACTGTTAAGACACGCAGAATGCAGAAGAAGGCCTCGTCTGATCATCATGCTCTTGTGAGCTATATTGAAGATCAAAAGCGTAATAATCATACGGACTTTCAACACTGTTTGTTTGCTTGTTTTCTTTCACAGGTGGAACCTAGGTCAGTTTCTCATGCTCTTGAGGATCAAAGTTGGGTGGAGGCTATGCAGGAGGAAATGCAGCAATTCTTGTTTCAGAATGTTTGGGTTCTGGTTGACTTACCAGATGGAAAGTCAGCAATCAATACCAAATGGATTCTCAAGAACAAGAAGGATGCATGGGGAATTATCGTGAGGAATAAAGCTAGGCTTGTCGCACAAGGACACACTCAAATTGAGGGCATTGACTATACTGAAGTTTTTGCTCCGGTTGCAAGAATAGAGGCCATTCATCTGTTTTTGGCTTTTGCTTCTTATGTGGGATTTACGGTGTTTCAGATGGATGTCAAGAGTGCATTTCTCTATGGCAAAATTGACGAGGAGGTGTATGTCACTCAACCTAAGGGCTTTGTAGATCTACTTCATCCCAAGAAAGTTTACAAGGTGGTCAAGGCTCTTTATGGATTACATCAGGCTCCTAGAGCTTGGTATGAGCGTCTTTCAACTTTCTTGTTAAAAAACGGCTATAGAAGGGGTACTATTGACAAAACACTATTTCTTCAGAGGAATACCAAGGACATTATCCTTGTTCAGGTTTATGTGGACGACATTATCTTTGGTTCTACTAGGAAGGAATGGTGTGATGAGTTTGAACACTTGATGAAAGGCGAATTTCAGATGAGTGCGATGGGAGAACTTTCTTTCTTCCTTGGTCTTCAGGTCAAGCAACAATCGGATGGGATTTTCATCAGTCAAGATAAATATGTTCATGAGATTCTTCAGAAGTTTGACATGGATCCTCTTAGACCAGCAGCGACTCCATATGAAGTTGCTAAAATCAAACTTAAAGATGAGCCAGACCCCCTGGTCAATGTTCACATGTACAGGTCTATGATTGGCTCCCTCATGTATTTGACTGCATCACGTCCGGATATCATGTTTGCAGTAAGTGCTTGTTCTCGACACCAGGTGACTCCAACGGTTTCGAACTTAAATGCAGTAAAGAAGATTTTCAAGTATATCAAGGCTCAACCTAAACTGGGCTTATGGTATCCTATAGAGTCACCTTTTGTTCTAGAAGCCTATAGTGATAGCGACTATGCTGGTGCTAATAATGACAGAAAGTCTACTACTGGTGGTTGTCAATTCTTGGGTCGTCGGCTTATTTCATGGCAATGTAAAAAACAGACAATAGTAGCTACTTCTTCAACAGAAGCTGAATACGTTGCTGCTGCTAGTTTTTGTGGACAAGTTTTGTGGATCCAAAATCAGATGCTGGATTATGGTTTCAATTTTATGAACACCAAAATTTTTATGATGCCTAAGGTGCTAGTTATGAACACTAAAATTTTTATGATGCATAGTCGTTAGCACTGGAACAATCACAACAAGGTGCTAGTTATGACGTACTGCAAAGCATTGAAGGGGTTGAAGAATGAAAAAAGAATTGTAAAGATAAAGGGTGTAAAGAAAGAAGCCCTCCTTACAAGCTTAGGCAGAAACCGGGTCAATACATATGCTATTGAGATCATTTTTAATGACTCTTGATATTGAAGACAGACATCATGGACCCAGTAATGCAATGCACAACCCATCCCAGCTAACTCAGATATCTCTTAAAAGATATTTGTTTTAATCACACGGAGACAACGCATTATCTATTGATTTATTCTCTCCGAATAAATTGGTATTGAAATGGTGGCACTCCTCTCCATCCTCCGATCACTAAAATCCAAAGTGCACGATTGAGTCTAGAGCCATTTGAGATCATCAAAAGTCTCATTAGGATACACTTTCATAATTCCTTACTTCTTCACACACTATGAAAAGTAAGAAAGATCTTAAGAGTCCTACACAAAATCTTCATGATATTTCCTGAACATTCGAGTAATACGAAAGTATTTATAATGAAGATGGAAATCCTTCTTGAGTGAATATCAAAAAGCTCATGGTAGGTGACTTGTGCGATTCTTTATGAATCAAGCTTGTGATAACTGGAAAGCAACAGTGGTTTAATTCTTAAATGAATTTAAACACGTTCCAGGCCTCTACGCAATATCTTAGTGATCTTGCCAGAACACTCAGAGTGATACCTTAGTGTTCACAGTGATGAGTGGAAATCCTTCTAGTGTTAACCTCAAACAACACTTGGTAGGTAACTTGCAAGATTCTATACGAATCAAGCTTATGACGACTGGAAAGCAACGATTGTGCGGTTCTTAATTTAATTTCACTTGTTCCAGGAACATGAATTGACGGCTTCAAATCATGCGGATAATATTATCCAAATGATTCACTCTTTATGTTCGCAGTCAACTTTGGACGGTCGAATAAAGAAAACGGGTTTACCCGCGAAATCTTGTCAAGGAGGTTCTTAATTGAAACTACGTGCCACAAGTACGATATTTAATATCATCCAACGGTCTTCACCGGCTGGAGGTAAAATGCTACCGAATTAGAATGAAATGTTCAAGGCCATTTCATCCGTGTATATGTTTTGTTGCTAACTGTCTTATGCAGCGTAACAAGAAGGTGGCATTGCGGTGTATAATCTAGAATAAGTCGTCAAAACATGCTTATACTTTATGCACTTAATACTTCAACAAATTCAAGAAAGTCTAAAAGTAAAGTCTTCCGCTGTATCAAACTCTGAAGCTTTCAAGAATTTTTAAAGTATAAGTATGTGGAACATGAAGTCACGAAGAGGAAAATATCACAAGTGATGAATGCACAAGGTCAAGGAAAGAAAAACATGCTCAAGACTAAAGTCAAAGATCTCATCAGCATATTCACAAGAACAAGATCGAAGACTCAAGCATAGTATGCTAGGTTTAAGATTTTGTAAATTGGTGTGACCTCCCTTAGGGGGAGATTGTTGGAAATACGTTTTTCCAAGGAAATTCTCGGTCACATCATTATTAGTATAGATCACGAGCTATAGACTAGTTAGGACATTGTAACTTGGAGTGACCTCCCTTAGGGGGAGATTGTTGGAAATACGTTTTTACGTATTTAGAAAGGATCAGTCACTCTAATGATATATTCAAGTATTAGGCTCGTGATCCAATATGTAATCAATATAGCCCATATAGCCCACATGTAGGGTGGGTTATATATACCCCCTCCTAGCATGTTAGGAGGGGTAGGTCATTTGTTCAACACACATTTCATTAATCAAATATCTCTTTCTCTCTCTACCTCTCCTTTCCTCTCCTTTCTCTCTCTAGTTCATCTCAAAGATCTTCATCTATCCCTCTCTCTATTTAGATCATTACAACACTTGTACAATTATAAGAAAACGTGGACCTACACGGATATAAAGCATGATAAGAATTACTAGGATGAGATATAAAACTGATAAGTAAAGAGCAGCGGAAAATTGTATATGTTCTGAAAAGCCTGATTTATAAATAGTAAAGCTGAATTATTATCTATTAAATCTAAAAACATGCATTTATTGTATTTTAAGTTCCAAGAGCTTATATAAGTTATGTGTTGTAACAACGTCTGCATGAATACATAGAGGGATGACCTCGTCATGTTGTAGAGGGGTGACCTATGACTGATAAGCTGGGTGGAGAGATCAAATCCAATGTGAAGGATGTAGAGCACACACCACATTCACCTGATAAGCTATAAACTGATAAACTAGGATGCACCCATACGCCCCGCTGATAATACTGATAAATGGCCAAGCTGAAATAAAAGGGACGCTGCGAGAAATCATTCCCCCGCAAAGGAGTCATGACACAGGTGCCTCATGTGTCATGATTATGATATCTCCTTAACTAGTAATAACTGGTCATGCATGTATATAAAGCTCAGGTAATTTAATATAGTTATCATGGCAATTCATGTAAAGTTTATAACATATACTGAGGAAAAAATTTGGCTGCAGACGGAAAATCCTAATCATGCATAGGAAAGGAAGTCCATACTGAAGGACGAAAAATCTGGACCTTGTGTCCAGTAACTGACTGAAGAGGAAAATAGAAGAAACTTCTACTCTGACTTCACAATAGCTACATGAATAAAGGACATAGAAATTTCCTGAAATAGAAAGTTTCCAAAATGGTTTCATGAATAATTAAATCATTTAAATAAAAGCATATGTTTTTAGTTAATAAAACTAGTTAAATCGTGTATAATTTAATTTACTACTTAATTAAATAAAACAATATAACTAGGTTAATTATGATTTAAAACTTACTTGATAAAATGATATACTTTCTCATTAAATAAAACCTTGGAATTTTATAACGTACGTGTACTCGAAAACCCGAGCCAAAACTTTCCCCGAGACACCCATTTCTCGGGTCAGCCCAAACCGAGCCCACCACAGCCACGGCTGTGGCCCCCTTTTGCTGACGTCACCAAACAACAGCCACCGGTTCAGACCGGTGCCACTACTGCTCCTACGGTTCCCTTTGTTTGGGTCAAACTCCCACCATCCTTGTGTTTCTACCCACTGGTCTTGTCTAATTACCCACTGCTGCCTAACCTAAGACCCATCGAGACCTTAAGGGTCTCGGTTGTCATTGTCATAAAAAAAAACCCTTGTGTATCAAACCAAAACACCCCTGATGGCTTGTGTTTCCCACTGTTTTGCAAACCAAACACCCCCTGGTGGTTTTATGTTGCTGCTGTCCCAAACTAAAGCCACCCCGCTTTGCGGATGGAACAAAACAAACAGAGAGTTTAGAGACTCTCGGCTTTCGTGTAATTAAACAAAACACGCGTCCACCACTTTTATTTCGTGATTAAAGCATAACAAAATATCATAAGTTCTTGATTTCTTGAAGATGGATTCGTGATTTTAAAAGAGAAGAAAAGGATTAAAGTGGTAAACTTGTTATTGCATGATCAAGGATGGCCAAACAATACCCACGAGTGGAAGAACACCAACAATTAAACTCGTCTCTCCATCTTTTTTTTATTCTGGCCGACGGCACCCCAAGAGGCACAAAACCTAGTTTTTCCTTTCTTGTTATATTTTGTAAAAGATGAAATGTAAAGTAAAATCCTTGTGGTTATGTTTTCATGTAGACTGGGCTCAAAGCCCACTTCCTTTTCTTTTATTTCAGGCTTGGCCCAACACCTACTCCTCTTTGTGTTCTCGTTTTGCGTCTATACATTTAACGTGCGTGTTCGTATTATTATCTTTTCGTGTTAAACTCTGAAGGGTATTATTTATTTGTCTGAATAAATAATAGTTACATAATACATGAATAAGAACGTTACTTAATCTTAGTACATGTCGTGTGCTAATAAATGTAACATTTTAACTAAATTTGTGCTGGCGTGTAATAAATGTTCCTGAAATTTTAGAACAGGTTTTACAAAGACACAAGATCGCAAGATGGCAAAGACAAGTCAAGGATCATGACCAGCAATAATGAAGCAGTCATTTTGTACTTAACTTTGGTTTTTTTGGTTAATATATTTACCGGGGTAACTCCCTTTACCAAAAAAAGCAGTCATTTTGAAGATCGCAATACTTAAGATTATTTATCTCCATAAATACTCGCATGTCGTAAAGGAATGACCTCTCAGTGAGTGAGATGTTGGTCTTAAAATATTGTGTCATCAAGAATGATTCGGTCACAGATTTAAAGATCTCATAATTAAAGACAAAGTCGAAAGACAACGACAAAGGCTCAAAGATCACAACATGAAGGAACAAGACTACTATTACACGTTCTGAGTCAAATATGGCGAGATTAGTAATCTCTATAAATCTCCAAATGTCGTAGAGGGTGTTGGTTACCATTTCATTTTTTCTCTCAATCTAATATTCCCCAAGTTTCTAACCATTCTCTCTCTTTTATCTCTCTCTACTTTCTCTCTCTATAATTCATATACTTTCATCTATTTTTCTTCTATAATTCGTGTATAATCATCACTAATCATGGGACAACACTTAAAGACAAGTTAACGAATGCACTGATCATGGTTTCACCAGATTGGTCGTGACCGTTTGAACATATGTGTCATGCAAGCGATTTTGTTGTAGGAGCCGTGTTAGGACAACACGAAGGAAATCATTTCCGTCCTATACACTTTGCGAGTAAAACTTTAAATAGTGCGCAACTCAACTACACGATTACTAAGAAAGAACTACTCGCCTTAGTCTTTGCATTTGACAAATTATGATCCTATCTTGTGTTGTAAAAAATGATTGTATTCAGCGATCATTGCGCGTTGAAATACCTATTTTCTAAGCTGGATGCTAAGTCGCGTCTTATTAGATGGATTTTGTTACTATAAGAATTTGACATGGAGATCCAAAACAAGAAAGGAGCAGATAATGTCGCAGCTGATCATTTATCACGACTCGAAAATACAACTCTAGAAGAGTTGAGGGACGAATATATCGATGATCATTTCCTCGATGAAACTCTTATGAAAATCTCTATGGATGAGGAAGAATCTATGTGGTTTGTAGACTTTGCAAATTATCTCGTTTGATGAATTTTGAGAAAAGGTTTAACCTATCACCAATGATGTAAATTCTTTCCGATCTTAAATATTATTTCTTGGAAGATCCCTATCTTTTCAAGATGTGCCCCGATGTCATGATTAGGAGATGTGTTTATGGTTCGAAAACAAGAAAAATTCTTGATGAATATCATCATGGCCCGACTGGAGGACATTATGGTCCTTCCACCATCGCTAAAAAAGTCTTTGATGTTGGTTTTTATTGGCCAACAATTTTCAAAGAGGCTCATACTCTAGTCCAAAATTACGATGCTTGCCAATGACCCGGGTAGCGTCTCACGAAGAGATGAGATGCCTCAAATCCAAGTTAGCGATGTGTTTGACATATGGGGAATTGATTTCATGGGAAACTTTCCCAACTCCCATAAGTTCGAATACATCTTAGTTTCTACTGATTACGTGTCCAAATGGGCGGAAGCCGAGGCTTTAGCCAAGAATGATGCGCGAGTCACAATCACTTTTCGGAAAAAGCTTTTCTCTCGTTATGGAATACCGAAAGCTTTAATTAGCGATCAGGGGGCCATTTTTATAATAAGCAAATGGAGAAAATCCTAAATCGTTATGGAGTAACCCATCGCTTTGCCACTGTTTATCATCCACAAACGAGTGGACAAGTTGAAAACACCAACTGAGCTTTATGTGGAAACCTTGGTTTCCTCGATCTTTTAGCTACTAGGAATGATCATTGTTCATATGATTAACATAATCAAAGCGGAATTAGAACAACAACCATTAACAAGGTGTTTAGGCACAATAACACATGAATTACTCCATTGGATTGTTAATTATATTAATAATCAAACAATCACTAGGTGTGTATACATTGAATCCCACACCTAGTCGACACACGCTTTAGGTTTACATTGTATATGAAAGTTATATATATAAAACCTAAGACCCTTGTTCCTTTTATAGACTAAGGATTAGGGTTTACAAGAGATAATTATGAATAAACATGTAAATCTTCAATTTAAATAACTAATACAGAATATATTCTGCATACTTATCCTAAATAGAAGCTTCCAACAGCGTTTGACTTTTGTTGACTTCTGACAACGCCTGATTTAATCTAGACAACGCCAGGATTACACTTGTCAACGCTTAGACAAATGCCTTCATATTTTCTTCGTTTTTGAGTTTCTGCCACATAGACTTTTTGACCCAACAATCTTCCCGTAGTTGATGTCGGCAAACCTCTTTGTTTATCTCTTGTAAGTTGTACATCATCTTCAAATTGCTTTCCCTCAATTGTAGCATGTATGTCTTCCCCTTTTTGTCACATCAACAGGGAAGTAAACAATGTATGCAATCTTGAAGATTCTCCAAATGTAGGTCTATGTAATGATTTTGAAAAAAAACAAATATAATATTCTTGATGTAGAAGTAGAATAACCCAAACTACCCAATTGCTCACTAGTTGATAAACTCTTCCCCTAGTTGTCAAAACGACTAGAGAAAAATGCAACTCTTTCATTGCAAAAGGAGGCTCAGTTTATTGGTACAGAACGGGAACTGAAACCAACAAAAACCATATAAGTATAAGCCAGCTATTAGCTATAACAATATATTTTGATCCAATGATCAAGGTGTATTGATCACCAAGCAGTTTTTATTACATGGGTACTGGTAACCTTCACGACTATGAGCCAATAGTATGCTATTGCAATATATTTAGTCCAATTACAAGGTGTATTGCTCACCACAGTTTTTGTTACATGGGTACTGGTAACCTTCACGACTATGAGCCAGTCATACGTTATAACAATACATTTAGTACAGAGACAAGGTGTATTGCTCACCTAAATAAGAAAAACAAATTTGTGAAAACTAACTTCAACATCAAACTTACCATAAGAAATCTTCCCTTTAATCATATACTTCTTTATGAAAAATATCTGAGCCATAAATATCAAATTGATATTATGTATAAAAACGGAGATCCCATGTACCTTCGTGCGTAAATACCTCTTTTTGTGTGCCAAAATCGTATCAATTTTCCAAACAGCAGCTATTCCTTTTGTTGTCCAACATCTTTTTTTTTCCAAGATATCAGCACTGTGTGTTGTCCAATATCGGACAACACTTGTCAGCGTTTGAAAATGTATATATCGGACAACAAGTGTCAGCGCTTCCCAACAGCGCTTAACTTATTCCTGTCAGCGCCAACTTTAAACCTGTCAGCGTCTGGCCATCAGCGTCTCATCCATGCCTTGTCAGCGTCACACCAACATCTATCAGCAACACACCAACATCTATCAGCGTCTAAATAACACCCATCAGCGGCTAATTGATCTAGGGTTTTATAAACCCTAAATCATGATTTTATGTGAAAAACCATAAACTGCAGTGAACTTCGACATCGAATAACTTGTCCATGAAAGCTCAGATCGAAGATCCCTTCGGTGAGATCCTATACACAAGTGTCAAGAACCTACAGTGCGAATTTCATGACGATCCAACGGTTAACGAAGGAGAAATCGCGTTTTTACTATTACTGTTCACAGAAAACAGCATATGACCACTGCTGACTTTGACGCTTAATAACTTTTTCTTGGGGATAGATCTTGACAATCCCTCCAGTGGCTATCTAGATATATGTGTGTAGAACACACACAAAAAATTTCGTGGCGATCCGACGGTTCATTAAAAAGTTATGGCCTTCTGAATACTGTTGCGCACACAAAAACGCCCAGAAAAACCTATACGGATTTTTCTTTTCTTCTCAAAACACGAACACTTTGTTGGTCCTAGTATCACAAGCCATGGGGCTCTGATACCAACTGTGGAAACCTTGATTTCCTCGATCTTTTAGCTACTAGGAATGATCATTGTTCATATGATTAACATAATCAAAGCGAAATTAGAACAACAACCATTAACAAGGTGTTTAGGCACAATAACACATGAATTACTCAATTGGATTGCTAATTATATTAATAATCAAACAATCACTAGGTGTGTATACATTGAATCCCACACCTAGTCGACACACGCTTTAGGTTTACATTGTATATGAAAGTTATATATGAAACCTAAGACCCTTGTTCCTTTTATAGACTAAGGATTAGGGTTTACAAGAGATAATTATGAATAAACATGTAAATCTTCTATTTAAATAACTAATACAGAATATATTCTATATACTTATCCTAAATAGAAGCTTCCAACAGCGTTTGACTTTTGTTGACTTCTGTCAACGCCTGAATTACTCTTGACAACGCCTGGATTACACTTGTCAACGCTTAGATAAATGCCTTCATATTTTCTTCGTTTTTGAGTTTCTACCACATCAACTTTTTGACCCAACAATATCCGGAATAACCACCTTTCTCTTATCCGGAATCCGAGTTTCGAAGCTTATCCGGAATCTAGTACTGTCACACTTATCCGGAATAATTTCTTCTCCACTATATCCGGAATATGAGTCCGGAAGACTATCTGGAATCGAGACTGCTGCTTATCCGGAATTTCCTTCTGTAGCTTATCTGGAATAATCAGAAAATGCCCCTATCCGGAATTTGACTTGAACTCCTTATCCGGAATGTGCAATCCTTCTACTATCCGGAATATCCAAATGTTGCTTATCCGGAATCAGGTTGTAATCTTTATTCGGAATACTGGATGGACGAGTTATCCGGAACCCGAGGTTCTGAGGCTTATCCGGAATACCTTTCTGTTGCTTATCCGGAATGGCCTACACTCCACTATCCGGAATAAGTCTTCAAGTGCTTATCCGGAATTCTTCCAAGCTAGCTATCCGTAATACCTGGTCGGATCCATATCCGGAATATCGATTACTTACCACTATCCGGGATATGAGGGTTTCAAGGGAAAGAAGGGTTGTGGCTTATCCGGAATAATAGGGTTTTAAACAAACCCAGATAGGAATAAAAATCAAACAAGCTAAAAACTAATATTAAGCTAAAAACAAATAAGCACTTAACTAAAACTTGACCAAAATCAATTTTAAGAAAAAGCTATTAAACCAAAATTTAAAAACTTTTAAAAACACTAAATAATAAAAATATTTAAAACAACTTTTTATAAAAATTAACTAATAAGCACTTAATTAAATTTAAGAAAAACACAATAAGCTATAAAATCAATAAGCTAACACAATCATAAACATAAAAACATAACAATTAATCAAATAAGCATAACAATAAGCACATAAGCATAAAGATTAAATCAAGAACAAGAAAGGTAGAATGAGAGATTAATTAAAACTTGATTAAAATTAAGATTCAACAATTAAAGTAAAGACAATAATTAAAAGCTTACAAATTTAAGGTGCAAGACAAGAAATTAAAGGTGCAATTAAGTAAAGGAAATTAAGAAAAGTGCAAGTAATTAAATTGGATGACTAGTTTGTAAAAATAGCCAACACCTCCTAATGTGTCATTAGGAGGATATTTATAGTGATTAGGGAGATTAGCATGTGTTGCTTCCTTATTTCTTTTCCTGTCCTTTCGTCTTCTAAATTCTTCGATTTTTTCGACTTTGTCTCGGGATTATTTGAACTCGTCTTATAATGTCTTAATTTATTAGACTTGAGTTCTTCGGCTTTATTAAAACTTTCGTATTTAGACTTTTCTTCGATAAATCTTCAGAATAGGCCTTGGACTTCCGTTCTTTTTGCACTCTTGATCTTTTGACTTCGTCTTTTGTCTTTTTCTTCGATAAAAGCCCGTGAAAGCCCATGTTTTCCTCCCTTTTCATATTTGGTCCTAAATCACAACAAATACACAAACCACGCATAATTCCGACATTTACGACATAAAATACATGTTTTGGCTTGGTTATTATTATAGTTAAGCGGTAAAAGGATGGGTGTTTTCACACCTATCAAACGCATAGATAATTTGTACAGATTTTCCTGATGGAAAACCATGCTGAATGTATTTAGGAGCCTGAACATTACTATACCAAAATCATGAATCGTAGCAGGGTGTGCTGCTCGTAGTCCATAATTAGGATTAAATTCAACTCGCATATGTCCGAGGTAATGCGTTAGCAGCTTGGATATCATCATTAGGCTGAAGGAAAACCTTCGTATACATGGGGGATACGAATGGCGTCCTTTATGGTCATGAATATATGAAATATAGGTGCAAGAAAAGAAAGTATCATCGAACAATCGGGACAGAGCTCACTGATATGCCGGTGCTGGTACTGAAATTCTTGTGGCCTGATTAATACACGGCATCATAAAATGGATATACCCTTTGGAGGGTACCTTGAATTTCTTAGTGATGTTCCATAATTGTACGTGAGTCATGTGTCTTGACTCGTGTCTTGGGAAATATAAGCATGACATGTGTCTTGACTGGTGTCTTAACATGTGTCTTCAGAAAGTATACGTGAGACATGTGTCTTGACTGATGTATTGACATGTGTCTCGAGATGTGAAACGAATAGAACTACACATATTAGGTTATTATGCCAGAATTGGCGGAGCAGTTGAACTACTGATCCTTTGTATTTCTGATCCCGTCCGCGGCCGGAGCTTCGGTTGCGATTGCTAGGATAGTTGATGTCACACTAGTGGTTACTATCGTCTTGTCTGTCAGTTCCATGACGGTCATTCTCATGACTGTGATTTATGTAACTATTCAGGTAAGTGGCCGGCTGGTAGCGGTTCTCCACTCATATGACTAAAACGACAACTGAATAACGTGTGACATGTAACTTAGAATTAGGGACAATGATTGATGGAAATCGTCTGGTGGTGAAGCATATTCTCGTCTGATCACTTTGATCTAACGCCTTTGTCTTCCTCTTGTAAGATCTCCAGGTTGTGAACAACATCATCATCTCGTAGCGTCTCCGACATCCGCATCATCAACCCTTAGTAACATCTCCAAGCTATGAGCGGCATCAGTGATCTTGTAGAGTATCAGCAAGTAGAGTATACCTGAGATGATTTAGAATCGACTAGCGAATAATCATAGAGCATTGCAGGTAAAATACACCTGGATCAAAGTACGTGTAATACACCTGGAATACGGTACATGTGGTACGCATGGAATGCACATGAAATGATCGGTATGGGATCGATCATTTGTCATGATTTTAAAGGAAAATAATCGGTTAAACGGTTAGAAAACCATCATGATAACCTGGCAATGCCAGCATATACATCATTCTGGTTGCATAGAGAAATGCTAAAGTGTGGTTACACAAAAATCAACGATGATTTGCGTGAAAGCGTGATCAATGAAAACCAACCATGACTATCATGAAAGCAGGATTGAATGAAATCCCACAATGTCTTGCGGAAAGCATAAACAACAAAATAGGCGTAGGACGTAATCAACATGAAGACGAAATCATCATGAAGAAACATGAAACAACTCAACATGAAGGGGTATATAACATAATCAGCATGAAAATAAAGTTAACCATATAGTATGAAAACATACTTGACAATAAAAAAACATAGTAACTTATGAAGGGACATGAAAAAGAAATTATGCCAATAAATCATGAGAAAAATTTTATGCATGAAAAACAGTGCGTGAATGCATGATGCAGTTTATAAAAACCTTTAGATGCGCGAGAGTAAACGCCTATGGTCAGTTTACCCAAACAAAAGACATGGCGAGGGGACGCCTATGGGTTGGTCCCAAAGTTAAAAGTTTCGATAAAAGCACATGCGACTAAATAGGGCCAGTCCTATACCAACCGTTACTTAGTCATAAACCTGCGACAATGATACATGGAATAAATGAGTGAAACTCAGCTGTCAAAAGGAACATCATACATGAAACAATGACACATAACTAAGTATGGATGACGGTTGTTCATCCATATTAGTAAAACAATACCGACGAATACATCATGGTTAAAACAACAAAGTGCTGAAAACATCAATACGTGGAATAACAAGCGTTGACTTAGGAAGCTTCTGGTGACTACCCACTAGTCACAGGTCGAGTTTTAGAGCCTACAGGTCGAAACCAGGCTCTGATACCATAATGTAACACCCCACTTTGATAAGTGGACCGTTACACGTAATTATGGAGTGTCATCAAAGCATGCAAGGTAATATGTAGTAAAACATACATGACCAGAGGGAAAACCGGAATAAAACATCGGTTCCCAAACATAAGCCCAAAACATAAATAAAGTAAATGAACTAGGAAAGACTAGACAAGCATGAGTATATGGCAAAAGGGAGAAGAAGTCTATGGCAGCTTCCATCCTATGCACTTCCTCCAAATGCTCGAGTCCGTCCTTGGGTACCTTCCATTTTGGGACATGGAAAGGAAAGTAACGGCTGAGCATAACGCTCAGTGCACGGATATACGACGTAGTATAAATGGCTGAAACATAACTAAGGGGATGTTTGATAAAACATAATGATTTAGCACTGAATGATTAATAATACTGAGTGATTCAAAGACTCTGTATGAATTTGTTTTTGTTGTTTGGTAACTGTCATAAATAAACATTCTAAATGACAAAAAATCAATATATTAGTTTTCTGATAAATAAAAATATCTTTTTTTAACGTTTAGTTTTTTTAATTAGTGATACGTGTATCGTTTTTCTTTAATATAGTGCAAGAACCAAAGGATTTTATTTAAGTTGAGAAGTTCACAAAAAAAAACATTTCGAATTTTGTTACTAGGACTAGAATTTGTTTACGAACATTCGTTGCTGCTTTTAATAATATTGTAACTAGAATATTTTGAAATAGGAAAATTATTATTAAAGCAATATCATCCATTGATATAAAAGTATCCAATAACAATACTAATAAAAATGTTATCAGATGGTAAAATATAGCACAAAGAAATAGGCGCTGAGTGATTTTGCTTCCTTTCAATGAAGAATCGGTCAGCACTGTTTTTCTCATTTAGAGGTAATTTTTGCTTCTCATCAAACACACTTAATACTTACCGACTCAGCATTCAGTGCTGAATTGCCCAATTAAGCACCAATCAAACAGCCCCTAAGACTAATAGCAGCGGAAATGTATAATTCCTGGAAAACCTAGTTGTCTGTCATGTTAACTGATTTTAATTCTGAAAACATAGCTTATGTTACTTATGAAAATCTGTATTAGTTAATGTACCAAAAGCCAATATAGGTCATGAGGTCAACAACGTGCATGAATACTTGGAGGGGTGACCTCGTCATGCAAATTAGAGGGGATGCCTCTAATTAACTTGTAAGTGGGTAGGAGGGATCAGCTCCTTGTGAAGGATGCAAGGCACACACCACATTCACCATGAAATCCTGACTGAAACATGTAACTAGGATGCACCCATACGTCCCACATGATAATAATAATATGGCCAAAAGCTGAAGGGACGCCACGAGCTATCACTCCGCCTGGTGAAGTCATAACACTGTTGCCTCCAGTGTTATGGTTATGGTACCTCCATAACTAGGTGAAACTGGTCATGCATGTATATGGCTTAGGAATTTAATTAAACATAAGCAGATCAAAACATATAAAACATATACTGGGAAAACAGTTGGCTGCATACGGGGTATCCTAATAAGGAAAGATTGTCCATACTGAAAGGACGGAGAATCCGTGCCTTAAGTCCAGTGAACGAAGAAGACGAACGGAAGAGAGTCCTACTTCGATCTCACTAATGCTACATAAATAGTATACGTGTATAAGTATTCTGATTATTGAGTACGTAACTGGTTTTATATCATGGGTTAGCTTATTTTATATGTTCATGTCTTGTTTTACTGATTTTAACGTTATGCTGTATTTATCATGTATTCTGTATATTCTGATTAAGTATTACTTGTATTTCTTGTATTATTATACCTGTTGTGTAACAATAAGTAACTTCTAAAAATAGCTGGTTTCCTAAAATAGAAAGCTTCCAAAAATATATTAACTGCTTAAAATAGATTAGTTTCTAAAAAATAGAAAGTTTCCAAAAATAGTAAGTTTCCTGAACTAGAAAGTTTCCATAAATAGAAATAAGCTGGATTAAACATGTATTAAATATAACCATGATTTAATTAAATTAAAGTGTATAAAATACTTAGGTTATAACATGTATTAATATTTTATTAATATAACCTAAGTCATGTTTATTAACTAATTATATGTAATTTTAATAATTAATTAATACTATAGCGTAAAATAAATAATTAAATACTTAGGTTAAAAACATGTATTACTAATAAATAATAATTAACCTAAGTCCATGTCTTAATTAAATTAATTATATATCACGCTAAATTAATTTAATTAACTTGTAAAATAGTATACTTGTAAAATTAAATAAACTTGTAAATAATCATGAACCGAACCCGTGTTTTATCTTATTAAAACATGTCATGAACCGGCCCGTGAAAACCCATGAACCGGCCGAACCAAACACACCCGAAAACAGTGGCACCGGCGTGAACCGGTTGCCACTGCCTTTGATAAACTGCCACCGGCTGCGCCGGTGGTGTCCCCTGCTTCTCGGCTAGCCGCTGACCATAAGGTTCCCACCAGCAGTTACCGGTGGTTCCCACTGCGCTGCTGCGTGTTTCCCCTACCTGACTAAACCAGCCACCGGCTGGGCCGCTGGTGTTGGTTTTTGTGGCTGCCGAGAACAAATCAACCCACAAGGATACCCCGACGCATGTCGGGGTCCCTTGTACCTGTTGCCGACCGAGACCACAACACCACCGAGACCTATGTCTCGGTTGACGAGCGAACCAACGACGCCGAGAGCCTTGTGGCTCTCTGTTTGTGTGGCGGCCGAGGCAAACAACCCGAAAACACCCTTAATTTTACCCCACCATGATAATTAACATGTGATTAATCTTGTTTTTATTATTCCCATGATCATATGCTATTAATTAATAAAAAGAATTAAAAGAAAGGTCTTCAGATTACCAAAACGCGTGGAATCAATATATATTGAATACACGAATACGTACTTATGATTTGTTAAATAAAAATCAACCAAACCCCCTTGTTCTTGATTCTAGCCGCCGGCCTAAAGGAGAGAGAGAGGTTTCTAGGGTTTTTGCTTTTGTAAAAATTTACTGTGAATGTTTATGTTTTTCCGTATTTGTTTACTTAACAAAAATAATGGGTTGGGCCCCATCCTTCTTTGTGTGCCGCGGCTACCAAGGCCCACCAAAGGAAACCCGTAGCTATTTCGTGTTCTAAATTATTATGTGTTCGTGTGCTTATATTTACGTGATGTTATTATTAAATGTTCGTGTTATTATATATACTTGTACGTAGTCGTAATAATAATTACGTAAATACATAATTATACGTTCGTGATTCTTACGTTCATGATTTCATGTTCGTGATTTAATTATTATCTATAATAATTATCATGCATTATTACATACTTAATACTTATCGTGTAATAACACGTACGTAGTTCTTGTAATTTATGTTCGCGAAACGTATTCATGTTATACAAGGAAAGATTTAATCATGTACGTACGATTATTAGTGTACTGTTCATGGTAAAAACATGCGGGTTTTACAGGGTTATAGATTCTTTATTTGATTCTAATAAATGTGTATACGTTGAAAAGTTATTGGTATTGTTGTTTTAATTGTTCATAGTTCCTATCTATTGTTAAAACAACACACTTGAGTCGAAGTAAGGAGTTATTACTTAAGTTGATAAGTAATAACGATTTACAAGGGACCAACAGAATGGTTGACATGGTGGTCTTGAATGACTCTTCTGATCATCCACTTTGTTGTTATGCACCACCGGTCGAATACGGTCACCATCACGGTTCCTCTTATTTAGCCCCGACCTCTCGCGATGAATCTCATAATTCCTTGCAGCATCAGTGTTAAACATGTAATTATTCATGCATTTAGTGAGAATTTCCCTTCATTTTTCGCATAATAAATAGCAAAAATGTATTTTTAGTGCATATATCGTTTATATTTGCTATTTATTATTGTAGGTACGAATATTAAAGAAAATGAGCTAAAACGAAGAAAAAGAGCAAGCACAAAGAATGGAAAGAGCACGGGAAATCGAGTTTGACTGTGCAAACCCAGAAAAAAAAGTGACGAAAGAAAATCTTACAGCCCACAAAGGCCCAAAAATGCAAAGGGGAGATATAACTTAAACAATACGCAGACTTCATTTTAATTTTCCCAGTCTTCTTTTTTTATGGTAGCGTAGGATAGAATAGATAGACTTCAGCATTCCATTTTTTTGGAATCTTATCATTCAACTTTTCATCTCTGCGTTTTATATATTTTGAGGAGATACTCTCATCATTTATTTTTAATACCTTTATTGTTATAGATAAATCTTACTTTTATTTTCCATGTCTAGATTTATTTTTATTTCCCCCCTGTGTTTTGTTGGAGAAGCGAAAGATTAGATCTCACTTTTATTTTCATTCCTGTATCCATTTTATTAAGTTGATAGCAATAGATCTTATCCTAAAATAAATCTTTGAGCCTGCATTTAGTTTTTTGTAGAGATAGGAAGCTATCGGCATTCCATATATTATTCAATCCTCACTTTTATTACTGATATGGCCTGCGTTTTTTATTTTATGATGGTGGGGTCTGTTTTCTCTACTGAGTAAAAATAATAGATGTAGCTTAGATAAACGCATGGATATAGATTGCTTTTCTTTTTTTTGTCTTTTTCGTTTTTTCCTTTACACCTGCGTACATTTTAAGTTGAGATACATTTCATTTTGGTGTACTCACATTTTTATTTCTTCCTGCATTGTATTCTTAGAATGTAGGTAGCATTGATATTTTATTTTATCCTCACATAAACTTTACTGCTGCTGCGTCTAAGGATTTACAAAGACTAGTTAATACTAGCTTATAGATAAATTGTAGACAAACGTTTGGTTAGTAATAAAATCAGTTAGGCTCGTTATTCTAGCTTCTAAGATTGATTTAGATGATTTAGATAAAGTTGTCATTTTCATTAGGTGTATTGTTGGCATGCTATTATTTCTTGTTTGTTCAGTTAGAAGATAGTTGAGCTGTATTGATAGTTTAAGTTTTCATTCACTAGTTTAATTCTCACTTTTTATAACGAAAACGTTTGGTTTATAATATAGAACTAAAGGCTACGTTTGTTATAATAGTGCTGCTGGGCCAAGTTCATCATTTTGTGCCTATGTGTGCTATAATTCAAAAAAGAACTACGATTGTTTTTACTTGCCAAAAGTAAAATAGGATACATTAGTTTTTAGTTTGAAAATCAATTTTTTTTACAAAGTTTAAAAATAGATTTTAATTGTTTATAAAAATTAAATTTTCAAGTTTTAATAAAAAAAATAGAAATAGTTTTATAAAATAAAATATAAATAGTATAAAAAATTGTTTTAATATTTTTTTTAGAATAATCTAGCATTTATATTTTTAGCATTTTAATATTTTGCATTTTTACTTTTATTTTTGTTTAGCATTTTAATATTTCGCGTTTGCATTTTAATTGTGCATTTTATATTTTTAGTTTATGTTTTATTTGCGGTATTTGCAATTTATTTTTAGCGTTAGTAAGTATTTTACGTAGCTTAATATTTTTTATCTTTTTACGTGCTTTTAATAAAAAAAATAGATACCAAACAAGTTTCTATAACCAAAAAAGAGTAATCTTGTGATAAAATTGTTGATCAATTTGAGTCGAGTCGAGAGGATAAAACGATTATACTTAAAAACATATATTAGAATGGCGTCGGTGCCGGTTCGTACTCGTTACGATTGACGATTTTTTGTGAGACGATTTTGATTTTGGGATCCGTTCACTTTTGAACGTTATTTTTCATTGCAATAAAAAATATATACAATAAATAAAAAAAATAAAAAAAAAATTTTAAAAACTAAAAAAAAATTATAAAATCAATAAAAGCCAAAAATATTTTCTTATTTTATCTTCTTTTCTTTCTTACTATATATATCATTTAAAAAAAATATTTTCTTTTCCAATTTATTTTTATTTAGCTATATATTTTATATGATATATAGTTTTATATAGTAGATTATATTATAATATTTTATTTTTATTATTTTATTATTATTTTATTATTAAAAAAAGGTTTCAAAAATATTCTTCTTTAACTTCTATCGTGTTTAATTCTTTTCTTCTCACCCTCTTATCGTTTAATTCTTATCTTCTACTTCTCTTTCTTTTTATAATTCTTTTTCTCAACCCCTCTTAATTTTAAGTATTCATGGATTCGTATTGTATTGGGTGTAGGAGACCATCGTCTAGTAGTCAATCATGTCAATGGTGTTCATGCGAGCGGTGCGGAAGAGATCTCCCCAATTCACAATTTGGACATTGTCTATTTTGCAATTCGATCAATTCGTACTTCACCTCTAATGACACTATCTCACCCTCTTACATTTATGGGGATCCTTATCCACAAAATGCACCGGGTTTTTCTCAATACCCGTGTTGCAACAATTGTGGGGGCCCTCACGATACTTTTTCTTGTCAACTGATGAATTATTATGAGCCAAATCCGTGCTATAATTATGGTTTTCATAATTTTGAGCCCCCACATTACACCTTCGATCATCAACCTTCTTTTGCAATGAGAGAAGAACAATGAGCCACTATTTTGAATGAACTCCTAAAAGTTCAAGACGAATTAGATCGACTAAAGATAAATTGCAAGAGGAAAGGCGACAAGAGCAAGTATCTAATCTTAGTGCTTATACCTTTATGCCTCTTGTGAGTCCTTATTGTTATGATGATGACGAGGATAATATTTACGATCTCAATCCATCATGTGAGATTACCACTCCTATTCTCGATTCTTCCACTACGGAGATCGATGCCTCTCTCATCATGGGGGATGAGGGTCTTATCACTATTCCTTGTGATGAGATTCTTATTCCAATCCAAAGTGAGCCTACGGTTGCTTCCGATAGTGATAGTGATAGTGAGTGTGAATCTCTTTCTAGTGATGATTCATTACCTCGCACGGACATCTTGGGAGATGGTTCTTTGGCTTTCTCTAATCCTCTTTTTGATCTCGATGATGATTTTACTTCTAGTGATGACGAGTCACTATCCGATGAAGATGTTTTGAAGGAAAATTTCAAGATTTATTCGAAACCTTTATTTGATTTTGATGACGCCTACATCTCTAGTGAGGTGAATCCTCTCTTTGAAGAGGGGATTGAGGACATTGATAGCTCTGACTCTCTTGCTATTGATGAGCGTTCTTTGTTAGCCATACCACATCCCATCATAGAGGAGGTGGAGAGATTTGACCCTACCTTCCATTTGATTCGGTTTGGAGAGGTGACGCGGGTGGTAGATATTTCTTCTTATATTTCTGATAGGTGTGTAAACACCCATCATTTTTACCACTTAATTACAATAATAACCGAGCTAAAACGTGTATTTTATGTCATTTATGTCGGAATTATGCGTGGTTTGTGTTTTTGTTGTGATTTAGGACGAAAAGGTGAAAAGTGGAGAAAACACGGGCATTCACGGGCTTTTATCGAAGAAAAAGACGAAAGACGAAGTCGAGAAGTCAAGAGTGCAAAAAGAACGGAAGTCCAAGACCAATTCTGAAGATTTATCGAAGAAAAAGTCAAAAGACGGAAGTTTACTAAAAGCCGAAGAACTCAAGTCTTATTTATGAAGAAATGTCAAGACGAGTTTAAAGAAATCCCGAGACAAAGTCATTAAAGTCCAAGGAGGACCGATTGCGCCGAATGGAGGAGCTTTGTCAACCTACAATGTTTGGACGAGGAGGATCGATTGCGCCGATGCAAATCACGGCTCCGGAGTTTTCGTTGAAGCACCACATGATTCAGCAAGTGCAAACAAATCTTTTTCGAGGAATGCCTGATGATGATGCCAACAAACACCTCGACAAATTCATTACTATTACCCAAAGCATGAAGTTGCCCGGTGCCACAATGGATGTTCTTCGCCTTCAACTCTTCCCATATACTTTATCACACCACGCCGAAAAATGGTTTGATCGTCTCCCGAAGAATTCAATTCATACTTGGGATGACATGACTCAACGCTTTTTGTCGCGCTACTTTCCACCATCCATGGTCACGAGCCTTCGCAATCAAATCAGCGGTTTCATGCAAGAACCCGATGAATCTCTCTTTGATGCTTGGGAAAGATATAATGTCTTGATCGATCGTTGTCCAAACCACAACATGCTCCCTGTGACCTTAATTGATACTTTCTACAACGGTTTGACTTTTCGAGATCGTGATACGATTAATGCAGCCGCCGGTGGCACATTTATGAAAAGGAGACCCGAGGAGTGTAGAGAGGTTATTGAAAATATGACTACTCATCATAAAAACTGGGATTCCTCCGCTTTTTCAAGGAACAACCCGAGAGTCAATGTTTCTTCTACTTCAGCAAACCCCGACATGACCGAATTCACCCGCATGATGACCGAAATGAACAAAAATATCTTGCTTCTCGCTACAAACCAACAACATCAAGTTAAAGCGGTTGCCAATCCTTGTGAAACATGCGGTGGTCCATACTCATACACTGAGTGTCCTTCTACTCAAGGAAATCCGGGAAACGTGTATGCAGCTTATGGTAATTATTCACCGGAAAATTACCAAGCTCGACCTCAAGGGGATCGAAATTTGCTGAGTTACCGGTCAAACAACTACCTTTCCCCCAGTTTTTCTCCTCAAAACCAAAACCCCAACAACAACTACAATAGAAGCAAACAAATCCCACCAAGAGCTTCTAATCCTTATCACCCACCCGCTCAACAAGCCCCACCCATCAATCAAGATGTTGAAGCTTTAATGAGAACCCAATGTGAGCAAATCAAGAATCTGCAAAGCCAAATTATAAATTTGAAAGGGGATATCACCAAGCAAGGGAATGACATTAGATCCGAGCTTCGAGATAATATCCAATCCTCCTTCAGCAATCAAACGAATGATTTGAAGAATATGCTTGCTAGTTTCTTGCCCACAACTCAACCTTCTACTTCGAGTTCTCTACCTTCAAACACCGTCACCAATCCGCGAGCGAATGTGAGTGCTATTACTACCCGTAGTGGAGTTACCATAGTAGGACCACCTATCCCGCCCCCATCATCTACACCTCCTCCACCACCATTTATTCCTACTCCTCCTATACCTAGTATTAGTACACCATTACCGTCTCCGCCTCGTCATGACGATGTCCCCAAGAAGAACCCTTCAACATCTCAACCTTTACCTGCTACGCCTTCACCTTCACCACCCAAACCCAATATTCCTTATCCTTCACGGCTAGGCAAGGCCACAATGCTAACCAAGGAAGACTCTCAAGTGTCGAATTTTTTGAAGATGATCTCTCAAATGAATTTCAACATTAGCCTTGTTGAAGCACTTGTCCACATGCCGAAATTTGTCAAAGCATTCAAGGAATTGCTTAACAAGAAGGAGAAGCTGATTGAGCTCGCCAACGCACGCTTAAATGAAAACTGTTCTACAGTTATTCTTAAAGAACTTCCGGAAAAACTTGGAGATCCCGGTCGTTTTGTGTTGCCTTGCATCTTTAACAAAACCGAAGAATTTACTGCCCTAGCTGATCTCGGGGCCAGTATAAATTTGATGCCATTAAGTGTTTGGAAAACACTATCATTACCCGACCTTACTCCAACAAAGATGACTCTTGAGCTTGCAAATCGCACTCTCGCTTACCCCGTTGGTATTGCCAAAGATGTGTTCATTAAAGTTGGCACCTTCAATTTTCCGGTCGACTTTGTGGTTGTTGATTATGAAATGGACCCTCGTATTCCTTTAATACTTGGTCGGCCATTCTTGAGAACCGGACGAGCTCTAGTTGATGTTGCCGAAGGTGAGCTCATCTTAAGAGTCGGGGATGATGCACAAGTTTTTGAAATGGGGAAGCTTACAAGCAAATCCTATGGACGAGAATCTGCGAATATGATTAATGTGCTCGATGATTTTGTCGTCTACAACAATCCGCTATTCGATTCTTGCATTGATAATCCACTGTTTCAAGATGATGTGGATGATTCTCTCTCCAATCTGTAACCTTCTCCTATTTATGATTCTCCATCGATCTTTGATGCTTATGATGATGATTCTAGCTCAGATTCGGATGATTATGATGACTTTACTTCCGAGTATCCCGACATGCCCATATATGATGATTTTGATGAAGCCGATACTCTTTCGAGTGATTCTTCACATGATGAAGATCCTCCGCCATCACTTGATCCTACTTTGGACGATTACTCATTTGAGGACGACTTCTCTACTTTTCTCAATACCTATTTCCCTTATGAGAGTGATGCACCTCCTTTGGACCTTGATAATTATGGTCTTGATCCTACTTTGGATTTGAAGAAAATTCTTTCAAAGGAGAAGCAACCGGTCGACACCAACATCCGCAGCACGTATGATTTAACACCTCTTTGTTCACCTTCTGAGGAAGAGGTTGTGCATTTTCTTCGCGGATCATCTTCAAATTCTGCTGAGCCTGAGTGCTATTTTCCCCTAAAGGAAAAGGTGTTCGACCCCGGTATCGATATTCTTCAGCCATCCCAGTATCCACATGATGAAATAAAAGGAAAGATTTTTGGAACTACTGAAGATATGCTTGCTCTTCACCCTTGCTACCACCGTGCTCCATCTTTGCTTAAGGGAACCTTGCCTACTCTTCTTTGGCTTGCCTTGTTCGCCTTAAGCTTGTGCTATTTGATGGACGAAAACTATGTCTTTGATCCCGGTGGATATGTTTCATGCTTCTTCCTATGATAATCAAGGTCGAGTCAGACTCACGACTCGGTTAACAAAAATCAAGCGCTTCTTGGGAGGCAACCCATGTATCTATCTTTTAGCTTTCTTTATCCTAAGTGTAGGGGAGACCCGTTGGTGTTTGCTATTTCCTCTCTTCTACTATCCAGGGATTCGAGCGCTCAATGATCCACTCTTGATGATTTTTGACGACCCGTGATTCTGTGTTCCCATTTTCCCGGTTCTATCCTAAACTCTTTTCGATTCACTATTTTATCTTTTCTCAATATTAAAATAGGAATCTCTTTAGTGTCTCTTCCTTAGCGAGATTTAAACAAAAGTGCACAATGTCCTAAGTGTAGGGGAGTTTACTCCCACATGCTTAAACATTGAGGACAATGTTTATATTAAGTGTAGGGGGCCTTCTATCGAAGTTAAGTGGTATTTTCCTTGTATTTGTCCTCATTTTAACCGGAAAATCAATTTTTCGACATTTTTCAAAATTTTTGATCTATTTTGGCCTATTAGTTTTTCCCTTTGTATAGTTATTTTCTTTCTTTGCGCAAAGAATAAATTTTTAATAAAGTGGTTTTAATTTTTAAACATTGTGAATCTTTTGACTCAACCCGAGTTTACTCTAGCTAGTATCCTTAAAATATTTAAGTCAAGTTTTGCTAGGCTTTTATATAGGGAGCTATAAAACGCGAAAGTCTTAACTCTCACGGGTTAAGAACAAGAACTTTTCGCAAGTTCCTATAATTGATCCTAGAGAGTCGTTTATCAAGGGAACTTTAAAATGCGTTTTCTAAACTTGAAAAAGTCTAAGAGTTTGCAAGATCCTATAGACGAATCGAAAACCCAAAACTTTGATTTAATAGGCTAAGCATCCACGAGTCTCATTCCTTGAGATTTTAAACTATGGAGAACGAGAGATGATAGAGTCAATTATAAGTTTGGTATTCTTTCGTGAATTTATGTGAGTTAATTATAAGCCTATTCTCCCATCACTTTGTTGATCCCAAACTTAGATCGATTTAGCTTTATGTATACGAGATTAGATCAAGTAATACACTTAGAGAAACCTTTGTATATGTATATGACAGCCTAAGTGCTATGCGGAATTAACACTTAAACAAGAACACACAAGATGTAAACAAAGTTTCACTTTGATTAATGATATCAAACTTGCTTACAATGAAAGTAGTTTACGTATGAAAACTTATATTGAACATTAACCTAAAGGTCTTCTTTTATAGACATAAGAAGCCTTGTACAATAATCTACGTATCAACTATTCTAGGTAAAGATAAATATAGCAAATACATTGTTGTTCATATCTTTACTAGAAGTAATCTAGAATACAATAAACGCGTAGAGTATATCCTTCCATCAGTGCTTGTCTTCAATGTATCAACGCTTGACTTTGTCTTGTCAACGCTTGAGCTGTCAGCGTTTGTATTACTCCTGTCAACGCTTGTTTTACTCTTGTCAGCGCTCAAGTAGACTGGCTATAATTTATTCCCAACAATCCTCCCCTAAACTTGATATCTACTCTAGTGATCAAGTTTCTGAATAAACATTAAGAACTAGGAGGAATCTTACAAACCTTCTCATATTGGTAATAAATAAATCTGATCAAGTCTTTTGCCACGTCACTTGAATAATCAATTTCCAGCTGAGTATTCTTCATCTTCTCCAAGACTTCCTTGGACATGAAGTACTGATCATCCACAAGTAGATACTCAACAAACTTTGTAGAACTCAAATAATAAACACCAGCAGCTGAATACAACCTCCATTGAAGACCACTAAGATCATCTTCAAGATCCTTCCAAATAGCAGGATCTTCATTAATTGGTCCACACATTCTTTTGAATGTTGACCACAGTTTTATTTCATTGACTGAAGTTGGTGCTTCAGTCACATACTTTGCTCCAATAACCTCCATAGGTCAACCAAGTCTTCTCTGTCAAAACTTGCAAACAAAGATATATGGGTGGTAAAATTATGAACCTCTTTTCCATACCTGCCAATCTTCCAAACCCCACATTCATTTTCTTCATAACTTACAATTGGGTTTCTGGAATCAAGTGGTAACACTTGTACCATATCTGAAGCTTCTAATGGTGAGAGCTTGAGGCTCTTTCTTATGACAGCTTCACTTGGATGTAATGGATCCATATCTTTGGGAAACTCAAGAGAAACCCCCTTTTTCACTGGTCTGGGAACAAACATTGCCTTCTTGAGCTCCATTTCCTCTGCAAGTTCTTCTTTTCTTTCATCAGAAAGAAGTCTTAGAGTGTTCTCTTCCTGCACTCTAACCCAAATGGGATAAGCTCTACGTTCCAACTCTTCAAATGTCAATCCAGTCAATTTCTTGTAAGTCCATCCTGTTCCATGACATCTGAGCAGCATGAAGTACAACTCCTTTCTATCCCTTTTCAAATTTGAGAGAACATTGCTTGCTTTGTGTTTTAAAATGACCTTGCAATCCTTTTGTACTCTGAGAAGAATCTCCAAACCCCATATCTGATCTGAAATGGTCAAATGTGGATTCACTATACATCTATCTTCCCAGGCATGGTACATCTGAACCACCACTGGCATATCAAAATCAACCTGCAATTTCAACTCATTCAATTTCTCCTTGGCCAGCTCATCACCATACTCAAGTCTTTCTGGTTTTTCTATGATCATAACACTTGAGTCCGAACTGGCTTCATCACTTCCTTCTTGCTCTTCTGAAGTGACAACAAAAGGTGATTCACCCACTTGCTTTCTTTCTTGTTCCATAATTTGTGTTGCATTCTTTGGAACAACCTCTTCTACCATAATACCCTTACCCTTATCTAATGGATCAACTGTTGGTAAGGTAGATGGTAATACCTGTGAAGAAACCTCTTTGATGATGGATGATGACTGGAATACATCAACCTCATTTGCAGGTCTGTCAACGTCTAATTCTGCTTTGTCAGCGCCCAAGATACTCATGTCAGCGTTCAAATTCTCCTTGTCAACGCTTAAATTTCCTGCCTCAGCGCCTTTTGCAATTTCTTCCAACATGGCTGTAAATGATAAATTTAAGTTTGTAGGAGAGACTAGAGACGTATCAAAACCTGTCTGTTTCTTCAAACTTGTTAGGGCCTCAGCAACATCCAAAGACTGACCATCATGAGAGCCCTTATCACTCACATTTATTTGTTCATCCTCCCCTTTGGAAGATTCCTCCATCCCTCTCCTTGTTAGGGCCTCAGCAACATCCAAAGACTGACCATCATGAGAGCCCTTATCACTCACATTTATTTGTTCATCCTCCCCTTTGGAAGATTCCTCCATCCCTCTCCTTGTACTAGCAGTCTCCAAGATAACAATCCTCTCCCTCAATTGCTTGAGTTCAAGGCCTTGTGTGCTGACAACGTGTACCAAGTCTGCATTTTGCTTTTGCAAGCTCATGCAGACAACCGTCAATTCCATTAGGGTCATTGGTTCCAATCTGCCCTCTTCTAAAATCGGTATTTGACCTCCCAAGTTAGATTCATTGGGCATGGATGAGGTCTTAAGTATGTTAGGACTGTCTTGGCCAGTTTCTAAGCCAGAACCAATAGTCCCAGCCTCATCCATAACACCAACCACACTTGTGGTGGTGGTTCTCTCTGCTACATGACTAGGACCACTAGAGGAGAACACTCCAGTATTCCTTTGGCGTTTCTGTAACCTATATTGGGTTGGGGGAGAAGAAGATGTGGATTGGGTGGATGTGGGTTGGTTAAGGGGTGTTTGGGTCTGTGAAGGATTTGTGTCAACGTTTGAAATAGGCACATCAACGCCAACATTTAATGTGTCAGCGTCGAAGGGTTCTTGGTCAATTTGCATATGTTGTGGTGAAGGTAATGGTTCAGGTATTGGATCAATTTGGGGTTGAGGGTCTGGTTGGGGTTGAGCTGCTTCAATGACAACAATCATAGCTGGGGTTAGGGGTAGGTCACGATGTGGGGGTGAGTTCATCTTCATAAAAATTGCTTTCTTTTGCACAGGGATCTCATAAAAGTCATCATGATCCCTTGTGCAGTATCCTTGGACATCAAAAACCATTTGTAAAAATCTGGGATAAGCTAAAGTCATTTTGTTCCCTTTATTTTTACACATGCCCTCAAAAATCATTTTGAAATAATTAAATTTTTGCCCAGTAGCAATACACACAATAGCACTTGCAATAGATCTATTGATCTCATTGTGTGCAGTGCACTTGGGACTCAAGCATTGTAAGAGGACATGTATTAGGTACTTCCAGGCTGGGGGAAACTCCTGTTTATGATATTTATTTAAAGTTCCTTGAGTAGGAAGAGGATAACCCAAAGCCCTTAGTCCTTGTTCTATTTCACTAATGGGAAGGGTGGTTATACCATCAGCATCATCAAGATGCAAAGCTTGGCGTACCAAAGCTTCAGTAACCACTCATGTTCTCCCATGAACAATAGAAGATAATGTAGTCACTCTATTAACTGTTGAGGAACTGACATTCTTCCAAAACTGTTTAATATGTGTGACAGGAATGAGTGGTGCATGAGAAAGAGCATACCTAAAAGGGGATGCGTTCAAATACGCCACCATTTGTGTGTATTGGGGAAACAGAGTATCATCAGCTTCAAGATACGCGATCATGTTGTGTTGACTTCTGAATCCTAATTCCAAATCAATTGGTTTAAATTTTGGTGCCATTGTTGAAAGCTGTTTGAATGATTGAGAAAGATGAAGTTGATGAGAGAAAATTGTGTTAGACAAGAATAATAGGTACCCTGTTTAAAAATAGGAGCCAAATTTATAGGAGAAGAAAATGCATGTGACTGGCCCAAAAATAGGCAAGTATTTTCAAAATGTAATCATGAAAATATTGAAAAAGAATAAGTTTATCTCATGCATTAAATGAAAGTTATCAGCTCCTAAAATTACGGCCTAAAAATATGTCAAAAAGTAACAATTGGGTAGGTCCCATTGAGTGTCAACGGTCAAAAATAACCTATCAACGCCCAACGGCTATATTCTTGTCAACGTTTGCCATAGCCATGTCAGCGTCTAAATTGGTCACAACAACGCTTGGAAAAATACTTGTCAGCGTCCAAAAATAAAAATGTTTAAAAATGAAAAATGACCTTAACAAAGTAATTTATCCTAGAGAAGATAACTAAAAAGTTGATAATTATTATAGGGCGGCAAACACTGTCCAGTTATGCACACTTGCTTATGCAAGATAGACATAACAGTCCTCTAGTGTCCCTTGCTAACCAAAATTCTTAACAAGTAAGTTACCTTATAAAATCCCTTGTTACTCCCAGGTAAAACCCATGACAAAATCATTCCCAAGTCTCCCAGCAGACCACAACCAATTCTAGGCCAAAAATGTCTTGGCAGCATGCATAGTATATCAACTTTGCATGCTACAGTGCCTCATGATTTAGTAAAACTAACTCATACTCACCTGTGGACACAATCTAGAATTGTGATAAGAGTATCATATGGATAACCAAACATCCTAAAGGTTCCTAAAACCTCCCCTTTAACTATGATACATATGTTGCTAAAAATATGCATGAACATAAAAAATTTATGTCAAGATAGGAATTAAAAATTCCAACCATCATCCATAAATAAAAACATGTCCAAATGCTTCTCCAATGATCCATAAGCAACTCTGTATCCATTGGTATACTGCTAACACCACCTGCACATTTAGATTGAAAACCACAAAACTAACATTGTTGCTGACAACGCCCCGATAATACATGACAGCGTTGAGGGAAGCTTTGTCAGCGTTAGACAAATATATTGCTGACAACGTTACAAAAACACTTATCAGCGTTCAAGCAACCTTTGTCAATGTTAGAAAAATATAGTGGAAAATCTAAATACTCAAAAAGACCAATAACAATGCATTATCCTGTACATACTTTTACAAAAAGACTCCAAAACACATATTATGTGAGATTGATCATTCCAATACTTGTTACCAAGTATTGAAACCTTCCAGTATCAAAAGGTTTAGTTAACAAATCTGACACGTTCTCTTCTGTGTCAACCCTATCTGGTTGTATTAAACCTTTTTCAAAACAATCTCTTATAAAATGGTGTCTAATTTCTATGTGTTTAGTTTTAGAATGATGTACATGATTCTTAATAATGCATAAAGTACTGTTACTGTCAACAAATATCTTGGTATGCATGAAATTATACCCATAGTCCAACAGCTGGTTCTGAATCCACAAAACTTGTCCACAACAAGCAGCTGCAGCCACATACTCAGCTTCAGTTGTAGAATTAGCCACCACTGTTTGTTTCTTGCATTGCCAAGATATCAACCTACTCCCAAGAAACTGACATCCACCAGTTGTGGATTTTCTATCAAACTTATCACCTCCATAGTCACTATCTGAATATGCAATCAGCTCTAATGGTGAATCTTTAGGGTACCACAAACCAAGACTAGGATAGCATCTTAGGTACCTAAAGATCCTCTTGACAGCATAAAGGTGACATTCTTTGGGAGTTACTTGATGGCATGCACAAGCACACACAGCAAACATGATGTCAGGTCTAGAGGCTGTGAGATACATCAATGAACCAATCATTGATCTATAGTGCCTGACATCAACATCCTTTCCATCTCCAATCTTTCCCCAAGGGTGTTCTCTATCCATAGGAGTAGTAGCCCTCTTTTCATGTGGAGAAAAGCCAAACTTCTTCAAGATCTCAGCCACATATTTATCCTGGGAGATGAAGATACCATCTTCTTTCTGCTGAACTTGTAAACCAAGAAAGAAGTTCATCTCCCCCATAGCACTCATCTTGAATTTGTCTGTCATCAGCTTGGAGAAATCCTCACTTATCTTTGGATCAGTAGACCCAAAAATGATGTCATCAATATAGACCTGAACAAGAAACACATCCTTACCTTTCTTCTTTGTAAATAGTGTCTGATCTATGGTGCCCCTCTTGAAGCCATTGTCCACTAAATAAGTAGACAAAGTACCATACCATGCTCTTGGGGCTTGATGAAGTCCATACATAGCCTTCTTGACTCTATACACCTTGTCTGGATTCTCTGGATCCTCAAAACCAGGAGGTTGCATCACATATACCTCCTCAACAATTGTTCCATAGAGGAAGGCACTCTTGACATCCATCTGATAGACAGCGAAGCCCATGCAGGATGCATAGGCTAAAAAGATCCTAATAGCTTCAATCCTTGCAACTGGTGCAAAGACCTCCTCATAGTCTATCCCCTCCTCTTGTGTATATCCCTGAGCCACTAATCTTGCCTTGTTTCTGACCACAATGCCTTTTTCATCTCTCTTGTTTCTTAGAACCCATCTTGTCCCTATATGTCTAACATATCTGGGACAATCAACCAGCTCCCAAACATCCTGAATTGCAAATTGGTGAAGCTCATCCTGCATTGCTTCCACCCAACTTGGTTCTTTGAGAGCATCAAATATCTTCTTGGGTTCCTGTTGTGACAGAAAACAGGCAAACAAACATGCTTGCACAAGAGGGGTATCAACCTTCTTGTGAATATTGGCAATAAACCCACCAAGACCTTGATGAGATCTTCTGGTTCTAACAGGAGTCATAATATCACCAATGATTTGAGAAGTGGGGTGATTCTTCATGGTAGAAGTAAGAACTCCTCCTTCAAAAAGTCCGGTGTCCTCAATCTCATTCTCCAAGTTGCCAATATCTTCTTCATTAGACTCTCTTTCATCAACATGAGGATGAACCTCTTCATATAAATTGGAAGGTTCACCCTGTTCAAAAGTAGAAGAGAAAAGATGTGCAAAAGTGTTGTCAACGCCTGAACCTTGTTTGTCAGCGTGTGAGCTAACAACGCTTGAACTGTTGTTGTCAACGTCTGGGCCATCAACGTCTGAATTGGTCTTGTCAGTGCTAGATTTGCCTTTGTCAGCGCCTGAAGGATCATGCATGTTGTTATCTGGTGGTACTTGGAAACCACCATTATCTTTTCCAGCAGCAGCAAAAGCATCTGTCCATATGGGGATTGTAACATATTCTTGTATAGGAGATGACTTTTCTGCTTGTGATCCAACCTTTTCATGAACCTGTGTACCTGAAACATCAACAACTTGTTTTTCCACAACATTTGAAGTTACCTTCACAATGTCTGGATTAGTGACAGGCATATAATTTAAAGTCCTAGATAAAGGTTCCAAGTCAAACAACCAATTTGGACCACTTTCAGGATCACTAGGTTTATTCTCTAAAAACCTAACATGTACTCTTTCAAGAATACGTTTTTCCTTTTTAAGATAAACCCTATATCCCTTGCTCTGCACTGAATACCCCATGAAGTAGCCTTCATCACCTTTTTCACTAAATTTACCTAAGGCATCACTAGTATCTAACACTACTACATGACAACCAAAAGGTCTAAGAAAACCAATATTAGGTTTTCTTCCCCAAAGTAACTCATAAGGTGTTTTGTTCTGAAGATTGTTGACCAATGCTTTATTTTGAACATATCAAGCTGTATTAACAGCCTCAGCCCAAAAGGCTATAGGGAAATGAGCATCAGCCAACATGGTTCTGGCTGCTTCAATTAGGGTTCTATTTTCCTCTCAGCAACCCCATTTTGCTGTGGGGTTCTGGCAACACTAAATTGCCTAGTAAATCCTTTCCTGGCACAAAAATCATCAAACACTTTATTCCTAAAGTCACCACCATTATCACTCCTAAGAATTTTAACTTCATTTCCTGTTTTCTTCTCAATCTGAGTGATAAAATCAATTAAAGTGTCAGCTGTGTCACTCTTCATAGCTAGAAAGAAAGTCCAAGTAAACCCTAGAAAAGTCATCTGTGATGACAAAGCAGTAGGACTTACCATTCAAACTTTCTATATTGGTTGGACCAAAGAGGTCCATATGAAGCAAGTGAAGAGGTCTAGTACTAGAATGCACCTGTTTGGACTTGAATGAGACCTTGTGTTGCTTGCCCTTAAGACATGCAACACAAGAGTGGTCATTGTGGAAGGCCTTTTCAGACAAACCATCAACCAAGCCAAGTCTCACAAGCCTGTTTATATTCTTAAAATTTATGTGCCCTAGTCTCCTGTGCCACAAATTACTTTCATCTACTTAAGCTTTAGCATAAAAACAAGACATATTGTTATTCATTCTAATCCCATTCAGATTCACATTGTATATGTCTTTATGCCTAGGTGTTCTATAGTCGATATATTTCTCATCAGGGATCTTATAATCCTTGCTTAACACCAAACATTCAGTATCAGTAAACAGAACTTTATTTTTGTTATCACAAACTTGTGATACACTAAAAAGATTGTAATCAAGTTCCTTTACCAGAAATACGTTTTCAAAACGCAAGTTCTTGGTGAGAAGTGTTCCTTTGCCTGTGATAGTACCATATCCGCCTCCAAAGTAAACCTTATCACCATCCTTAATGGAAGTGAAGTTGGTCAAATAATCTTCCTTCCATGTCATGTGCCTTGAGCATCCACTATCCCAATATCTAAAATCATTGACCTGTCTTTGAATGCCCTGCACATAAAGAAAACAAGTTAGTTTTCTTTAGGAACCCAAGCCTTGGAAGACTTGGATTCATCTGGTTGTTCAACAAGAACAGACTTAGTTCTCATAACAACCCCATTTTCATCCCTCTTTGGATGAAATACCCAATTAACCCCAATAGGTTTTGTAATGACCTTTGAAATGTAATTAAATCTGTTGCAGGTCATTGAAATCCCATTATCATTAGGGTTTTGATCTTTCTTTGGTCTCCATGTTAAGCTTGAAGAAGCTTTAGACCCCTTACCCTGTGGTTGCAAATATTTAGGTCTGATCACGTTTCTGTCAGCGTTGGAATTGGTCTTGTCAACGCTGAAATTACCCTTGTCAGCGTTGAACCTAGGGTTTGCTACAGAAACCCATTGCCTATTAGACCAAGTATTTGTCTTTTGAAATGGTCTTTGTCCATGAGTGTTAGACCCTCTAGTGAAGAATGGGGCAGGTCTAACAATTTGTGGACTTTGCTGCACACAAGGTTTGGGTCTGACAACGTTTGACTTTCTAACAACGTTGACTTTGGGAGCGTTGACACACTTATATGCTAAATGTGAAAAGCTACCACAAGTGTAACAGACTTTTCTAGACACAACCATAGGTCTAGAAGAGAAGAAGCATGTTCCTTCATTGCTAACTTGGCTCTTAGGTGACCTAGTATTCCTATACATCTCTGCATACTTAATGCTAGGTTTTCTAACAGTGTTTGAGCCAAGGTCAACAGCCTTACTGATTGGGTTGGTAACCTTAATGGGAGTTGACTCATTAGGACTTTCACATAGCAAGCCACCCTTAACAAATAAGGTAGGGTTAGCTTTCTTCCATTCATTCAAGTCAGTCAACTTTTGTTGACTCTTCAACTGGGGTGACAACTCTTGGTGGAGGAATGAATTCCTCCTCTTGGAGTTCTGGCAAACCAGTCCAAGACAGGTCCTTTTGTTGGACACCATAGAAGTCACCAGCTGGTGGTGGAACCATAGAGTAGTCTTTTATCTATTTTATCTATTTTGTAACATAAGTGTCGGGGCGTGCTTCACTCCATGTGTGCTTGTTGGTATTTGTTTTGTGTGCAGGGTTCCCTTGGATCGAGAAGACTTTCAGAGGGTTGATGTTGTTGTTTTCTATCATCTTCTTTATTCAGTCTCCGATCGATCTTCATGTTTATATCAGGGAAGTACTCAGTTCTCATCTTTATCTATACATATCTGATTGTGTTCTCCTTCTTACACTTGGAATTCTAGCATTAGCCTTTTGTGTTCCTAAGTGTAGGGGTAGCACCTTATCAATTTTAAACATTAAGGCCAATGTTCGGTTCTAAGTGTAGGGGGTTTATATCATACTGATCATATTCATGCCTACTTGTTTGCCCTCTTGCATCCTATTTTGATCAAATGTATGTTTGTTTTTATTTTATTTTATTAATAATATTAAAACGTTTTTTTACCGTGCGTGATTGACTTATCCCGTAGGCTAGAACAAAGGGGATCCTGACTCTGCCAGAGTGTTGATATGGCTGCTCCCTTTACTTTTAGACTAAGCTTTTAGGAATAATGCAAATAAAAATGCTAAACGTGGAGTAGTTGGTTCTCTTTAGAGCTTATATGAGTAACTTGTGGCTTTTCCTCCTAGATTATAACTAGACTAAATAAGTGTGTTTTTTTTCAAGCCTTTGAACGTTAAAAATTGTGTTGTTATGCAAAAATAAATTCTTATGCAATTTTGATATAGAGTCCTAGTTCAACTTTTTATTTAAATTTGAGTGAAAGCATACTTTCTTTAATTTGAAATAATGTTGCGTGAATAAATATAATGAAAAAAAAATCGAATCGAAAAAGAAAGAGAAAAAAAAAGAGAAAAAAAGAGAAAAACAAGAGAAAAAAAAGAGAAAAAAAGAAAAAAAAAGAAAGAAAAAATTGAAAAAAAAAAGAAATTGAAAAAAAAAGAATGTTCAATAGAGTTAGAAGAGTCGAGTGAATGAATAAGAGTTTTTTGTTGCTTTAATTATAATTGTGAGAAACTTTATTTTTCTTAAATTTAAATCCGAAGTTGAACTAGAATTCGTCAATTTTTTATAAGAGTTTAGACGGTATTAGAGAGTGTAGAATTCGAAGGTCCCGTGAACTCCGATACTATTCTCGAGGGTGTAAAACCTAGCCTCCTAAGCTATGCTAAAAGGATAAGCTGAAAAGAAAGTCGCCACATGGAGTGATCTCTCCTTTGAGTCTTCAATCTCTAATTACCGTCGTTGTTTTTCATCTAAGTGTTTTTTATTAGCTTAGCGGTGATTTCAAGATCTTTGATTTCAAAATCCCGTCAATCCCGGTACTATTCTCCGTGGGGTGTCAAATGCCCGGGAACTTAACCGATGAGGTTGGGACGTTCAGAGAAGAAAACCGCTACATGGGAAAGGCCATTTTTGAATCTTAAATCTTGTCATTTTCGGTGAGTTTAATATTCCACTTAGATGATTAGCAACCATAACAAATGTCGATTTGAATGATCAAAACTTTGAAAATGAACACACTTGCCTAATCTTTTAAAATTATAGGAGTGAAAAGTTATATTTACATAGGTTATTAGTATAAGTAGTGTTAGCATTTTGACAAAACGTTTGCACAAGGAATTTTAGTTTAATTGAGAGTAATAAAAAGAGGATGACGATCTTTATTCCCTGGAGACACCCAGTTTGCGTGTTTCCCGTTCTATGATCCTTATACCTTGCATAAAAAGTCGAGCATGGCGGGTCACTATGTATTTTTATTTTTAAAGCAATTTCGAATAAAGTGGTTTATTGTTTTTGGATTTAGCATTTGTGATAATAGTTGCTTGGGGGCAAACAACGTTTAAGTATAGGCATGTGTTAAACACGTAATTATTCATGCATTTAGTGAGAATTTCCCTTCATTTTTCGCATAATAAATAGCAAAAATGTATTTTTTGTGCATATATCGTTTATATTTGCTATTTTTATTGTAGGTACGAATATTAAAGAAAATGAGCTAAAACGAAGAACAAGAGCAAAAACGAGCACGAGGAATGGAAAGAGCACGAGAAATCGAGTTTGACTGTGCATTCATGTTTTATTGGGTCGGCCCGACACCATTTAAATGGGTCGAACCGACCCATTAATATATCAAACAGCCCAACATGCCCAACACAGCCACCTCAGGCCCAGCAGCTAGTATGAAGAATCAAGCCTAGCAAGGCCCAGCAGGGAAAAATACGCAGCAAGCAACAAGGCCCAGCTGCAAGCCCAGCAAAAAAAAGTGACGAAAGAAAATCTTACGGCCCACAAAGGCCCGAAAATGCAAAGGGGAGATATAGCTTAAACAATACGCGAACTTCATTTTACTTTTCCCAGTCTTCTTTTTTACGGTAGCGTAGGATAGAACAGATAAACTTCAGCATTCCATTTTTTTTGGAATCTTATCTTTCAACTTTTCATCTCTGCGTTTTATAGATAGATCTTACTTTTATTTTCCATGTCTAGATTTATTTTTATTTCCCCCCTGCTTTTTGTTGGAGAAGCGAAAGATTAGATCTCACTTTTATTTTCATTCCTGTATCCATTTTATTAAGTAGATAGCAATAGATCTTATCCTAAAATAAATCTTTGAGCATGCGTTTAGTATTTTGTAGAGATAGAAAGCTATCAACATTCCATATATTATTCAATCCTCACTTGTATTACTGATATGGCCTGCGTTTTTTATTTTAGGATGGTGGGGTCTGTTTTCTTTACTGAGTAAAAATAACATATCTAGATGTTGTAGGAGTAGCTTAGATAAACGCTGGGATATAGATTGCTTTTCTTTTTTTGTCTTTTTGGATTTTTCCTTTACACCTGCGTACATTTTAAGTTGAGGATACATTCAATTTTCGTGTACTCACATTTTATTTCTTTCTGCATTGTATTCTTAGAAGGTAGGTAGCATTGATATTTTATTTATCCTCGCATAAACTTTACTGCTGCCGCGTCTAAGGATTTACAAAGACTAGTTAATACTAGCTTATAGATAAATTGTAGACAAAAGCTTCATTATCAGTAGAATTGCAAGTACACGTTTGGTTAGTAATAAAATCAGTTAAGGGTCTGTTTGGTTGGCCTTATTTTATTAGTTTTCATGGGTTTTGATATTGAAATACAATGAAAAATGGGTTTTGATATTGAAATACAATGAAAAATCGTGTTTGGTTGATAAGTCAAACAACTTTTAAAAACATTGACCAATAAAAAAAGAGGGGTTAAGATATCACTCGAGGATGGATGTTTTTAAAAAACGTCAAGACACAATTTTTTTGAGGGACCACTTTAGATACATATACCCTGTGTTTATCTACAATAATCTTTTACATCTAATCCTCACACACACAATACTATCTACATCCATCTTTGATTAAGATTGCAATCAATCTTAAATGTCTAGTGCTTCACTGATAGAGTTTTAATTTTCGAAGAACAACTACATGTAATGGTGTCCTTTTCTATTCGATTTTATTTAATACTAATGATCTTAATTGTTGGGTTTCAGTTTATATATTTTTCATAAGTTGGGGTTTCGATTGTTTTTATTTGGGGGGTTTCATTTTAGATGATCTTAATAAGTACTTCTTTCATTTATTCAATCTTATTGGTATGCATTATTGATGTTTAGATCATATGTTTTCATTAATGACTGTTGGTGAGCCAATGTTGCATCATATATGTTAGATGCGTAGAAATAAAAAGCAACCCAAAGTTGCATCATAAGTTTTCATTAATGACTATTTGCAATTGTATTAATCATTAGCTTGTTTAGCATGACGAGCCAAGCTAGAGGTTACAATGGGTGGTCAGCTCCTCAAGAAGCAAAACTTGTCGAGGAGTTAGTGATTATGATTAACAGTGGACTTTATAAAGCGGACAATGGCTTTAGATGTGGTTATTTACAACATCTCGAAAAAAAGATAAAAGCGGCATTTCCAAGTAAATTGGGTAAACCTCACATTGAATCAAAGGTAAGATCCTTGAAAAAGGACTGGCAAAGTGTTCATGATATGTTTACCGCATCCGAAGATGTTTGGAATGACTACATGAAGGTAAGTACTATATTCTTTTGTTATACTTTTCAATAAATGTTGTTACGTTATAACTTTAGCCAGTATTCGGTTCTTTTAATCTTGAATAGGATAACAAAAAAGATGTTGGTAAATGGAAAAAGAAAGCATTTCCTCACTATGACGATTTATGTACTGTTTTTGGAAATAATCGAGCTTGTGGAAATGGGGCTAAAGATTATATTGATGTAGACAAAGAGGCGGTTGAAGTTCCAGATTCTGATGATGAAGTTGAGACAGTTATGGAAGGTAATCATGATGCACCTCGCAAGACCAATGTTCAAGTCAAAGATGATACAAATATTGAGGTTAATGAAACTACAAATGTTCGTATCAAGAAGAGGAAAAGAAAATCTGATCCACTTATTGATCAACAAAGCGGCAACAACAATTAGCCGAGATATAGACTTTGAAGAGGACTTGAAAAAGAAAAAAGCCATGACCACTAGCGATATTTTCAAGATGGAGTCACTTACTCAACTAGAGAAGTACCAGGTAATGGAAAAAATAAGACGTGACATTGGATATGTGGAAGCTTATTGGGATATGAATCATGAAGATAGAGAGGGTTGGGTGAAGTATATGTTGCTAAGAGATTAGTTTCGGTTGCTTTGTGTCGATGGGTTTAAAGCATGATAAATATTAGTTGAAGTTATTTTGTTTAGTTAACTTCACGTAGTCGCTTTGTATTTTGAAAAGCCCATCCCAAAGTTTGCACCCTTTTATGTAAGTTATATGCTTGACATGAATATGTATTGATGTTCACGATATTTGTTTCGGTACAATATTATTTAGGATACTTTTGTTATTTACCTTTTTAATATTTAGAATCTTTAAACAAAACTGTGCAAACCATACAGATTACAGTCTTTACAATTGAGCGAAATTATGTCAACCAAACGCATAACAATATTTAAAAACTCAAGGTTTAAAACAATTCAGGATTAGAAAACCATCTCAACTTAAAAACCCAGGTTTTGAATTTTATGAACCAAACGCCCCCTTAGGCTCGTTATTCTAGCTTCTAAGATTGGTTTAGATAATTTAGATAAAGTTGTCGTTTTCATTAGGTGTAGAGGTGGCAAAACGGGCGGGCGGGCGGGCACGTGCGGCGGACTAAGCGGGCAACGGGCTAAACGGGCGGCGGGCTAAACGGGCGCGGGCTAAATGGGCACGGGCGAAACGGGCGGGCAAATAGGCGGGCTAAACGGGCGCAAGCTAAAAAGGGGAAAAAACATATAAAAACCTACAATTAAAAAATAAAAATACTTGTTTGAAAGTCGGGATAAAAAATTTAATAAAAAAATATTCGTCGAGTATACTAATTTGTATTTTACAAGTGCGCCCGTTAAGCACATTTAGTTTCTTACATATGCGCCCGTTTAGCCCATCCATTATAAAGAATGGGCAAAAAGTGCCCCATCATTTTTTAAAAATGGGCAAAAAGTGCCCATATATCCAAATGGGCAAGATTTGCCACCTCTAATTAGGTGTATTGTTGGCATGCTATTATTTCTTGTTTGTTCAGTTAGAAGATAGTTGAGCTGTATTGATAGTTTAAGTTTCATTCACTAGTTTAATTCTCACTTTTTATAATGAAAACGTTTGGTTTATAATATAGAACTAAAGGCTACGTTTGTTATAATAGTGCTGCTGGGCCAAGTTCATCATTTTGTGCCTATGTGTGCTATAATTCAAAAAAGAACTACGATTGTTTTTACTTGCCAAAAGTAAACTAGGCTACATTAGTTTTTAGTTTGAAAATCAATTTTTTTTACAAAGTTTAAAAATAGATTTTAATTGTTTATAAAAATTAAATTTTCAAGTTTTAATAAAAAAAATAGAAATAGTTTTATAAAATAAAATATAAATAGTATAAAAAATAGTTTTAATATTTTTTTTAGAATAATCTAGCATTTTAATATTTTGCATTTTTACTTTTATTTTTGTTTAGTATTTTAATATGTCGCGTTTGCATTTTAATTGTGCATTTTATATTTTTAGTTTGTGTTTTATTTGCGGTATTTGCAATTTATTTTTAGCGTTAGTAAGTATTTTACGTAACTTAATATTTTTTTTATCTTTTTACGTGCTTTAAATCAGAAATAGATACCAAACAAGTTTCTATAACAAAAAAACGAGTAATCTTGTGATAAAATTGTTGATCAATTCGAGTCGAGTCGAGAGGATAAAACGATTATACTTAAAAACGGTTATTAATCAGCCACATACCGCCACATCTTTGAATTCAAGGTTCACAATGTTGTCCACAATGTGATCACTGACTGCCCACTTGAATTTCTCTACATAGTCTTCATGCGTACCTGCTTTTGATCCTACGAAACTTGCCAACCTAAGGAACCGCTTCATAAAGTCCACCTTGGGGTCTCCATCCCTCTGCCTAACATTGTGATACTCCCACTCATATTTTCGTTGCTCCGACTTAGGAAAAAAACTGTAGAAAGAAAACCTCCTGCTCATATTTTCGAAGTAGATAGTTTTAGACTCCGAATTTACTTAAAAAGCTATCCCGAAGCTGAAGTTATGACCTTCACAAGTTGACCTATTTTCTGATTTTAAAGATTGTTTTTAAAGATCCGAATGATAGACATAGTTCGCGACGCTTATAAAATGATTAGAGACCAGATATGAAAACTAGATAACATCCCACCTACTCAAACCATAATATTTTTCGCTTTGCCAGCAGGCTCACGAATTTGCTTTGTAGCCCTCATGTGAGTACTTCCCAACAGGTCACCCGGGCCATAGTCAACACAAAGTGTCACACCCCACCATGGCGGAATATGGGGGCGCGACGTATGGATATCATCACAACATGGCGTGTCTATAGAGATAACTATATGGAATAAGAAATGTCATAAAATGGTGACACAAAAGTCATGACAATATCTCATCAAATGTAGGTGTCTAGGTAAGTAGGTAACAGTCCTACCTCTTACCCAAGACAAACAAGTAACATAATCAAAACAAACATATGTGTGCCACAGTATCACTTATTAAAAGAACAAATAAAAACTAAGAAGGAAACGGGGATTCTCCTTCTATATGCATTCCTAAGCTTCTACAATCCTAGCCACTTATGTTCTCATGCTTAACCATAGTATCACCTGAAAGAGACACTAAAACACGTCAACATAAAGTTGGTGAAAGTCATAGGTTTAGACTCCAACGCTAAATCAATTACAAGCTGTGAATAACAACCATCAACACAATAACATATGGACAATGTGCTACAATTATGTATTAACAACTAGCATTCAAGATCAATCATTCCAAACCAAAATACAAGGCTCCTTGTCATACCCCACCATGGCGGAATATGGGGCGCGACGTATGGATATCATCACAACAAACAGTGTCTCTATAGAGAAAACTAAAATGCAACTATAATGTCATAAAATGGTGACACAAATGTCATGACAATATCTCAACAATGCAGGAGTCTAGGTAAGTAGGTAACAGTCCTACCTCTTACCCAAGACAAACAAATAACACTAACAATCACATATAGGTGCCAACAATATCACTACCGAAACAATCAGAAAGAAAATAAACTAAGAAGGAACGGGGATCTCCTTCTAAATGCATTCCTACTCGACTCCAATCCTAGCCACATAAGTTCTCACGTTTAACCACGTATCACCTGAAAGAGACACTAAAACACGTCAACATAAAGTTGGTGAGAGTCATAGGTTTAGACTCCAACGCTAAATCAGTTACAAGCTGTGAATAACAACCATCAACACAATAACATATGGACAAAGTGTTACAAATATGCATTAACAACTATCAATCAAGATTAATCATACCAAACCAATCCAAGGCTCCTACCTTGCCAAACAACATCATGGTACCATAGATGATCACACTATGTACCTATCCCAAGGCCACTACCTTGACAAACCACAAGGCCACTACCTTGTCAAACCACAAGGCCACTACCTTGTCAAACCAAAATAACTGAGACGGCACGTGTCCCCCGATCAAAATCATACACAATCAAAAATCACATGGCAGTTAATCACATAATGTACACACAAGTCCATCTCAAATCACAAAAACATTCACAGCATCAATTTAGAAAATAACTCAACAAAGTGTCTCTTCCATCCCATCTGGAAGTCAAAAACAATAACAAACATGGGACTATGAAACTCACCTGATAACTTCTTCACAAGTCCTCGCACTAGCAACAAGCTAACAAACCAAAAACACGCAATCAATACATGAACCAATCACTAAGATGGCTCATCAACCTATTGATATGAGCTTAAACTCATATCCTTTTATCAACAAATAACCCTAAAACATGAAGCAAAATACCAATTTATTTGGCAAAAACAGTGTTATGTGGTATGTTTGTGTTTGTGTGCACTTGTGTAGGTAAAAAGATACAATTTCAAGCAAACAAAGAAAAATCAAGCTCAAATGGATGAAAAAGACAAAGGAGGATCAAAAGTGACAAGACTTTGAAGTATAAGGACCTATCTTGACAAGTTATGAAAGTTGAAGGACTAAAAGTGCAAATATTGTAAAGTCAAGATTCAAGTCAAACTTGGTCAACTCTCAAGTCAACTCAGTCAAGGGATTATTTTGTTCAAGAATCAAAGTTGAAGGACCAATTATGTCAAAGGAATGAAGCTACAAGCTCAAATTTACATTCTGCCAAGTTAAGGGGCTAATCCTGCCAAGATTGGAAAGTTATTTGAGTTTGATCCATGTGTCAAAGAGTTCAACCAATGAGAAGGAAGAAAAGGAAGCACACGGATTGCCATTTCATCACATTTAATGTCCACTACCGCCGCCTCACATTTATTACCAAATCCAAACAGTTTGATCCATGTGACTGATTTTCAACCAATAAAATACTTACACGTGTCATCTTCTTCAAAGAAAAATTTTCCAGAATCGCGTTTGAGATAGAAGCCATTTCATGGAAAGATTTAAACATCAAAGTTGATCAATTTGAAGAGACGAACATAATGGTGCAACTCAATTAATATTTCATCCATCCAATCAAGAAAACCCAAATCCTTGTTCATACCTTCAAAGTGCAATTTGCAGAATCCTACACGTGGCAAGCTGGGATTGGTTCTGACACGTCACCAACCCCAACAAACTCTTACTTCATGTCTATAAATAGCTGGATTGTACTTCATTTTCAGTTGTAGCTTAAATTTGTAAAAACACCTAGTTCTTCATTTCCTTTCCTTTTTCCCTCAATTTTACCCTAGCTACTCAAGAGTCTGACAAACTCTTGAGTCAGTTAGTTAGTTACTACCTTTGTAACAGCTTTGTAACCGTTTTCCATTAATGAAATTCAAATTTACTCTTTCCCGCCAAAACTGTTCTTATCATTCCAGTTCATTACCTGCTGCATTTGGATACTAGTGTTGCTGAATAGTGTTTGTTATGATCATCAATGGATCATAACTAACATTGAAGGAGTTAGATTGCTGTTTGATCAGATTTCAGTCAGTTCCATAGTTTTTGAAGAAGTTCAAGCAGAATGATGATCTTAGTTGATTAGTTTGCTGATTCTTGTTGATTAATTGATTCCTAGTGATAAGGTGGTGGTTATCACTAGGGTAAGAGAGCTCAACGCTCCTCTTCTTCTCAAAGGATAGCTACAATAGGTTCTATAGTTCTCATTTTTGTTCCTCTCAATAAGTAAACTGCATGCTTCATTTTCCTAGTTTAATCTGATGGCTGCATGATAAAGTTGTTTGAAGTTGTTGATTGATTGATCTTTGTGTGTTTGTAGCTTAATCCTGCCTACTTGTGTTTTGATTTGAATAATTTGAAGTTACTGCATTTGTTAAGTACTTTTTAGCCTTATAGCTTAATTGGAGTTTTAGCTTTGATAATTGATTGTTCTTAGTTTTAAAGTCTTTCATTGTGATCACCAAGTCTGATTTGGTATAGCTCTTGTTTCAGAGTTGATTAGAACTTAATAAGTCTTTGTAAAAATTTGTTAAAAGCAGTTAAAGGAGTGTTTGGGTGTAGTGTAAAAAGAATTGTCAAGTATTAAGATTTGGAATTTTAGAGTTGATTTGTGGTTAATAGGTGTTATAGAAGAGTTTTCAGTCATTTGCAAGTCAAATACAAGGTCAAACAGGCAAATGGCACACAAAATGTTTGGGTCAGTCTTATGCAGTTTTGGTGTTTAGAACTTGTGATTTTGATTTGATTAGAACTCATTCATTTCTAGATGAAATTTCCCCAAATTTGTTTTCATTCATAGCTTATATCATATAGTTTCAGAATCCAAGAGCATTTTCTACAGTATTCCATAATCAGATAGTAATTAGCATAATTCAGATAAGCTCACTTAACTCAAGTTTCTGTAAATGAAAGCTGAGATTTTGTATCTCCTTATTCTATTCATAAACATGCCCATTTTTCTTCACAAATCCTATTAAGTCTTTGAGTTACATAATTTTTGAGAAAATCAGCTTTTTGAAAAATAAGCTGGTCAACGCTTGGTCAACATAAGCTCTTTTTGGCTTAATTCAGTTTTAGAGCTTATTACTTGATGAAAAAGGTTCTAGTTTGATTTCCCGTTCATTAATTGGATAACTTAATCAGTTTTAATAGAAAAATCTAGTTGTGGTTGATTAGATTTGGCTAGAGCTTATTTTGAGCTTATTAATAAGCACTCATTTGCTTATTTCTGATTTTTAGCAAATTTCCTTGAACACACGTAGCTTATTTTAGATTTGAAGCATTTTGCAAGTTGTTTCATCCAATTTGGTTGAGTAATAAGCCAGAACGAGCTTATTCTTTCCTTTGTCCCGTTTTTGCTTAAATAGTTTTCCTATTTGCATTTTGGTCCTTGTAGTTCTATCAGCGTTTAATATTTGGCTAATCTTTCAAGATTTTAGGGTTTGCATTGTTTTGGTCCCTGGAATTTGGAAGTTGTTAAAATTCAGTTAGTAGTTTGTTAGTTTGTTACATTTTTAGCAAGGTTGTTATAGTTGTTGCATTTTTGATCCTTTTAGTTAACAGTTTTACATTTTTAGTCCCTATAATTGTTAGAGTTTACATTTCAAGCATTTACTTTTCATAGAATTTACAATTTCAGTCCCTTTAGTTTCAAATTTTGCATTTTAAATTTTTACTTGAATAAAAACGTGGTATTTGCAATTTGTTTTACATATACGTAGGTAATATTTTTCCATTTGGCAAGCATTTGTTGAATTAGCAATAGATTAACCAAGCAAGCTTAACAACCAAGAACAATTAAAAATCCGATATTGGTTGGACTTTCTATTAGCAAGAACTGAGAAAAAACGAAATGCATTATACTCAATTTCAAATGGCGCCGCTGCCGGTTCTTTGACTACACGAGAGACTATCGATTGACGGTTTTCATTGGCTTTTGGGACCCGTTCACTTTGTGAACGTTATTTTTACGTATCATAAATCAAAAACAAATAAAAAATTAAAAATATAAAAATATATAAAAACTAAAAAATTAACAAAACAATTCTTTTCCTAAAGAATTGACCAAAAAATAAAAAAAATCCAAAAAGCAATCTTTTTCCTAAGAGATTGCAACCAAAAATATATATTATTGGATTCTCTCGGTTTTTATGTACATATAGTATTTTCCCTTAAAAAACTCATAAATACAAAAATATTTTCCATATATTATTATAAGTAGATACGTATACGTATAAGAACAATCAATCTACATATCTTCCATAAGTATTGCCGAGGCAATACACCGTGTTGAGGGGCGTTCCGGTCCTTGACACGTGTATCGATCAAACAAAATAAAGCAAGAATAGATAAATACTCTCAATAAGCAACAATTCGAAGAATACGAACATTTAAGTGAATAGAAAGGCGATGTGCTATAAAATGCCATCTAAGGGTCAATAGGTACTTAAGTGCTTCGCGCCACCTAACCCCCCGTTCACTTGGGAGTATTCTAACAAGGAAGGCTTCATTGAGGGTCTTGCACCCAAAGTAGTAAATACATATATTGTTATTTTCTTGTGGATATTTAATATTGAAACTCGAAGAGGATAATCCATTTCTCTTCAAAGTCACACGAGAGCTTCTCTCTCATTCCTCGTATTGAGTTGCATGCTCACTCGCGGGCGTGCACAAATACCGATTGGTGTACAACCTCTTCCTCCGAAAAGGAAGAAAAAGAGAAAGAGTAAGACCACCACCGTCCACCAAGCCGATCACGAGAATCGTGCTTTGACTCCACCACGAGAAGCCATGGCTATTGATAATCGTACTTTGTATGAACGTATGCAATCCAACATTCATGGATATTCTAGTGCCATTAAGATTCCCGACTTTCCCGCTAACACATTTGAGCTACATACATCTATGATCAATATGGTTGCTTTATCACCTTTCTTGGGAAAACAAAATGAGGATCCTCATGCTCACCTTAAGAGATTCCTTTCACTTTGCAATACCATTAAGCATAATGGGGTTCCACATGAGGTCATTAGATTGATGTTAGTGTCATTTTCCTTAGAGGGGAGTGCTAAGCATTGGTTAGACACCCAACCACCCGATAGTATCACCACATGGGAGGGTTTTACCACTAAGTTTTTGAACAAGTTCTTTCCTCCACAAAAGACTATGGCTTTGAGAAATTTAATTATGGGCTTTCAACAAAAACCTAGTCAATCCTTTAGTGATGCTTGGGAAGAGTATAGTGAGTTGTTGAGGCGATGCCCTAATCATGGATTGGATCAAGTTCATCAAATAAGTCTCTTTTATGATGGCCTTAAAGCTCACCACCAAGATTCACTCAATGCTTCCGCGGGAGGGAGTATTCTTCTTAAGACTTATCAAGAGGCTTTGGACATTATTGAGACTAAGGCAATGGTTCAAACAAACAATCCATTTGAAGAAAGGGTTCATGTTATCCAAAACACTTCTCAAACTCCTTGTGACACCCAACTTCTTAAAGAGATCCTTCAACAAGTCAAACAAGGACAAGAAATGACTCATGAGATAGTTCAAAATTTTAAGAGCATGACATTGAACAATTCCTCAAATAATGTGAATGCCATCACCATTTCTTGTGTTACTTGTGGAGGTCCCCATTCTTATGAACAATGTGATAAGGTGCAAGGGTATCAAGGGAAATGCTATGCTTATCAAGAGGAACATCGTGAACACTTCAAACCTAATATCAATCCAAATAACCTTTCTTACAAATCCCAAAATTACCTTACTCCACCCGGCTTCCCACCCCAACCACCCACCCAAATTCCACAAAATCCTCCTCAAATTTTAACAAGGAATCAAGGGCAAAGACCACCATACCAAGGAAATAACTACAAGGCACCCAATCAATTTCAACCTCAAGCAAATACCTTTTATCCACCACAACAAGGATTTCATCAACCTCTTCCATTTATTCCCACTCAAGCATATGCTCCAATACCAAATCAAGCTTACCCTCAAAATCCAACTCAAGGATATGGGATGCAAGAGACTCAAGAGTATGTTGACAAGAAAATGCGTGAAATTGAGAAGAGAATGAATGACCAAATGAAACGTACAATGGAGGAACAAATCAATAGGGTTTTAGTGGCGGTAACTCAAAGACCACAAGGGGCTTTACCTTCTAATACACAAACAAACCCTAGGGCCAATGTCAATGCTATTACAACAAGGAGTGGAACAACAACAAAGGATCCTTCACCTCCTAAACCTACTCTTGTTCAACCCACTTGTGCTCCTACTTGTGACAAGCCTTCTACTTCTACTCCACCTCCTCAAAATGCTCCTATGCACTTAAACACACCTTCTCAACCACCTCATACTTCTCCTTCACCTTCCACACTTCCCAATGAAGAAGCTAACAAAGACAAATCTTCCACCACAACACCTATTCCACCTACACCAAAACCTACTCTTCCATACCCTTCAAGGTTGAAAAAGGACAAGTTAAAGAACAAAGATGACATCCAAGTCTCCAATTTCTTAAGGATGTTCAAGCAACTCAATATCAACATATCCTTTGCCGAAGCTCTTGCTTATATGCCAAAGTTTGCTAAGATGTTCAAGGATTTGCTCTCAAACAAAGAAAAATTGGTTGATTTGCCCAACACATCACTTAATGAAAATTGTTCCGCGGTGTTACTTAAAACCTTACCAACAAAACTTGGAGATCCGGGGCGCTTCTTGATACCTTGTAATTTTCCCGGTGTTGAAAATTGCATGGCTTTGGCGGATTTAGGGGCGAGCATAAATCTCATGCCTTTATCGGTTTGGAAACAACTATCTCTTCCCGAGCTCACTCCCACTAGGATGACTCTTGAACTAGCCAACCGAACCATAGCTCACCCCGTAGGTATAGCGGAAGATGTGTTTGTAGGTGTGGATAAGTTTACCTTTCCGGCCGATTTTGTAGTGGTCGATTATGACATGGATCCTAGAGTGCCTTTGATTGTTGGTAGACCGTTTTTGAGAACGGGTCGTACCTTGATAGATGTAGCGGAAGGAGAATTAATTATGAGAGTAGAAGATGAGAGAGTGGTGTTTAAGTTAGGGAAAGTTTGTGATAGAAAAGAAGTTAAGGAGTCTAGACCTTGTGAGACTATTAACATTGTGGATGTGCTAGATGAAGTGTGTAATGAACACTTTCATGATGCTTGTAAAAATGCTAGTGATGAGATTCCACATATTGAAACCGTGGCCTCAATTGCTCCCTCTTTAACACCTTTTGGAGAGAGTGATTTCCTCTTGGAGGAATTTGAGTCTAACTTTCTTGGTGATGATGATTCTCCCATTAATTGGGAAGAAGATATTCTTACAATCCAAAAGTTGCTCAATGAGGACCCTATTCCTTCTTCTATTCCACAAGAGATTACCATTGAGGAACCTTCCATAGTAAAACCTTCCATAGAGAGTCCACCTCCCATTGAACTTAAGGAACTTCCATCCCACTTAGAATATGCTTTCTTAGAAGGAAAAGACCAATTACCGGTGATTATTGCTAAAGAGTTGAAAGAGGATGAGAAGGAGCAACTTATTGAAGTCCTTAAGAAACACAAGAAAGCCTTAGCATGGAAAATATCCGACATAAGGGGAATTGATCCACATTTTTGTACTCACAAAATCCTTATGGAGGATGACTATAAACCCGCCATTCAAAACCAAAGGAGAGTTAACCCAAAATTCCATGAGGTTATTAAGAAGGAAGTGATTAAACTCTTAGATGCGGGTATGATTTACCCCATTTTCGACTCTCCATGGGTTAGCCCGGTTCATTGTGTTCCAAAGAAGGGTGGAATCACCGTGGTGCCTAATGAGAACAATGAGCTTATTCCCACGAGACTTGTGACCGGTTGGAGAGTTTGCATTGATTATAGAAAACTCAATGAGGCAACTAGGAAAGACCATTTCCCGCTTCCCTTTATGGATCAAATGCTTGAACGCTTAGCGGGAAATGAGTACTATTGTTTTCTTGATGGCTTTTCGGGTTATTTTCAAATACCCATTGACCCTAAGGATCAAGAAAAGACCACATTCACTTGTCCTTACGGTACATTTGCTTACAAGAGGATGCCTTTTGGCCTATGTAATGCACCGGGGACGTTTCAAAGGTGCATGATGGCGATTTTCCATGACATGATAGAGCAAACCATGGAGGTTTTTATGGATGACTTTTTCGTATTTGGAAACTCCTTTAGCTCATGTCTCACCAATCTTGAGAGAATGCTTAAGCGTTGTGAGGAAACACGTTTGGTGCTTAATTGGGAGAAATGTCACTTTATGGTGAAAGAGGGGATTGTTTTAGGACACAAGATATCCAATAAGGGATTAGAAGTTGATCGAGCTAAAATTGATGTGATTGCTAAGCTTCCCCCACCCACCTCGGTTAAAGGTGTGAGGAGTTTCTTAGGTCATGCGGGATTTTATAGGCGCTTTATACAAGATTTTTCTAAGATAGCTAGACCGATGACTCATCTCTTGGAGAAAGAGGCTCCTTTCATTTTTGACCAAGCTTGTTTAGACTCTTTTGAGATCCTCAAGGAAAAATTAACAAAGGCTCCCGTTTTGGTTTCTCCAAATTGGGAATTACCTTTTGAGCTTATGTGTGACGCTAGTGATTATGCGGTGGGGGCCGTCTTAGGACTAAGAGTTAATAAGCATTTTCAACCTATACACAATGCGAGTAAAACCATGACCGGTGCACAACTTCATTACACTACCACGGAAAAAGAGTTGCTTGCTATAGTATATGCTTTTGAGAAGTTTAGACCATATCTTGTGCTTTCCAAGACCATAGTGTATACGGATCATTCCGCTCTCAAGTATCTTATGAAAAAACAAGATGCTAAGCCTAGGCTTTTGAGATGGGTTTTGTTGCTTCAAGAGTTTAAGATAGAGATTCGTGATAAGAAAGGGGCCGAGAATTTAGCGGCGGATCATTTGAGTAGACTTGAGCATCCTTTTCAAGGAGATTTCCCACATCAAGAAATCAATGAATCCTTTCCACTAGAGGAGCTCATGTCTATCTCTTCCCAAGAGGATGCCACACCTTGGTTTGCGGATATCGCAAACTATCTTGTGGGCAATGTACTTATTAAGGGTCTTACTTATCAACAAAAGAAAAAGTTTCTTAAGGAAGTTAAGTATTACTTTTGGGATGATCCATATCTTTTTAGGCAATGTGTGGACCAAATCATTAGACGGTGTGTAGATGGGCCCGAGGCATTTAAGATCTTAGAGGCCTGTCATAAAGGACCTACGGGTGGACATTTTGGGCCTAACTACACCGCCAAGAAAGTCTTTGATTCGGGTTACTATTGGCCTTCCATTTACAAGGATGCCCAAGAGATGGTGAAATTTTGTGATATTTGTCAAAGACAAGGAAAAATTACACAACGTGATGAGATGCCACAAAATTTTATCCAAGAGTGTGAGATATTTGATGTATGGGGAATAGATTTCATGGGACCTTTTCCATCCTCTAAGGGAAACAAGTATATACTTGTGGCGGTGGATTATGTGTCCAAGTGGGTGGAGGCTAAAGCCTTACCTACTAATGATGCTAGAGTGGTTGTAAAGTTCTTGAAACAATTGTTTGCTAGATTTGGTGTACCTCGGGCCATCATAAGTGATCGTGGTACGCACTTTTGTAATGATCAATTCGCGAGAGTTATGAAGAAATATGGAGTGAATCATAGACTTTCTACCGCGTATCACCCTCAAACAAATGGTCAAACCGAGGTCACAAATCGTGGTTTAAAGAGAATCTTAGAACGTACGGTGGGAGAGCATAGAGCTTCTTGGTCGGATAAGCTTGATGATGCTTTGTGGGCGTTTAGGACGGCTTTTAAAACACCAATTGGTTGTACGCCTTATAGGCTTGTCTATGGAAAAGCGTGCCACCTCCCATTTGAGTTAGAACATAAGGCATCTTGGGCTCTCAAGTGGGCTAACTTTGATTTAAACCAAGCCGGTTCACATAGGAAAGATCAAATCAATGAGATGGATGAGTTGAGAGCCAATGCCTATGAGAATTCTTTGCTTTACAAGGAAAAGACTAAGAAATTACATGATGCTAAGATCAAGAATCGTGAGTTCAAAGTTGGAGAGCCGGTTCTCCTCTTTAACTCAAGATTAAAGCTTTTTGCGGGCAAGCTTAAGTCGAGATGGTCCGGTCCATTCACTATTGCTCAAGTGTTTCCATATGGAACTCTTGAGTTGTCCCAACCCGATGGTCCAAATTTTAAAGTGAATGGTCACCGTGTTAAACATTACTTTGGGGAGGACATTTCCGTTGAAATGGTCCAAGAGGTCCCCATTTTCCCTATGAATTAATTCATTGAGGGACGAGTCGAGCTAGAGACTCATTAACTCAAGCATCGTATAACTAGGTTTAGAGTGTTGTAGGTTAGAAATAAAGGCATAGACTTGGAGATAAGTGTAGGGGAGACCTTCTTTTGTCTTCATGCTTGTTTGTAGGGTTGCTCACTCATCTCATGCTTTGGAGCTTATGTAGGAGGCCCTTGTATCCGGTTCACTTCGTTACTTTAGTGAATTTTCATTGACACCTTGTGCTTAAACATGATTTCACTAATAGTTGTCCTTTCCTTAACTTGGGTTAAGCAAAGTCTATTCATTGTCATAAGTGTAGGGGAAGTTGTTATACTTCCATGCTCTTAAACATTGAGGACAATGTTTAGCTTAAGTGTAGGGGGGTTTTCTATCGAAGTGACCTTACCTAGAACTTGTCATTGTCTTGCATGATAACATGAAAAAAATGAATTTTCAACATTTTTCAATTTTTTGATCTACTTTGGCCTACAAAAATATGCATTCATAATTTTTGCATCAATCATTTTTGCATAACACATTTGCATTGTATATATTTCTTCTTTATTTTTCATCAAAATAAATAAAAAGGAAAAATGTAATAAAACATGGTTTTAACAAATTTAGACTTCTTTGACATATTAGGCCCGCCATGGATATTTTGACTCAACCCGAGTTTGCTTATCTTAGCATTCTCTAGCTAGTATCCTTAACCATGTAGTCCTTCATTGGTCTATTAGGCTAAGCATCCACCAATCTCATTATTTGAGATTTTTAATTTGTGGAGAATGGGAAATGATAGAGTTGAAGCAAGTGTAAAAGGGCTAGATAGACTTCATGGCAATTACTTGTGGCTAAAACCTTCTCTTCTTGACCTCTATTTTCTTCGCATGTATATAATTGTTAATAAATAATCAAGTACGGTTTTAATTGGTTCGTAATCTCTTATGCATTTTTGACTAATCATTTATGGTTGATATGAGTACGTCTTAAGATTCTAAGTTAGCACGTTTTATGTGTACTAGACTTATGTCATGCTCCATATTTAGCGGGTGTTTTTCCTTTTCTTCTTTTCAAATTTCTTGGTGAGGAATAAAGAAAAATAAGAGCGGCTTATGAAAAAAAATGAGTGGCTAGAAAAAAAAAAAAAGAAAGAAAAAATAATAATGCAAGACTCCCAAGAGGGGCAGTGTGGTGTTAATTATAGTGACTATTGAGTTCCAATATTACCTTGACGGGTTGCGGGGATTCAATAGATTGCTCCAATCCAATATTACCTTGACGAGTTGCGGGATTGAAGATCTAAAGTCTCAAAAAGATGGCGGATGTAAATTATTGCGTGAGTTTTATTTTCCTTTCCTTAGCGAGTGTGTAGCTACTTATGAAAGCATGACATGAGGATTTTACACATAAGGCGAATGACTTATTACTCTTGAAACGGACTTGTATTAATTGTGAGCGGTTTTTCAAGTAATGGATGAGAGGATTACTTAGGATTAAAACCGTGCTTCCTTATTTTTGGATTTTACATTTCTTATACTTCACGCTTTAAATAATGACAAATTTGCCCACAAGCAATTTTCTCAAATAATAACCGGTTCCACATTTAATTGTCATGAATAAGTTGATGCACTTTTTACTTGTGAATACAATGATCCCATTTTTAAGCTTGGTATGGGGAAAGTGAAACTTGAGGGTGATAAATGTCCATGGTACCCAAGCCCTAATCTAAGCCATTGAATTCTTTATGAGTTATTTCCATCAAAACCATTTCAAGAAAAATCAAAAAGATATAGATAGAATTGTATTTTGTTCATTGCATTATTAAAAGTCAAAATCATGCATCATTTAGTTTAGAGTAGCATAGATGCATTTCATATGGCCAAGGTGGATTAATTATGAGGGAAATGTAAAATTTGAGCCTTAAAATATAATATTGCATGAGGACATGACAATGTTCAAGTGTAGGGGAATTTGATATGAGCTTAAACTCATATCCTTTTATCAACAAATAACCCTAAAACATGAAGCAAAATACCAATTTATTTGGCAAAAACAGTGTTATGTGGTATGTTTGTGTTTGTGTGCACTTGTGTAGGTAAAAAGATACAATTTCAAGCAAACAAGGAAAAATCAAGCTCAAATGGATGAAAAAGACAAAGGAGGATCAAAAGTGACAAGACTTTGAAGTATAAGGACCTATCTTGACAAGTTATGAAAGTTGAAGGACTAAAAGTGCAAATATTGTAAAGTCAAGATTCAAGTCAAACTTGGTCAACTCTCAAGTCAACTAAGTCAAGGGATTATTTTGTTCAAGAATCAAAGTTGAAGGACCAATTATGTCAAAGGAATGAAGCTACAAGCTCAAATTTACATTCTGCCAAGTTAAGGGGCTAATTCTGCCAAGATTGGAAAGTTATTTGAGTTTGATCCATGTGTCAAAGAGTTCAACCAATGAGAAGGAAGAAAAGGAAGCACACGGATTGCCATTTCATCACATTTAATGTCCACTACCGCCGCCTCACATTTATTACCAAATCCAAACAGTTTGATCCATGTGACTGATTTTCAACCAATAAAATACTTACACGTGTCATCTTCTTCAAAGAAAAATTTTCCAGAATCGCGTTTGAGATAGAAGCCATTTCATGGAAAGATTTAAACATCAAAGTTGATCAATTTGAAGAGACGAACATAATGGTGCAACTCAATTAACATTTCATCCATCCAATCAAGAAAACCCAAATCCTTGTTCATACCTTCAAAGTGCAATTTGCATAATCCTACACGTGGCAAGCTGGGATTGGTTCTGACACGTCACCAACCCCAACAAACTCTTACTTCATGTCTATAAATAGCTGGATTGTACTTCATTTTCAGTTGTAGCTTAAATTTGTAAAAACACCTAGTTCTTCATTTCCTTTCCTTTTTCCCTCAATTTTACCCTAGCTACTCAAGAGTCTGACAAACTCTTGAGTCAGTTAGTTAGTTACTACCTTTGTAACAGCTTTGTAACCGTTTTCCATTAATGAAATTCAAATTTACTCTTTCCCGCCAAAACTGTTCTTATCATTCCAGTTCATTACCTGCTGCATTTGGATACTAGTGTTGCTGAATAGTGTTTGTTATGATCATCAATGGATCATAACTAACATTGAAGGAGTTAGATTGCTGTTTGATCAGATTTCAGTCAGTTCCATAGTTTTTGAAGAAGTTCAAGCAGAATGATGATCTTAGTTGATTAGTTTGCTGATTCTTGTTGATTAATTGATTCCTAGTGATAAGGTGGTGGTTATCACTAGGGTAAGAGAGCTCAGCGCTCCTCTTCTTCTCAAAGGATAGCTACAATAGGTTCTATAGTTCTCATTTTTGTTCCTCTCAATAAGTAAACTGCATGCTTCATTTTCCTAGTTTAATCTGATGGCTGCATGATAAAGTTGTTTGAAGTTGTTGATTGATTGATCTTTGTGTGTTTGTAGCTTAATCCTGCCTACTTGTGTTTTGATTTGAATAATTTGAAGTTACTGCATTTGTTAAGTACTTTTTAGCCTTATAGCTTAATTGGAGTTTTAGCTTTGATAATTGATTGTTCTTAGTTTTAAAGTCTTTCATTGTGATCACCAAGTCTGATTTGGTATAGCTCTTGTTTCAGAGTTGATTAGAACTTAATAAGTCTTTGTAAAAATTTGTTAAAAGCAGTTAAAGGAGTGTTTGGGTGTAGTGTAAAAAGAATTGTCAAGTATTAAGATTTGGAATTTTAGAGTTGATTTGTGGTTAATAGGTGTTATAGAAGAGTTTTCAGTCATTTGCAAGTCAAATACAAGGTCAAACAGGCAAATGGCACACAAAATGTTTGGGTCAGTCTTATGCAGTTTTGGTGTTTAGAACTTGTGATTTTGATTTGATTAGAACTCATTCATTTCTAGATGAAATTTCCCCAAATTTGTTTTCATTCATAGCTTATATCATATAGTTTCAGAATCCAAGAGCATTTTCTACAGTATTCCATAATCAGATAGTAATAAGCATAATTCAGATAAGCTCACTTAACTCAAGTTTCTGTAAATGAAAGCTGAGATTTTGCATCTCCTTATTCTATTCATAAACATGCCCATTTTTCTTCACAAATCCTATTAAGTCATTGAGTTACATGATTTTTGAGAAAATCAGCTTTTTGAAAAATAAGCTGGTCAACGCTTGGTCAACATAAGCTCTTTTTGGCTTAATTCAGTTTTAGAGCTTATTACTTGATGAAAAAGGTTCTAGTTTGATTTCCCGTTCATTAATTGGATAGCTTAATCAGTTTTAATAGAAAAATCTAGTTGTGTTTGATTAGATTTGGCTAGAGCTTATTTTGAGCTTATTAATAAGCACTCATTTGCTTATTTCTGATTTTTAGCAAATTTCCTTGAACACACGTAGCTTATTTTAGATTTGAAGCATTTTGCAAGTTGTTTCATCCAATTTGGTTGAGTAATAAGCCAAAACGAGCTTATTCTTTCCTTTGTCCCGTTTTTGCTTAAATAGTTTTCCTATTTGCATTTTGGTCCTTGTAGTTCTATCAGTGTTTAATATTTGGCTAATCTTTCAAGATTTTAGGGTTTGCATTGTTTTGGTCCCTGGAATTTGGAAGTTGTTAAAATTCAGTTAGTAGTTTGTTAGTTTGTTACATTTTTAGCAAGGTTGTTATAGTTGTTGCATTTTTGATCCTTTTAGTTAACAGTTTTACATTTTTAGTCCCTATAATTGTTAGAGTTTACATTTCAAGCATTTACTTTTCATAGAATTTACAATTTCAGTCCCTTTAGTTTCAAATTTTGCATTTTAATTTTTTACTTGAATAAAAACGTGGTATTTGCAATTTATTTTACATATACGTAGGTAATATTTTTCCATTTGGCAAGCATTTGTTGAATTAGCAATAGATTAACCAAGCAAGCTTAACAACCAAGAACAATTAAAAATCCGATATTGGTTGGACTTTCTATTAGCAAGAACTGAGAAAAAACGAACTGCATTATACTCAATTTCACCTATGATGGACATCTAGCCTATTCCCACATATTTACCTCATTGATAAGCTCTAATCACCCCATTACCCTTCCTTAACAAGTCCTTAACTTGGTTAAGTTTAATAACTAACCCGTTCATATTTTACCCAAAACAGTCCCAGTTTTTAGGTCTCAAAACTTTAAGTCAAACGTCCACTTAAACATACCCATGGTTTCTGTAAAAGGAATATTCATACCCTTACATATGTTGGCTAACATCTCCCACTTGCCCTAACCTTAAAGCTACTGTTAAGGTCCCGATATACATATATCTACTTTTGTCATTCCAGATTTCTTGATTTTAAACGTACTAAAAGTTTGTTACCATTAAGGGGTCTTACCCTAAACCACAACCTTAGCCCAAGTGCAGATACTTACTACAATATATAAACCATCTCTCATTCTCGTGAGAAGATCCCAATGCAACCCTAAGTACCCCAAACAACCCAAAACTTAAAAAGAAAATAGGCTGATTACAAAACTGTTTTGACCTCTGACTGTTGTAACCTGTTTTTTACCCACTTCCCTACCTCCAATTTAGTTCTCGTTTCTTGCATTGGAAAGCTACTTCAATTACCTTTTCAGGGATACTTGGATCGCATCTTGAATGTTCCTATAACTCCCGATATGATCAAAACAATTGACTCAAAATTCTGCCCAGTTTTTAAAAACGGGTTTAACAAAATCAACCTCATTAATTAACCCTAATCCCTCTAATTACAAGCCCTAATTTATTTAATCATTAAAATATGATTAATATACTGTTTTTAATTAAACCTTAACCTAAATCCATCATAAGATGATCATAGAACATTAAAAACAATTTATATGAAAAGGGTTTTGAAGATTTACCTTTAAATTAATGGAAGATGAGAAAAACCCAATTTTTGAAGAACCCTAATTGGCCACCATTGTTAAAATTCGACTATGAGATGTTATGGGGGTGAAAAACCTGATTATTTTGGTTATGGGATGGGTTTGTTTATGTCCTAAAGGCCTCTTAATCCCATTACAAGTCCATTGGGCCTGTTTTTGGGCTTTTTGGTTATTTTCTTCCTTCCTTTTCTTTTAATCATAATAACCGACCCTCCCCTCTTAGATTTCGTTTTTTTTATTTATTTTAATTATTAATAATTGTATTAATAATATTACTTTAATTTTTCTTAATTTATTTCAGCTCCTAAAGCTTCCAAAACCTCAAAACCGTAAAACTAGTCAAATTTACGCGTTTTACCGTAAAAGACGTAAAATATACACTTTTATAAAAAATCTCAAATTTTGAAATAAACTTTATAACTAAGTCCTAAATGACTTAAAACCATCCCGAAAAATATCCATATGACTAATTACCTCATTCGAGACCTCTAAATGCTAAACCATAAATCGTAAAAATACGATTTTCTATAATACATATACGTATACATAAAACCATTAAATAACACCATCTCACTTCATAGCCACTACCATTTGAACTCATGAACATGAAATCATCACGCATCGTTTCACTCACAGGGTACCCCGTACCGGAAACGATATCCAAACCACAAATTATACACACCAATAAGCACATAAACACGTAAAGACACGTAGCTAGCACCAAAATAAAACTAAGTGACGAACCTCAAAACCAGGGTTGTCACATCACTCCCTCCTAATAGAAATCTCGTCCCGAGATTTACTCCTTAGGATCAAACACACGAACAACATATCACATGAGGATACTTGTTCTAAACGAACTCCTCTCATTTCCACGCGAACTTTAGTTCAAGTTTCAAAATACCACATATACAAACCAAAAATAATTAAACTCATTGCCAAACTCTTGACCTCACAGTCAATAAATCTCACAAATGATCTTTGATAAGACAAAGATTCTTATTAACACAAGTCCCAAATAACTGTACATGCAAAATGCATTCTCAAACAACTTTTACCAATCTCAATACACGAAATGTATCATGTATACAACTCATTTCCCCCAGGTAATTCTATGCTCATAAGCTAATGGTCCGATCTTTCCAAAGATCATAAACGGACCTACCAAATTCTACATCAGCACTTCCATTTTACCAAAACATACCACCCGTTACTATGGGTGAAACTTCCTACATAACTATGTCACTAACTCTAGTGGTTTCCTCCTTTTCTACATAGTATCCCTTGTTGCTCTCATCCTTTCCACAAACATCATTACCACATTAGTAGCCTCTTTTACCAATTCTAGTCCACAATGGGGACAACTCACCCTATCCTTTCATATAGTGCCTCAAACGGCATTTATCGACTTCTAGTATGATAACTATCATTATATGAAAACTCAGCCATCGCTAAAGAGTTTCCTAACTCCCTCTAAATCAATCACTCTTGCACTCAGTGTAACCCCTAAGGTTGTATAAATATCTCAATTGCCCATCCTTTTCTAGTTAACTGGATATACTCATATCCAATCATGTTCCTCAAATCTGTTTAGTCTGTACCCCAAACTACTTAAAAATCCCAATTTCCTTACCAAATGACCTATGGAGGTCTTTCACATACCCATTAGTTCTTCCTCAACTCCTACCATACATCACGATGTGAGGCTTCCCTTGCCATAATCCTTCATAAGGCATTCCATACATATTTGGCTAACTTTTACGCAAAACCCTCTATTCCATCACATCCATACGCACTCCTTCCAACTTCTCAACTACGTGACTACTCATTCCTCTTGAAATATGAGATGAATTAGCCAGTCTATCAATTATCACCCAACTCTCGTCACCTTCCCCAATTTCGTCCTTACATCCCCCTTTCCAAGATACTCCTATCTATGTAAGAAGTATAGTCTACGTCCCTTTTTCCCATATGATTGTCCAAGCCACGCAACATACATGTTGACGCGTTCTCTGCTTTAGACAACTTAACTCGCGCAACCTACATCCTTCATCCAAACCACCCTAATACGTCATCCATATAGTTCAAGTTCGTCTCAGCTTCACTTCATTCTTCTTATCCCATGTCTCATCAACCATGCTTGCCTTTCCCAGATGGTACTTGGCCTTGCAATTTTCTTTCATCAATTAACTCCACCCATCACCTTTGCCAAATGTTCAATCAAGATGATTGAATATGTGTTGGAGACGTTCATGATCCGTATAGATCATTCTCCAAGTCTCGTACACCAAATGCCTCTAGCATTCTAGGCAGATATAACAGTCCAGCTCCACTAACTAAGTCTATCCCGTTCTTCCAAATCTTCAGTTCCTGCAACGTATAAGCGATCGCCTTTCTTTGTCGTCCTCGTACGCATCCAAATCCCTGCTCCACGTATCGTCATGCTTCGCGAATTCATCCAGTCCTTCCGATAATGCCAAGATCTGCTCATCATCCAATCCACCTCTTCAGCCTCCAAAATGCTTCCTCGTCCTTCTTCACTTCGCCCCTTGCTGGTTCCACGATATGCCATCATCTCTGACTACTAGTCCTGGCCAACTAAATCCTAAAACTTACACTTGAAAATCTCACGTTTCATTCCCTTTACTAACAACTCCAAAACCAACACATAATTCGCCTCATCCTCCTTCTAAGATTTGAGTAGATCAAGATGTCGTCGATGCTCCCGATGACAACTCGTTTATATACGTTCATGCACACTCGGTTCATTGACTCCATGAAAACCGCTATTGCTTTGGCGAAGCCAAATGCATAACCGTAAACCCAAAGCGTTCATACAACATCCTTAGCAATTTCAACTATGTCCTCCTCACATCCTCTCTTAGCGGCAATACGAATAAATTCCTTGCAATTTCTAATAGCTCTTGTTCTTAATTCACTCCCTCAACGATTTGCCTTGGAAGACACTAACTACAACTCCTCTCACTTCTCCTACTTGCTCTATTCATGGTTCTACCTCAACGCTCCTAAACCATACAAAACCAGAACTACATCCTGAATACACCAGATACGATCGGCGAATTAAACCCACGGATAACTAACGACATTTCACGTGCACCAATTAAAACAAATCAAAAACCACGAGACTCCAAAGAAAGCTCAAACCCAAAACATGTATCAATTCCAAATGACCCATGACAACGAAAAATAATCCAAGAAACACCCAATGGCAACCAAAACATATTACGCCCGCGACATATTATTTAAGCCGTGCAAAAGATCGACTTTCCAAAAGAATATATATATATATATATATATATATATATATATATATATATATATATATATATATATATATATATATATATATATATATATATATATATATATATATATATATATATATATATATATATATATATATATATATATATATATATTTAAAATTTTTTTTTTCTTACCTCCCCACATCTATGTGACTCAACCCATCTACAAACAACCTTCTAGACGATCTCAAAACTCAACTCAAAGACTAGGTATCCCGTGCATCCCAAATCATAAAAATAAAACTACTATTCAAACTCAACCTTGAACCCGACACTTGTACAACAATTCCGACCAGTACACTGACCTCCCATGACTATACATTCTGAATATTTTAAAAGTACGTTCCGAGTACATAATTTTAGGCTTTTGAATCACCCCAAAAGCTTTAAAAACGAACAAGTTATGACCAAAACAATTTTATGCTAGTTGTTTTAAAAACTAAAGAATAGACTTAGTGATCAATGCAATCATTTTCAATGAAAGATATAATTGTATGTGAAATATTCATAAACTCCTTTTAACCTTGTATTAATAACTATAAATGACATGAATCGGTTAAATCCAATTATATAAACTATGTAAGTAGAAAGAAATTTTACTTCGCTTTATTTTAAAGAAAGTCTTTTAGAATTTGAAATAAATAAGTGTTGATAAAAAAAAACTTACGTTACATCTTGTTTCAAACATGACTCCAACACCTTACCCTTATTTTACCGAATACAACCAACTATCTAACTCTATAGTAGATTTCCAAGTCCCCCCTTTTTCCATATACCAACCAAAAGAAATGTAAGACTCAACCCAAAAGATTTCATTATCCCAAAAGAAATCTCCATTTATTTCAACGGACTTAAAACCCAGAACAACATTTTAAAACGTACACGTGAAATACGAACTCAAAGAATACGCCACAAGACACAGTTCAAAAATATCGAAACGTTGTTGAAACTCCATCAACTCTAGCACCATAAAACACGAACAAACACAAGGTACGTTCAAGTTATAATAACTAGTGAACGACCATATACCATAACTTAACACATAGTAGTATATATACATCCGCATATATATACCTATTAAATCACCCAAAACATGCTCGTTACCATACATGTCGGATCAACCAATCACGTCATATACTCGTTTTTCCACACGACTAATCACCATCTCACCGTGCCACAACAAGGAATAATGCCCACCTCCAAAACCAAACCATATCGTGTGACCCCATAATCACACACCACAACTATAACCCAAAACATAAAATACAAAAAGAACAATAGCCATATCATAGGCAGCCATTACATAAATCCATATATAATACGTATACCCAAATTCTACATCTCATCATATACAAGCATGTACTAACCCTCTTTCATGCAACCATACTTGAGAAACCATTGAAGTTGTGGTACTTGTATAACTATGTTGGCCACCATACTTATACAATTACCCTTTCCCCAATGCACTCCCTCCTATGATGACACTTATAAGAATCAATACAACATATAACACATAAATCTATCTACTCACATAAGCTCATAACCACATAACTAATAAGGTCCAAAACTCCATCTATAAAATAACATAATAAAACTCTTGGAATAAAGAAATCCATAGTCTAGCTAAAACAGCCTAGACTAAATCTAAAACGAAAACATAATCAGTTATAAGTCATGTCGCCCATAAGAGTGGAAATAGCATAAGGTCCTGCATATTCACCTACTCCTAATAACTCGAACCACCACATGATTCTTAGGGAACATGACTTAAACATCAAAAGAAAATAATACTCCTCAGGTACATAAAATAACCCAACAAAAGATAGAAACTACTATGTACCAAATTATGTACTATAATGTACATTATAAGTAAAATACGACAATGACTAGCGTGGACGATTATGGTTAAACCCGCACTACTCACAACTCGAAAAGAAAATAACATGTGGCTAAGTATGAATTTGCTATGGTTCAATTCATACCAGTCAAAACATCACAATAAATAACATTCAAACACATCAATTATAATAAAATGCACACATACTCCTATGACGCCTATATGCAGGGACCCTTAAGCTATAGACTAGGCTACGCGACTAGGCAACCTAATTCTCTATAACCATTGTCTCTGATACCATTCTGTCATACCCCACCATGGCGGAATATGGGGCGCGACGTATGGATATCATCACAACAAACGGTGTCTCTATAGAGAAAACTAAAATGCAACTATAATGTCATAAAATGGTGACACAAATGTCATGATAATATCTCAACAATGCAGGAGTCTAGGTAAGTAGGTAACAGTCCTACCTCTTACCCAAGACAAACAAATAACACTAACAATCACATATAGGTGCCAACAATATCACTACCGAAACAATCAGAAAGAAAATAAACTAAGAAGGAACGGGGATCTCCTTCTAAATGCATTCCTACTCGACTCCAATCCTAGCCACATAAGTTCTCACGTTTAACCACGTATCACCTGAAAGAGACACTAAAACACGTCAACATAAAGTTGGTGAGAGTCATAGGTTTAGACTCCAACGCTAAATCAGTTACAAGCTGTGAATAACAACCATCAACACAATAACATATGGACAAAGTGTTACAAATATGCATTAACAACTATCAATCAAGATTAATCATACCAAACCAATCCAAGGCTCCTACCTTGCCAAACAACATCATGGTACCATAGATGATCACACTATGTACCTATCCCAAGGCCACTACCTTGACAAACCACAAGGCCACTACCTTGTCAAACCACAAGGCCACTACCTTGTCAAACCAAAATAACTGAGACGGCACGTGTCCCCTGATCCAAATCATACACAATCAAAAATCACATGGCAGTTAATCACATAATGTACACACAAGTCCATCTCAAATCACAAAAACATTCACAGCATCAATTTAGAAAATAACTCAACAAAGTGTCTCTTCCATCCCATCTGGAAGTCAAAAACAATAACAAACATGGGACTATGAAACTCACCTGATAACTTCTTCACAAGTCCTCGCACTAGCAACAAGCTAACAAACCAAAAACACGCAATCAATACATGAACCAATCACTAAGATGGCTCATCAACCTATGATGGACATCTAGCCTATTCCCACATATTTACCTCATTGATAAGCTCTAATCATCCCATTACCCTTCCTTAACAAGTCCTTAACTTGGTTAAGTTTAATAACTAACCCGTTCATATTTTACCCAAAATAGTCCCAGTTTTTAGGTCTCAAAACTTTAAGTCAAACGTCCACTTAAACATACCCATGGTTTCTGTAAAAGGAATATTCATACCCTTACATATGTTGGCTAACACCTCCCACTTGCCCTAACCTTAAAGCTACTATTAAGGTCCCGATATACATATATCTACTTTTGTCATTCCAGATTTCTTGATTTTAAACGTACTAAAAGTTTGTTACCATTAAGGGGTCTTACCCTAAACCACAACCTTATCCCAAGTGCAGATACTTACTACAATATATAAACCATCTCTCATTCTCGTGAGAAGATCCCAATGCAACCCTAAGTACCCCAAACAACCCAAAACTTAAAAAGAAAATAGGCTGATTACAAAACTATTTTGACCTCTGACTGTTGTAACCTGTTTTTTACCCACTTCCCTACCTCCAATTTAGTTCTAGTTTCTTGAATTGGAAAGCTACTTCAATTACCTTTTCAGGGATACTTGGATCGCATCTTGAATGTTCCTAGAACTCCCGATATGATCAAAACAATTGACTCAAAATTCTGCCCAGTTTTTAAAAACGGGTTTAACAAAATCAACCTCATTAATTAACCCTAATCCCTCTAATTACAAGCCCTAATTTATTTAATCATTAAAATATGATTAATATACTGTTTTTAATTAAACCTTAACCTAAATCCATCATAAGATGATCATAGAACATTAAAAACAATTTATATGGAAAGGGTTTTGAAGATTTACCTTTAAATTAATGGAAGATGAGAAAAACCCAATTTTTGAAGAACCCTAATTGGCCACCATTGTTAAAATTCGACTATGAGATGTTATGGGGGTGAAAAACCTGATTATTTTGGTTATGGGATGGGTTTGTTTATGTCCTAAAGGCCTCTTAATCCCATTACAAGTCCATTGGGCCTGTTTTTGGGCTTTTTGGTTATTTTCTTCCTTCCTTTTCTTTTAATCATAATAACCGACCCTCCCCTCTTAGATTTCGTTTTTTTATTTATTTTAATTATTAATAATTGTATTAATAATATTACTTTAATTTTTCTTAATTTATTTCAGCTCCTAAAGCTTCCAAAACCTCAAAACCGTAAAACTAGTCAAATTTACGCGTTTTACCGTAAAAGACGTAAAATATACACTTTTATAAAAAATCTCAAATTTTGAAATAAACTTTATAACTAAGTCCTAAATGACTTAAAACCATCCCGAAAAATATCCATATGACTAATTACCTCATCCGAGACCTCTAAATGCTAAACCATAAATCATAAAAATACGATTTTCTATAATACATATACGTATACATAAAACCATTAAATAACACCATCTCACTTCATAGCCACTACCATTTGAACTCATGAACATGAAATCATCACGCATCGTTTCACTCACAGGGTACCCCGTACCGGAAACGATATCCAAACCACAAATTATACACACCAATAAGCACATAAACACGTAAAGACACGTAGCTAGCACCAAAATAAAACTAAGTGACGAACCTCAAAACCAGGGTTGTCACACTCCTACCTTGCCAAACAACATGGTACCATAGATGATCACACTATGTACCTATCCCAAGGCCACTACCTTGTCAAACCACAAGGCCACTACCTTGTCAAACCACAAGGCCACTACCTTGTCAAACCACAATAACTGAGACGACACGTGTCCCCCGATCCAAATCATACACAATCAAAAATCACATAGCAGTTAATCACATAATGTACACACAAGTCCATCTCAAATCACAAACACATTCATAGCATCAATTTAGAAAATAACTTAACAAAGTGTCTCTTCCATCCCATCTGGAAGTCAAAATCAATATTAAACATGGGACTATGAAACTCACCTGATTGCTTCTTCATAAGTCCTCGCACTAGCAACAAGCTAACAAACCAAAAACACGCAATCAATACACGAACCAATCACTAAGATGGCTCATCAACCTATGATGGACATCTAGCCTATTCCCATATAAATACCTCATTGATAAGCTCTAATCACCCCATTACCCTTCCTTAACAAGTCCCTAACTTGGTTAAGTTTAATAGCTATCCCGTTCATAATTTTACACAAAACAGTCCCAGTTTTAGGTCTCAAAACTTTAAGTCAAACGTCCACTTAAACATACCCATGGTTTCTGTAAAAGGAATATTCACACTTTTATACATGTTAGCTAAAACCTCCCACTTGCCCTAACCTTAAAGCTACTGTTAAGGCCCAGATATATGTGTATATATTTCTACCTATCCAGAATTCACTAATTTTAAACGTATGAAAAGTTCATTACCATTAGAGGGTCTTACCCTAAACCACAATCTTAGCCCATGTGCAGATCCTTACTACAATATATAAAACATCTCTCATGTTCGTGAGAAGATCCCAATGCAACCCTAAGTACCCCAAACAACCAAAAACTTAAAAAGAAAACAGGCTGAATTCAAAACTGTTTTGACCTCCGACTGTTGTAACCTGTTTTTGACCCACTTCCCGACCTCCAATTTAGTTCCCGTTTCTTGCATTGGAAAGACACTTCAATCAGATTTCCAGGGATATGTGGATCGCAAAATAAGAGTTTGTAGAACTCCCTATATGATAAAAACAATGACCCAAAATTCTGCCCAGTTTTTAAAAACGGGTTTCATCAAATTAAACTAATTAATTAACCCTAACCCCACTAATTACAAGCCCTAACTTATGTAATCATTATAACCTCATTATTATAACATTAATTTACTGTTTTTAAATTAAACCCTAACCTAATTCCATCATAAGATGATTAAACAAAACATAAAAACAATTAAATTGAAAAGGGTTATGAAGATTTACCTTTGATTTATGAAAACCCCAAAATTTTATGAAGAACCCTAATTTTTTATATAACTCACGAATTTTCTTAACCTCCAGGAGAAAAATAATGAATTTGGATTGTGATTAAAACAATATATAGGGTGTACATAAAATCCTAGTCCAAGAATAAGCCCACTTTCCTTTTTTTTCCTCTTTTTCCTTTTTTCCTTCTTTTCTGCGTCCAAACCAACCCAAACACCCCTAATTTCGTTTTTTTTTCTTTATTTTTTCCTTTTTATTGTTAATTAATATCTTATTAATATTACCTTAATTTACCTTAATTTATTTCAGCTCCTAAAACTCCCAAAACCTCAAAACCGTAAAACTAGTCAAATTTACGCGTTTTACCGTAAAAGTCGTAAAATATACACATTTTAAAAAAATCTCAAATTTTGAAATAAACTTTATAATTAAGTCCTAAATGACCTAAAACCATCCCGAAAAATATTCATATGACTAATTACCTCATTCGAGACCTCTAAATGCTAAACCATAAATCCTAAAAATACACTATTACTATAATACTTATATGTATACGTAAACACCAAAATAACACCATTTCATTTCATAGTCACTAATTGTAAGCTCATGAACATGAAATAACCGTTCCTCAATTTACTTATGAGTACTTCTATACTCATAAATGGTAACCACACCAACCTCAATCACACAAAACAAACACGTAATCACACAATTCAAGTAAGCACACATAAACTAACCTAAAAGTAAGACCAAGTGACAAACCCAAAACCAAGGTTGTCACATCACTCCCTCCTAATAGAAATCTCGTCCTGAGATTCACTCCCAAACTTAAACTTATTCTCAGCAATAAACGAGGATGCATATCCCTGATAAAACCTTCACGTTCAAACGTGAACCCAGTTTACACGAAAATAATCTCAACCAACCACACATGAGCCTTAACCGCCCGCGAGGAAACTTATCAAAACCATAAAGTTATGTAACCAACCTAACTAAATCTCGCAGCTCATCAAACAAGAACTGTCTTGAAACCAAGTTAGGAGCCGTCACATAACTCAACGGGTTTAAAACTGTCACCCCGATTTCAGTCTTACTCATAAATACCATAAATCAAAACTCATCAAAATATAACCACATATAATAAGGTCTAAAGAACTCTCAAATTCCTACCCAACTCATCTCTATGTTAACCCTCCAAGTGTTCATTACCGCAAAATACCCAAAACACGAGTTTAAACCATGTTGTCCGTAAATTAACCTTGAACTCAACACTTGTACAATTAATTCGACCAAGCTACTGACTTCCAATTACGAAACTTTCTGAATATTTGAAAAGTATGTTCCGAGTACATAATCTTAGGCTTTTGAATCACCCAAAAACCTTTAAAAACGAATAAGTTATGACCAAAACGATTTTTCTCAAAATTTGCCTAGGCATTAGCGACAGTTTCTGACAGTTAGCGACATATTTTGACAGTTTAGCGACAGTTTCTGCCTACTCTAATTTATACCAAAAAATAAAAATAAAAATAAAAAAAACGATTTTTAAACCCTAAAACCCCCCCATTAATTACCAAAATTAGAACCTAATTTATTTTAATTCCAGAAAATTAAAACTCTATTAATTACATGATTTTAACATATTTCACTAAATAAGAACAAAATTTTTAACTTAAGAACAATACTTTAGGTGATCAAAACCAAAATATTTTAAAATAACCGAGTCATGCTTATATGTTAAAGAATTTATATTCCACCTTATTTGAAACATGATCCCGACACTTCCTTATTTCATCGACTACCAACAACTATTTTTTTTTTCAATTTGCAAGTTCTATTTTTTTACCATGTATAACTCGAAACAAAAGACATCGTTACCCCAAAAAGAAATCTCCACCATCTCAAAATCCTTCACGCCAAAAGTACCGTACAAACGAACACGTGAAATGAGGACCCGAGAAATGCGCTATTACAGAAGTTGAACATCTCAAAGAGAAACGAGCTAGCAACCATCCCAAGAATACAACCGGTAAGTAGAAAATAATTTTACATACATAGGCATAAGCGTACATACACTCAAATCCATCCAGCATATACTATACAAGCATGTATTAACTCTCTTTCATGCAATCATACTTGAAAGTCCAGTGGTGTTGTGGCACATATATAATTATGTAGGCCTCCATAATTATACATGTTCCCTTTCACCAATGTACTCCCTCCTATGATGACACTTATAAGAAATTAATACTACACATAACACATAATCCAACAACTCACAAGCACATAACCACACAAGATAAGATCCAAAACCCCATGTATTAAAATAACATAGCCAATGCACGAAACACATTAACTCGTAGTCCAACTGAACCAGCGTAGACAAAATTCAAAATGTATAAAGAACATGAAAACATAATTAAGCGAAATCCAACAATGACTAGCATATACGACCATGGTTCCACCCGCACTAATCAAAACTCATAAAGAAAATAACATGTAGTTAAGTATGAACCACAATAGTTCATAACCTAACAAATACTGCGAAAATAATATTCAAACACATCAATTACTATAAAATGCACACATACTCCTATGACGCCTATATGCAGGGACCCTTAAGCTATAGACTAGGGTACATGACTAGGCAACCTAATTCTCTATAACCATTGGCTCTGATACCATTCTGTCACACCCCACCGTGGCGGAATATGGGGGCGCGACGTATGGATATCATCACAACATGGCGTGTCTATAGAGATAACTATATGGAATAAGAAATGTCATAAAATGGTGACACAAAAGTCATGACAATATCTCATCAAATGCAGGTGTCTAGGTAAGTAGGTAACAGTCCTACCTCTTACCCAAGACAAACAAGTAACATAATCAAAACAAACATATGTGTGCCACAGTATCACTTATTAAAAGAACAAATAAAAACTAAGAAGGAAACGGGGATTCTCCTTCTATATGCATTCCTAAGCTTCTCCAATCCTAGCCACTTATGTTCTCATGCTTAACCATAGTATCACCTGAAAGAGACACTAAAACACGTCAACATAAAGTTGGTGAGAGTCATAGGTTTAGACTCCAACGCTAAATCAATTACAAGCTGTGAATAACAACCATCAACACAATAACATATGGACAATGTGCTACAATTATGTATTAACAACTAGCATTCAAGATCAATCATTCCAAACCAAAATCCAAGGCTCATACCTTGCCAAACAACATGGTACCATAGATGATCACACTATGTACCTATCCCAAGGCCACTACCTTGTCAAACCACAAGGCCACTACCTTGTCAATCCACAAGGCCACTACCTTGTCAAACCACAAGGCCACTACCTTGTCAAACCACAATAACTGAGACGACACGTGTCCCCCGATCCAAATCATACACAATCAAAAATCACATAATGTACACACAAGTCCATCTCAAATCACAAACACATTCACAGCATCAATTTAGAAAATAACTCAACAAAGTGTCTCTTCCATCTCATCTGGAAGTCAAAATCAATATTAAACATGGGACTATGAAACTCACCTGATTGCTTCTTCATAAGTCCTCGCACTAGCAACAAGCTAACAAACCAAAAACACACAATCAATACACGAACCAATCACTAAGATGGCTCATCAACCTATGATGGACATCTAGCCTATTCCCATATAAATACCTCATTGATAAGCTCTAATCACCCCATTATCCTTACTTAACAAGTCCCTAACTTGGTTAATTTTAATAGCTACCCCGTTCATAATTTTACACAAAACAGTCCCAGTTTTAGGTCTCAAAACTTTAAGTCAAACGTCCACTTAAACATACCCATGGTTTCTATAAAAGGAATATTCACACTTTTATACATGTTAGCTAAAACCTCCCACTTGCCCTAACCTTAAAGCTACAATTAAGGCCCAGATATATGTGTATATATTGCTACGTATCCAGAATTCACTGATTTTAAACGTATGAAAAGTTCATTACCATTAGAGGGTCTTACCCTAAACCACAATCTTAGCCCAAGTGTAGATCCTTACTACCATATATAAACCATCTCTCATGTTCGTGAGAAGATCCCAATGCAACCCTAAGTACCCCAAACAACCCAAAACTTAAAAAGAAAACAGGCTGAATTCAAAACTGTTTTGACCTCCGACTGTTGTAACCTGTTTTTGACCCACTTCCCGACCTCCAATTTAGTTCTCGTTTCTTGCATTGGAAAGCCACTTCAATTATATTTCCAGGGATATGTGGATCGCAAAATAAGAGTTTGTAGAACTCCCTATATGATCAAAACAATGACCCAAAATTCTGCCCAGTTTTTTAAAAACGGGTTTAATCAAATTAAACTAATTAATTAACCCTAACTCCACTAATTACAAACCCTAACTTATGTAATCATTATAACCTCATTATTATAACATTAATTTACTGTTTTTAAATTAAACCCTAACCTAATTCCATCATAAGATGATTAAACAAAACATAAAAACAATTAAATTGAAAAGGGTTATGAAGATTTACCTTTGATTTATGAAAACCCCAAAATTTTATGAAGAACCCTAATTTTCTATATAACTCACGAATTTTCTTAACCTCCAGGAGAAAAATAATGAATTTTGATTGTGATTAAAACAATATATAAGGTGTACATAAAATCCTAGTCCAAGAATAAGTCCACTTTCCTTTTTTTCCTCTTTTTCCTTTTTTCCTTCTTTTCTGCGTCCAAACCAACCCAAACACCCCTAATTTCGTTTTTTTCTTTATTTTTTTTTCCTTTTTATTGTTAACTAATATCTTATTAATATTACCTTAATTTACCTTAATTTATTTCAGCTCCTAAAACTCCCAAAACCTCAAAACCGTAAAACTAGTCAAATTTACGCGTTTTACCGTAAAAGTCGTAAAATATACACATTTAAAAAAAATCTCAAATTTTGAAATAAACTTTATAATTAAGTCCTAAATGACCTAAAACCATCCCGAAAAATATTCATATGACTAATTACCTCATTCGAGACCTCTAAATGCTAAACCATAAATCCTAAAAATACACTATTACTATAATACTTATACGTATACGTAAACACCAAAATAACACCATTTCATTTCATAGTCACTAATTGTGAGCTCATGAACATGGAATAACCGTTCCTCAATTTACTTATGAGTACTTCTATACTCATAAATGGTAACCACACCAACCTCAATCACACAAAACAAACACGTAATCACACAATTCAAGTAAGCACACATAAAATAACCTAAAAGTAAGACCAAGTGACAAACCCAAAACCACGGTTGTCACACAAAGTGTTCACCTCCCTTCGCCTGCTAATAGGCCTTCCACCAACTAAGAGCCTCACCCTCGACTTTTTAGCTAGCCCGCCTAGCCTTAAACCCGTCTTCGCAGCCCAGTACTTCGAACAATTTCTCAATACGCGTAATCCAGTTTTTAGCTTCAACTGGAGTAGTAGCGTAGCTAAATGATTGAGGTTTTTGTTTACTGAACCTCTCCAACCACGTGTGGATGGTAGGATCCTGATCATCGATTCCACCAGCAACATTCTATCGGATTTGGTTCGTGATCTGCGTAGTAAGACCCAGAATCAACGCCTCAACGGCCCGCTATACTGCCTCTTCGAAAGCAGTGCCAGAAAAAGTTAGCGGAGTCACCATCTGAGATATAAACGATTTAGTGATGACAAAAACAAACCTTATAAGATACGATGTACATATACAAAGGAAGTAATATTATCAGAGTACGAACAAGAGGTGATTGTTCGAGCCATCATAGTTTGGAAGCCATTCTATAAACGTTTGGGGAGCGAGGGCACTTTAAATCGTAAATCCTACCACTCGGCCAAAACGTGATATCGAGATGGAACATCCTAATATGAATCTCCCTACTAACATGACAAATTACACTGAAACGAATACGTATAAAAAACATAACAAAAATATCAATGTATGCGTGGAAGCCTAATCTACCGAATCCTCACATGTCAATCCTAGGTCGTAGACTCTCTGATACCATAATTGTAACACCCTGGTCCGAAAAGAGACAAATTGCAACTACTATGGTGTCATATCGAATACATCATATTTTAAAAGTCTAAAATGAAATTTTATTACCTGCCGCATGGAAAATAAAACGGCTGAGCAAAACGCCTAGTGAACGGAACAAATATGGTTTAAGGTAAAAAAGATAAGGAAGTTGCGAGTATCACAAGGTATGAATACAAGAATGAATATATGGATTAATAAGAAGGCTAATGCAAGGTAAAGGGATGACCACAAGCTCACATAACAAATCACATAACCAAATCAATCAAATAATCATATAAGTGTACAAGGGCACGACTCCTATGTACCAAGCTGATGGGGTGTATAGCACACACAAAACAATCACATCAAATCACACTACTGTAACATCCCGCCTACTTAGACCATAATATTGTCTGCTTTACCCATATTCTCACAACTTTGCTTTGTAGCCCTCGTGTGAGTACTTCCCGGCCGGTCACCTAAGCCAATACTACTCTCACATGAGCACGCTTAACTGCACAGTTCCTAAGAACCCCACATGCAGTAGACCACAAAACGCATTGAGTCATGGTAAGGCGAATGTTATCTTATGAACCAAGATCTCTCCTTGCCACAACCGATGTGGGATTTTCCTGGAGTATCACAATCACCACCCCTTAGGGACTCATCATCCTCGATGAAGTTTGTCCCACCATCCCGAACGGCTCAGGAGTGTCTCTGATACCACCTTTAACATCCCGCTTACTCAGACCAAAATATTATTCGCTTTGCCCACAGGCTAACGGCTTTGCTTTGTCGCCCTTGTGCGAGTATTTCTCTGCCAGTCACCCAAGCCAATACTACTCTGACATAAGCACGCTTAACTGGCCAGTTCCTAAGAAACCCACTTGCAGTAGACCACAAAATGCGTTGAGTCATGGTAAGGCGTATGTTATCTTATGAACCAACATCTCTCCTGGCCACAACCGATGTAGGATTTACTTGGGGTGTCTCACTCTTTCTTAGGTAAAGCATTATAAATCACCATTTTAGCCTCATTATTTTTAACAAGTTTCTTCTTAATGTCATAATTAGAATTCTCAAAAATAGCTAGTTATTTCTTTATAGAAACTTCACTATATTGATAGGGCAAAAAGTCAGTATTGGTAATAACATGACAAAGATCTAAATATTTTAATTTTACATTAGTCTCAAATCTATTTTTCCAATAAATAAAACTATCGGTTTAAAAAAGAGATGGTCTTTCATAGATTTCTCTTCTAGGAACTTGTTGGAATCTATAGATCGATTCATGTTTTAAAATACAATATATTTTTAAAAAATGCTTGAGCAACCATGCTTTGATACCAATTATAGAAACTAGAAGGGGGGTTGAGTAGGTTCTTAAAATTTACTTGTTTAAGGATAGGTTTTTAAAAATCATTTTTCCAAAACATAGAGTTGAGTGATTATGTGAAATCTTCTTATGCACAATATGAATAATGGATAGTAGATCTAAACTAATAATCACAAGTATATGCAAAGAAAGAATTATACATGTAAAGAGATAAGGAAATGAAAGATCAAACCGAACACCAAAGATTTATAATGGTTCGGAAACGAAGCTTACTCCTCGTTCCTACTCTACACCTCGAGTACTCCTTACTCGAGAGTTCACTAATTAACAAGCTCATTAAAGTGGAGAAACCGTACACGTCGCTTAACGAATTTCCGACTCTAAGATTAAAGTTGGGCCCTAATCTTAGCTAGGACCAATCTACACCAATATACTTTAAGGCATAAGTATAACCACAATACGTACACAACTTCCAAATTTACACAACAATTTGGATCTTCAAACAACACAAGAACAAAATAAAAGTTTGATCTTCAATGGATCTTGAGGTAGACAAAACACTTCAAGGATAAAATTATTCTTCTCTTTGCACTTGAGAGGATGACATAGGAGGAGAAAGATTCACTTCTAAACAAGTAGTAATCAACCAAATAACCAAGGAGTTGAGTGCTTTAAGAAGGTGGACTGAATCTGGAAATTTGTGTGCAAAAGAGGTGAACAGAAAATCTGGAAATGGTCCACTATTTATAAGATAAAGCTCCATCAGATCTTTCTGAGCGCGGTTCTTTAATTAACATGTGGTTCGATATCAATAATGAACCGCATAAGTATTTACGGAACCGCACTCCCTAGACTCCGCTCCTTTTTGTATTTTAGTGGGTTAGTCACATCTCGTGAAGTTTTAATCCTCAAAGGATATTCCTAAACCATATGGAATATGCCTTTTTTAAATTTTCAAATTTCTAATTTAATAAAACATTTTCTTAAAAATAAAGTTTAATAAAAACTTTTGTCACTTAAAAATAAGAGTGAGTTTTAAGAAAAACTAAATCTTTGATCACTTAGTTAGGTTGAGAATTTGTTTATTCATGCCTTAAGTGATAATGGGTGAAATGAAAAATACTTGAACTTAAGAATTTGATTTTCGTTGTTTTCGTAAATGCTTGTTTTTCATATTGTCGTAATCAAAACCAAGTGAGACAAAAAAATACAATTAACGTTTTTAGGCATTATTGCATTAATAGAAAAAAAGTGAGACCGAAAAATGCAAGTAAAGTTTTAGGCATCATTGCATAATATCCCATTTTTTGATTAGGACAACATATAAACTCAATCAAGTATAAAAATAAGGTTTTCGAATACGAGTTTATTTCATTTCTCTCCCTTTTTCGGAGCAAAAAGGTAGCCGAAGTATTTGAGGAAGAGACGAAGATGACTTTTCTAACACTCCCCCTTGGTGCTTACTCCCCCTTTCTTGGGGTACCAAGATATCCAGTTATGGTGACAAGCTACATAGAAGGGTTAGAAGAAAGAAAGAAACACCCAACCATACCAGATAGAGCAATGATCACAACAATAGTATAAGAGAAAGAACACAAAGATAAGATCCAATATCATGTTAGAACAAAAACATGAAAAGATAAAAGGAAATAAGAAGTCATACAAAATATGTCTGAACCACAAGCCTAAAACTTAAGCATAACTTTAATCCTAGTTACACTGGAAATCTTAAGATTTTCTTAAATTATATGTCTTATTAATAAGCAACACAGATGCTTAGTTAGAAGACGAAATGGTAGCGAAATGTGGTGGTGCAGGCTTCACAATGGTCTTGTAGTCATAAATTTAGAGGGGGTTTGACTAGAAGACATTTGATGTAATTCAACTCATCAAAGATGTGAGACATGGCAAGATGTTGATATTGACACCAATGAAAATATGTTCCATGATGCATGACATTATCATATGATGAAGGAAGAACACAAAAGGAAAGTGGTGGAAAGGGAGACTTTCTAAAATCAATCTTCTTAGAAGGAGAAGAGATTTCGTGTTTTGGTAAGTTAGGGTTGAAAGAGATTGGAGAATATGGTGGAGTATCAAGGCTATCATTTGGTAAATAAGACATTTTTTTAGAGAAAGAGATACAAAAATGCTTAAGGTTATGTAGGGAAATCAAAAGATGTTTTGGGAGAGTTCGAAGGTTTAAAACTAAGATTTCAAAACTTGTTTGAGAAGTTTAGGTGGTTTAGAAAACACGGAAAACATAGCTCTTGTCAGCGGCTCAATAATTAAGCTCGTGGTTCAATAAATATATTGAACCGTGGATAATGAATTATCCGCCTACAGAGGGTGTGTTTTGGGGGATAAGGTAATTTTTCTAACTCAGCAAATCTTAATGTTCTAGTCTAACTTACGATAAAGTTATGCTAAAGATCAATTAAAAGACTAAGAAACACAAAAGAACTCAACAAACACGATTTTGACCAAAATACTATGTTTTAAAGTAAAATCGATGTTGGAGGTACGTTTATCTAGACATGTAGTCATGACATATTTTTGATAATCCATGAATCATCCATAGTTGAATATTGTTCTTGCTATGGTTGTGTGACCCATACATATTATTTATGTCTGTTCCATATCAATTGCAAGAACTTACGAAAAATGTTTTTAGTTTGAAACAATACATACACATTTTTCGACCATCGAGAAAAACTTTGAGAGGTTTTAAAATCAAGATAGGGAAGTTTTCAAAAACAGTAGAATTTTAAAAACTCAAAGACTCAAAGAGAAATAAAGACTCAAAAAGAGAAAAGACTAAATCAAGCAAGCATAATCAAGGAATATGTTCCATTAAACCTAGATCTAGACGCAAGTAAGTAAAAGGTTCTCTCTTAATTGAATTAGTGAAGATGTAAGGTAAGTTATCTACCGAGGATAAATTCTCAATAGTAATGTTCCGCTTTTGAACTTTAACCATGAGGAAATGGTGACGAATATCTATGTGCTTAGTTCATTAATGTTGTACGAGATTCTTACTAAGGTCTATTGCACGATTATTATTATGCATGATGGGAACATCATTGAGTGTAATCTTGTAATCAACAAGCGCTTGCTTCATCCATAGAGCTTGTTGACACAATTTTCTGACACTCACATACTCGGCTTTCGTGGTGTATATAACAATAGCCATTTGTTTCTTAGAGATCAAAAATGTTAAACCACAATCCATGAAGGTACAAACATGGTTAGTGATTTTCCGGTCCACATAGTCTCCCGTAGATCCGAGTCAGCGTATACTATGTGTAGAAACTAGAAGGGGGGGGGGGAGAGGTTGAATAGTTTCTATCATTAAGGTACTTGAAAACTAGTTTCATATTTCTTAAGTTAATTTCCAAACCATTTGCTATATCTAGTGATCAATTAAATGTAATGCATGTATGTAAATACGAATAAGGAAAGAGTAAGGAAAAAAGCAACCTAAGGTAAGAAACCAAGATTTATAGTGGTTCGGTAACAAAGCTCTCTTTTCGTTCTTACTCCACTCCTCAGGTACACCTTACTCGAGATTTCCACTATATCCACAAGCTCCCTTCTTGGCGGAGAAAACCTTACAACATCGCTAACATTGTTTTCCGACACTAAGATAAATTCCGTGACCTAATCTTAGCTGGACCAATATACACACGTCGCCTAATTCACATTTTCCGACACAAGGCTAGATGTCGAGTTATAATCCAAAGCTGGAACCAATCTTTGGTGCCCATCTTCTTTTTAGACACAAGGGTAGATGTCGAGTCCTAATCCAAAGCTAGAACCAATCTTCACAACTCTTCACTTTCAAGTTAAATGAGAACTCACAAGACACATACACATAATCACATCACTTTCTAGTTTAGTGGGAACTAACACACAAGACTTATTACAAGACAAGACACATCCAAGTATACACATATAACTTGGATCTACACAAGACTAATCCAAGTATACACATATAACTTTGATTTACACAAGACTAATCCAAGTATACACAAATACGTTGGATCTACACAAGACTCAAATAAACAAATTGATGAACATGACTAGATCTAAGAAAGGATGATCTTCATCAAGTCTCCCTCTTTTGTCACATCATAAATGTGTGACTGATCTTCTCTTTGGACAAGTAAAGAAGGGGATCAAGAGGATAATCATAAGTAAACATACTTAAAAAATTATGTGATCATTTACTAAGGATTGGAAATATAGAAAGAAGATAAGAAGTAGAAAACTGTCCAAAAAGGCTTTTTGTAAAATGAAAATATGATCCACTGTTTATAGGGGACAAGGAGCAACGGCTCTCTAGAAGCGGCTCAATAAATGGGCTGGCGACTCAATATCGATATTGAGTTGCAGGCACCTATTTTGAGTTGTGGCTACTAGAGTCCGCTCCTTTTTGTCCTTAGTGGGGAAATCCCATCTGGTCAAGTTTATACCTCAAAGGTATTGTAACACCCTACTTTGGCAAGTGGACCGTTACATGATAATTATGGCGTGTCATCAAAGCATGAAACGAAAATGTCTTAAAAACATAATGACCATAAAGGAAACCCGAAACAAACATCGGTCCCAAACATAAGCTCACACACAATGCATAAGTAGAGAATGTAGAATAAGGACTAAACAATGTCCAACAAATCAAAATTATATAAATGCCTTAAAAGAAATGAAGTTAAGGGAGCCTCCATCCGAATGCACGTACTCTTGATTGCTTAACTCTCACCTTTATTACGTGTCGTATGGGAATGTGAAAAGGAAATACGGCTAAGCAATACGCTCAGTGAACGTATATATGACAATGATATGAATAACAGAAACATATGTAAAGTATGAAAAGGCAGCAGAATAATGTAAGTCTTGGAAAACATGGAGTATGTTTTATAAACTGGTTTATATCTGAAAAGACTTATGTTTATTTCATAAAAATGTATTTTAAATGCTTAAGATCCCATGTAGATCATGAAGGTATCAACGTGCATGAATACATAGAGGGTGACCTCGTCATACAATTAGAGGGGTTGCCTCTAATTATAATAGTCTGGGTGGAGTGATCAGCTCCATGTAACGGATGTAGATCACACACCATAGTTACCGTTTAATCTGCAAAACATGTTATTTGATGCACTCATTTGCCCCACGTGATAATAATATAAATGGACAATGACTGAAAGGAATGCCACGAGATATCACTGTTGTCGTGGAAGAGTCATAACACCGGTGCCTCAAATGTTATGGTTATGGTACCTCAATAACTAGGTGAAACATGGCATGCATGTATATAGATCAGGAAGTTTAAAATGCTAATCATAATAATTACTGAAAAGTTTAGTGTAAACTACTGGGAAAACAGATGGTTGAAAACGGGGAAATCCTAAATATAGGAAGAGAATGTCCTTACTGAAGGACGAAATATCCGTACCTTGTGTCCAATAATGAAAATGAAGATGAAAGCGGAAGAACTACTCTGACTTCACGAGTGCTACATAATAAAGGGACATGAATGAGTTATCTGTTTAACGAATAATTACTGATTATTAGTTTACTTGACGTGTTCTTAACTTGTTTTACTGGCTCTGGTCTTGTTTTAAATGTTCTTGACTTGTTTTACTGTTTCATGTTTTATCATGTAGTTTCTTAGTGTTTCATGTGTTATTGATTAGTGTATTTCATGTTTTACGTGTTAATATACTTGTTATTTCATAACGAGTAACTTTCTAAAAATAGCAGGTTTCCATATAGTAACTTTCCAAAAATAGCAGGTTTCCATATATAGTAACTTTCCAAAATAGCTAGTTTTCATAAATAGTAAGTTTCCAAAAATAGTAAGTTTCCATAATTAGTAAGTTTCTAAAAGTAGAAAATTTCCAAAATTAGTATGTTTCTATAAATAGTACGTTTCTATAATTAGCATGTCTCTATAATTAGTATGTTTCCATAAATAGCATGTTTCCATATATAGTAATAAGCTTATTAAATAAATATATTATCTAAGCTAAAGTTTAATAATCATATATTATATGTCATGATTTATTAAATATAATAATATAGTAAAGTTTATTAATAATAGATACATAAGTCTTAACATAATGATTATTAATTAATAATATAATACATGGTCAATAAGTAATTATTAATTAATAATAAAACATGATTATATTAATTAAACTTTACCTTAACTGATTATTGTATAATTAAATTAAAATATGGTATTAATTTATTTAAACCTTGATTCAAAATGTAATTAATTAATTAAGAAAAGTCTTAATTAAACTAATTAAATGTAACATGTACTTATACAATGATATAATTATATTAATAATTATTATAACCTATAGTTTATTTAAATAAATGGAATCATGTTTTCATGTCATATTAATTATATTCAATAATTATATCCTAAGTCCTTGTTCTTAATTAATTAAATTAAACCATGCATCATTTAATATAATTAATAAATATTTAATATAATTTAGCAAAACTAACCAAACACACCCTTGATGTGTTACGGTTATATCTGAGCCCCAAAACAAAGCCATACCAAGACCTTGAGGTCTCGGCTTCGGCTCGAACCATAAACGACACCACAGCCGCAAGGTTGTGGCTTGCCATCGACAACGCAAAGCTATCCCCAGCTTAAGTCGGGTTCCCACTACGTGCGACAGTCTCCCACCAAGAGCCATAGGGCTCTCGGTTTACCATTGTTTTAACCAAACAACCCCCGTTGTGGGTGTTTGGTGTTGCGACTGGTCATAAGAAACAACCACCGCCCCTTATAAGGGTGCGACTGGCCGAAACAAAACACCACCGAGAGTCCTTTGACTCTTTGTTTGCGTGACAACCACAACCAAACAAATTTAAATCCTAATCCATCCATGTTTTACTCATGACTATTCACATGTTCTTATTTGGTTTATTTAATTCATGAATAAAAAAATAAAAAAAAAAGATTAAGGATTTAAGAGATACCGTATACGTGTACTGATTAGGAATTATATAATACCTCGAACTTAACGTCATTATTTTACCCTAACTATGTACTTGATTTTTGAATTTCTAAGTGATGATAAATACTGTATTGCTTGACGGTTTATGTTGAACCGGTAATGTATGACTATAATAAATCGTTGTGACGATTGAAGAGTAATAATAGTGATCGCGATGCCAATGGATGCCCAAACATTATATTTTAGTATCTATTATTTCGATATTTGATATTTATGAAATTTTTATTTCATAACGTGTTAAGTCGAGTTGGAACTTTACTATTTCTTTTTGTGTGCGTTTAGTTATTAAAACGATCTATTTAACAAACGAGATTTTATATTTTTATGAACCCGGGACGAAACCCGACTCTCGTAAATATTTGTAAAATTGATTGGTAGTCATTTCCCGCTTTTTTTAACTAATATTTACACTTTATTCCACAAGAAAGCACAAATGGCAATTTCTACCCTCACCCACCATATAAATAGTCATTTGTTTACACATACATGTATCATTCAACCACCAAAATCTATCTCTCTTTCCTCTCAACCTCTCTTGCCGTCACCTACATCAAACAAAACACCCATGATCATCAATTTTTGGTATGATCAATGAAAAACCAATTTAAATCCCATGTTTAGAATTCAGTGGAGATTATTTTGGTATGATTTTCACTTACATGCATCCAGTTTTACTTTCCAAAGATTTTTTAGTCAAGAATAATGGTGTCTGATCCATTGTTGTGTTATGTGTTATTATTAATATATTTGATTTTAAAAGTGTTGCATGTATGATTTTTGATGTGGGTATTGATAGTATGAATAATGCAAGTGATTTTGGGATGTTATGAGATGTTAAGAATGATTGGTATAGCTTATTTGAGGTGTTGATGATATTAAAAATGGGTCAAAATAGGTTTGATATGATTTTTAAAGTTGTATTTTACATCACTGGGTTTAAGGAAGATTTTAGTGGGTATAAGTTTAAGAAAGTGTTGGTATTCTTGGTTATTGTTGTAGTAGTCGTCGAGACTCTCGTTTCGATATAAGATAGAGCTTCTAACTCATAACGAGGATGCAGTTACACTAGTTTGAATTTTCGTGTACATGGAGATGCGTATCGACACAATACGAAATTGTTGTCGATATTGGGTCAAATCTCGGGGACTATAAGTTGAGTTTTATAGATGTTCAAGGGCTGTTCTCAGGTTCTAAACCTAGGTTATTGAGTCTATTTTCAATGTCAAGTGTCTATTTTGTAATTGAGAATGTTTGACGTAGTGAAAATGATTTTACAAGGCAAGTGTATAAAACAGTCTGGTTTTTAAAGTCTAAAGATGTGTCGAGCAGGTTGTTCTAAAATATGAATCATTGAATATAATTTAAACTGAGTCTTGTACAGATTCTAAATGAGTTTGTCACCAAGTTTCATCGAAAACGGAGTTGTTTAAGTATGGGAAAGCAACGTGTACTTTTGGTAGGTACCGGCTGAGTATTATTGGGAGGTACTTAACCTCGAGTCATAGTTTGAGGCGAGAGGCTAATTTATTAGCTTCTCAAAGTTCTAAAAGGATATAAGTCTTATGTGTGAGTGTATATTCTGAGATTGGAACACGTGTTGGGTACTTGAACCGTGTTGATTAGGCATCTTGAGATGGATCAATGTCGAAGCTGCTAGTTTTGGAAAGCTAGTACACGTTGTGGGGTTTAGAAGGGATTCACTTGCAGTGATTGGTCATGTCTATGTACATACTATTTTGAGTCATTGATTTTATTATATTAATTATGTTTTGAAATACTTAAGTATGTTGCTAAGCGCGCACCTTATTGGTTAAGTGGCGGATTCTGACGTGTATATTAGGGAGGCATCTTCACTTCGGCGATCACTACTACTACTAGCTTCGTGTATTATCTAAAGTGAGTCTATATCCTCGCTTTTATACTTGTTCTAAATGATTTTAACCCGTGAGGGGGATACATGCTATTTGAAATGAAAAGGAACACAAGTTATGAATGATTGTTTGGACCCGAATGTTGTTGAATGATTGTCTTGATTGTATAAGTACCTTGTTTCTGATCCCTAAATTCATTAGCCGTTAACTATGTTCTAACTTGATGTTGCAAGTTGGGAATAACCTCTAATTCAAATAGTGGTACTACTCGGTTGACAACCCTATCTGAGACCAGGGCTTTACGTTGAGTATCCTCTGGGAAGGATAATAATTAGAAGTATGTGTATATATCTAGCAACTAATACTGTAGTAGAGGAAATGGTTTCATTTAAGTCATGCCGACATTTGGCGCGGGTGACTAATTGGTTAAGGGGTCGGTTTCATGAGCTTAATACAATCACATAGCCTTTGCTATATATACGAGACGCCTTAATTGTTGATTGACAATCATGATTGGTTTTCTACTTGTGTTCAATGATGATTTGCAAAACCTGTAACACCCCATTTGTTAGGATAGAATGCTACAGTAAATTATCGCGTGTCATCAAAGCATGCAAGGTAAATGTATAAACATTCATGACTGTAAATAGAAATACCGGAATCAAACATCGGTAGTCTAGTAACTCACACACAAGCAATATTACGTACTGTAAATGAAAGGACTAAACAATGTCCAAAAGGAGTAAAGTATGATAAATTAGGAATAAATACATAAGGTAAAAGAGGCCGGATAGCTTCCAATCCGAATGCAAATACTCTGGAGTTCCTACTTGCGACCTTGGGTACCTGCCGTTTAGGAACATGGAAAAGTAGACGGCTGAGCATAACGCTCAGTGCACGGATATACATTAAATCATGGAAGATATAGAATATGAAAGCATATAAAGAACATAAAGCTTGAATAGCAGCCGAAATGAATAAGTCCTGGAAAACCTAGTTGTCTGTCATGTTAACTGGTTTTAGTTCTGAAAACATAGCTAATGTTACTTATGAAAATCTGTATTAGTTAATATACCAAAAGCCAATATAGGTCATGAGGTCAACAACGTGCATGAATACTTGTAGGGGTGACCTCATCATGCAAATTAGAGGGGATGCCTCTAATTAATTGGTAAGTTGGTAGGAGGGATCAATTTCTTGTGAAGGATGCAAGGCACACACCACATTCACCATGAAATCCTGACTGAAACATGTAACTAGGATGCACCCATACGCCCCACATGATAACATAATAAATATAATGACCAAATAACTGAAAGGGACGCCACGAGCTATCACTCCTCCATGGTGAAGTCATAACACTAGTGCCTCTAGTCTTATGGTTATGGTACCTCCATAACTAGGTGAAACTGGTCATGCATGTATATGGCTAAGGTAACTAATAGACATAAGCATTTAATCTGTAACTACTAGGGAAAATAGTTGGCTGCATACGGGAAATCCTAATGAAGGAAGAGATTGTACTTACTGAAGGACGGGAAATCCGTACCTTATGTCTTGTAGAAGCTAATGGAAGCGATGAAGACTACTCCGCCTCGACGGATAATACTACATAAGAAATATGGACGTGTATGAGTTATGACACCCCCAAATTAGGTTTGCAGGAGAATAGTAATTGGGTGTCACGTTGTGGATCGCAGAACAAATGGCATACAAAGCATTGATCATAATTATATGATTTTGAAATACATTTGATACAAATATTGTTTAAGTACAATTAGTTGAAATGTTGAATATCAGTTGTTACAAGTATCCTAGTGAAAACAGATCCCCCAATTTTTATGATGCTCCTAAATGATGCTCAGTCCATGCTCAAATAATCCAGCTTAATTTCCTGAGAAAAACATGCTTAAAACAGTCAACATAAAGGTGGTGAATTCATAGAGTTTTGTAAAATCATAGTTCACGACTGTAAATTGTCCTACATAGTGTCGCACAAATTTTGATATAAAAATCAAGTGTAGGGTCTCAAATATCTCATATAGTATTTCATAAGGTTTGATAAAAATCAAGTTCAGAAATATCAGTATGTTCCATGTAGTAATATACCAAGTAATATAAAGTCAAGTTTAGAACCGCAAACATCACAAAACTAGTATCGCACAAAGCCAAATACTATAAGGTAATTACATTTCCTATTGTCAGTAACTGAAGCTCGACAGTAGCAGTCTTTGTTAGGGCCTCCTAAAGAGAACGGTGCCCATAATAAGAATACAAGTCCGACATGGTAAACATCTGTTGTCCTGGCCTAGGCACAATGAACGCTACTCACCCAGATGGGGATCGTCAATCCCAAATAGATCTATTTATAACATTCGCGCTATCACACAATTAAACAGTTACACCACGGGCCGTGGGCTCTACAATAGGCAAAGGTAATCAAGGGTAACAGTTCATTCGCGCTATCACACAAAATGGGTAAAAACGCGTTCAAAGACAGCGGGTCTGAATGTATTAATTTTCATCAGCTTTTTAAAGTGTGCAAGACAGATTTTTAAAGGGCTGTATCTTATTCGTTACTTGTCCGTTTTTAGTGTTCTTGGTGTCTACAGAAAGGTAGCCAGGAGATCAACAACTTCCTAGTTAGTGTCGGGTTCTGGTTCTAACTCTAACTCGCTCAAAAACGCAGCCCAAGTCGGCTGATCAACCCACGTTGCAAATGCTGTCAGCTTTAACTAAGTGTTGACAGATTTTAAGTATGAAACGCAGATTTTCAAATTCAGTTTATCGCTTCGTTATAACTCCATTTTGGGTGATTCAAAAGGCCATGGAAAGCTGGCTAGGTGATCTACGAAATGCCCCCATAAACATATCTATAATTGGGGTGCTACTGTGTCTAAACGGGCTCTAAAGTCGGCTGTTCGGGCTACTATTTCGCATGAAATAACGCTTATGTTTAACTCGTTTATCCTAGCAAACGTACTCCGTTTGTGTTCAAATTTGGCAAGGATACTACTTAAGGGATAAGATAAGACCTAGCATTTTCGTATTAGCCCAGCTCGTGTTTTAAGTATGTGTTTCCCAATGGTGTCCGAATAAATCAGGGGTTACGTTTTATGTTTCTTTAGCTATCAAGTTTACATGTAGATATTCACACGACACCATATATCATTAGATTTATGTTCTCGGAAGTATTATGTATTATGTGCTCTTTAATTCGACATGCATATGTGTTTAAAAAGAGGGATTATGAACGAAAATGAAAAGAAAAAGGGATGAAAAAGGAACGCGAGCTTACTTGTTTTTCCTAGTAATTGTGACGTGAACAAGTGAGTAAGGTGAACCCGAAGTCTTGTGATAACTCTCTTCCTTGCTCCAAGTGAGTGTGTTTGCTTGGGTTATCTTTAGCCCCAAGATAAATGCTCGTTTGGTTGTTGTTTATATGCACCGAGTTCACCATCATGAGTGGTGTATTTGGTACGACAATAAGTGAAGGAGATGAGAGAGTTTTGTGAATTTGTGTTTTGTGTGTGTGAAGAATACACAACCAAGAGTAAATGTATGGGATTTGTGAAGATCTTTTGAGATCAAGGGGAATCTAAGATAGATTACAAGAGATATGTAAGATCTTGTGTGGGATTTGGTTTGGATTTAGTTTGATTTGCTTGTATATGTAACGTGTATATGACAAGAGCCAAAGGGAAGTTTGATTTGAGCAAGATCTTGCTATAATAAGACATGTGACAATGAAAAGGATCCAAGGAAAGAAAGGTTTTGCTAGATAGGATTTGGCTAAGTATGAGTTTAATTATGATTTCTAAAAATGTATATATGAAAAGTATTTAAAAACAAGATCTTAGACTAAGGTCTTTCAAGGGCTTTTTAATGTGGCGACTTAGTATAATTAGGGATATTTGTTTGATATTCTACAAGTCTTGGTTAAATGTACAAATGGTTTGTCTTCAAAATTTAATTCGTATAGTTTTCAGTCCGTCTCGATATGTAATATTTTAGATTGTTACTAGTAATTATTAATATAATTAATAATAATTTATGAACATAAAATGTGTCTAAGGATAACAAAGTAAATTTAAAAAGGTAGCTTTTCGGTTAAAACGTCAAGTTATTAAGTATTGTACATAAATATATGATATTAACTATATTATGTTCTCGTATGTAAAAGTGGTCGATAAAAATGTTATACGATGAGTGGTAATAAGAGTAAAACCGGTGACGTGTCAAAAGCCCAAAATTTAGGGTTTTACAGCACCTACCCGTTATTTTAGCTTTGTCCTCAAAGCTTAAGATGAAGCTACTCGTCCAGGGAACAAGTGAGGACAGTTTTTCTTGAACGTGAAATCTTGTGAACTCAAGTTTAGACTCATTTAGAATGTAGTTATTGATCATATTCCTCCGATGAGTAAATTTTAATGCATAAAGTAACTTGTCTTTTACGTTTTGATAATTTACACGTTTGGTCCTTCTATTTTTGTAATGTGGCTTTTATGGCACGAATACTTTCCAATGAAAATAACTTAGGGCTCAAATTTAGTTTCAAAAGTGAAAATAAACCTCTAGGGTTTTTAATCCGTGTTAAATTTACTAGGGCTTCTTTTAAGTTCATTGAAATCAATGTTTAGTCCTTAGAGTTTTACAACTCTCGTCTTATTATTCTAGGGCTTGAAATATTTTTGAAGATGAATAAACAAGTCCCCGATAGTTCTAAAAATCAAGTTTAGCCCAAAAGATATAGTAAAAGGTTCGTTAAATCATATTCGAGTTCTAATAAGTTTACAAGGTTGAATAAAATAGTACAAGCTCGTTTTAAGTCTTGGTTTTATTTAGATGGGTTTCATGGGCCTTATTGGTCCTTGATATGCATAGATAAGGTTCATTAACGTTTTTAATAGTTCTTCAAGAGATTTTTAAGTCTATTAAGCTTCAATAAGCTTATGTGATGTTGGGTTAAAAATAAGCCGAGAATCAATAGCACAATGCTATGATCCAATAGGGATGAACACGAATCTTTCTTAGGTTTCTAGATAAGTATGTAATAGTGATAATATATTTTTGGAAGAATCATGAGTCAAAAGAGAATACATTTCATAGATGGATTAATAAGATAATATCAATAATGAGTCACGTCGAATATATTTAAGCCCACTTGTTTATAAATTTTTATTTACATCGATAAGCGTCCTCATCCATGTAAAGTAAAAAATTATAACTTCATGGTTCGATGACCTATGATCTCTTTATTCAAACGAAAAGCGTCCTAATTTGTTTCAATAAGGACTTCATAGCCCAACCTACTTAAATATTCCTGGCAAGGCTTACCATCAAAACGAATATAATATCTAAGAAAATAGGTATTACTAAGAGAGTTTACAGTCGGTTTATTTATAACTTTCGTCTTCGGACGTCCCATATCATCTTAATACGAAACTATAAATAAACTTATGTCCGGTGGCTTATGATCAAGAGACTTACGTTCCATATTTTAACGTCATCTAAATATAGAGTCATACCTTGATTTGGGTCCCACTGCATCATTTAAACATGCAAACTTATCCAAATAATATCACATGAAATTACCAAAAGCAAAGCGCATGAGTCGTTAATAAGTTGTGTTCTATAAGTAGATGTTCAAATCACGTGCGTTAAAATATGTATCAAACAGAGGATCTTGTATATAATATAATGATATATCATATTAGTTGTATAAGGAACTATCAGCGTATAAGCATAAATAGATACCGCAAGTAGTCATGAAGGATTAGAAAATCTTAGTATAAGATTTTTTGACTTATTTGGATATTATTACAATATCGGGTATATTTGTCAATTGGTAAATGTTGCACAAGGTCTAAAACAAGATTGGGAGTAATTTCAAACACTGGCTCGTAATATTAGTCGTAAACTTTAGTATGAGATTCGTAAAGATTTAGTTAGGTACTAAATGATTTTTGTTATATTTTCAAGGATAAAATAGGATTTCCAAAGCTTAAATAAAATGAAGATCAAAAACAAATTTCCAAAGATTAAGTAAGATTTCTCAAGATAAAAAAATCTAATTTAGAGTTTTCCATAATTTAATTAGATTCTTCTTAAATACGATTTTTCAAGAAAAGATTTATAAAATTCTTTAGATTTTTCTAAGATTTATGAAAATCTATTTAAATTTTCCAATATTTTCCAAATCCTTTTTAGAATTTTCCAAGATTTATAAGAATCTATTTTAGATTTTCAAAGATTTATAAAATCTGATTAAATTTTCAAAGATTTATAAAATCTAGTTAGATTCTCAAAAAATTTTAAAATTTAGTTCGATTTCCAAAGATATGGTAAGATTTTTAAAGATACGTTAAGATTCCGAAAAGATTTGTAAAATCTGGTTAGATTTTTCCAAAGATTTCATAAAATCTAGTTAGATTTCAAAATATTTCTACGATTTTATTTAGATTTTTCCATTTAGATATTTCCAAGGATTTGTTATGTATTTGGTTGTTTGTGGTTATAATGCATTGTTCGGGCCATTATATTTCAGAAGCCATTCTGTAAACGTTTGAGGAGCGAAAGCACTTTAAATCGTAAACCCAACCACTCAGTCAAAACGTGATATCGAGATGGAACATCTTTAGTATAAAGCTCCCTACTAACATGGCACGTTTATGTGTTTCATTAAATACCTTAAGTATTTTAATATTTTAATATCTTCATAAAGATATTAAACTGTCATAATATGTAAGCACGTGAAAGGTTAGTATATAATACTATCATAAATTATAAATGCATAAGATAATGAATTGCATTTAAATCATATAGTTATGCATGCTCTCTATGCTAAATGCTCTCTAAGTATGTCCTCGTCAAAAACCCAGTTTTTGAAATCTAAGTTTTTGAAAATTTTGTCCGGTTATAGTTCAGTTAATAAAATAGAAAAACAATTTTATTTTCGATTTGATTCTCTATAACCATCGCTCTGATACCATTCTATGACACCCCCAAATCAGGTTTGTTGCGGAATAGTAATTGGGTGTCACGTTGTGGATCGTAAAACAAATGGCATACAAAGCATTGATCATAATTATATGATTTTGAAATAAAATTGATACAAATATTGTTTTAGTACAATCAATTGAAATGTTGAATATCAGTTGTTGCAAGTATCCAAGTGAAAACAGATCCCCCAAGTTTTATGATGCTCCTAAATGATGCTCAGACATGCTCAAATAATCCAGCTTAATTTCCTGAGAAAAACATGCTTAAAACAGTCAACATAAAGTTGGTGAATTCATAGAGTTTTGTAAAATCATAGTTCAGGACTGTAAATTGTCCTACATAGTGTTGCACAAAGTTTGATATAAAAATCAAGCGTAGGATCTCAAATATCCCATATAGTATTTCATAAGGTTTGATAAAAATCAAGTTTAGAAATATCAGTATGTTCCATGTAGTAATGTACCAAGTAATATAAAGTCAAGTTTAGAACCACAAACATCACAAAACTAGTATCGCACAAAGCCAAATACTATAAGGTAATTACATTTCCTATTGTCAGTAACTGAAGCTCGACAGTTGCATGCTTTGTTAGGGCCTCCTAAAAAGAACGATGCCCATTATAAGAATACAAGTCCGACATGGTAAACATTTGTTGTCCTGGCCTAGGCACAGTGAGCGCTACTCACGTAGATGGGAATCATCAATCCCAAATAGATCTATTTATAACATTCGCGCTATCAAACAATTAACAGTTACACCACGGGACGTGGGCTCTACAATAGGCAATGGTAATCAAGGGTGACAGTTCAGTTTGCGTCCTATAAAATATATTACCAGTTTTCTCCCACAGTATTTAATCAACAGTTTATTAAATATAAGTATATAGCCACGATCTCACGATATCAAAATCATATAGTCAAAACAAGTTATAGCATGTCTCCCCCTCGCGGGTTAGTAAAAACATAAATAGTAGTGAAAGGCGAGGCTATGAACTCACCTCAGTAGCATTGATGTAGTGATGATGTCACTGAATAAATTGGCACAGTATGATCACGAAGCAGTAAAATTACCTAAGTAATTAATTGGGTCTCAGTATATGTACAAATATAATGCACATATAACTGAAGTTGATGGAAATGCATGATCACAGATTTATTATGTCATTACCATTTTTAAGTGTTGAACTTATATAAAGTTACAGAAACATGTACACTCTTAATTTTATAAAGTGTATTTACCTCGTTTGAATTGTAAAAGTAAAAACGAATTAAATAAAATGATTTTTATTAAGACTTGTATAAATTTAATGTTTCATTAGAGTCCTTCAAGTTTTGATTGTACGTAATTAGTCCTCCATGTTTCACGAATTACAATATAGCCCTTATAGTTTATTAAATAAATAATATTAATAGAACTTAAGTTAAATTGCTCATGAGTCCTTGGTTTTAATATAATTACCAAAACAACCCCTAGGGCTTGCTAAACTTTCACTACTTGGCAAGTTTAGTCCTCTAAAATCCAAAACCTTAAGTACATATATAGTGTAAATGCTGATTTTTGAAAGTCATTTACGGGTTCGTTATCTAACCATAAAAAAAACAGAAAGCGTATTTGTATTCAAGGGTATACCGTCTACAAGTTTTGTTCTTTAAGTTTTGCTTGAAAACGGCTCTAAAATGGGTAAAAACGCGTTCAAAGACAGCGGGTCTGAATGTATTAATTTTCATCAGCTTTTTAAAGTGTGCGAGACAGATTTCTAAAGGGCTGTATCTTATTCGTTACTTGTCCGTTTTTAGTGTTCTTGGTGTCTACGGAAAGGTAGCCAGAAGATCTACAACTTCCTAGTTAGTGTCGGGTTCTGTTTCTAAATCTAACTCGCTCAAAAACGCAGCCCAAGTCGGCTGAGCAACCCACGTTGCAAATGCTGTCAGCTTTAACCAAGTGCCGACAGATTTTAAGTATGAAACGCAGATTTTCAAATTCAGTTTCCCGCTTCGTTATAGCTCCGTTTTGGGTGATTCATAAGGCTACGGAAAGCTGGCTAAGTGATATACGAAATGCTCCCATAAACAGATCTACAATTGGGGTGCTACTTGGTCTAAATGGGCTCTAAAGTGGGCTGCTCGGGCGAATATTTCACATGAAATAACGCTTATGTTTAACTCGTTTATCCTGGCAAACGTACTCCGTTTGTGTTCAAATTTGGCAAGGATACTACTTATGGGATAAGATATGACTTAGCATTTTCGTTTTAGCCCAGCTCATGTTTTAAGTATGCGTTTCCCAATGGAGTCCGAATACATCAAGGGTTATGTTTTATGTTTCTTTAACTATCAAGTTTACATGTAGATATTCACACGACACCATATATCATTAGATTTATGTTCTCGCAAGTATTACGTATTATGTGCTCTTTAACTCGACATGCATATGTGTTTAAATGGAGGGATTATGAACGAAAATGAAACGAAAAAGGATGAAAAAGGAACGCGAGCTTACTTGTTTTTCCTAGTAATTGTGACGTGAACAAGTGAGTAAGCGAACCCAAAGTCTTGTGATAACTCTCTTCCTTGCTCCAAGTGAGTGTGTTTGCTTGGGCTATCTTCAGCCCCAAGAGAAATGCTCGTTTGGTTGTTGTTTATATGCACCGAGTTCACCACCATGAGTGGTGTATTTGGTACGGCAGTAAGTGAAGGAGATGAGAGAGTTTTGTGAATTTGTGTTTTGTGTGTGTGTAGAATACACAACCAAGAGTAAATGTATAGGATTTATGAAGATCTTTTGAGATCAAAGGGGATCTAAGGTAGATTACAAGAGATATGTAAGATCTTGTGTGGGATTTGGTTTGGATTTAGTTTGATTTGCTTGTATATGTAACATGTATATGACAATAAGGATCCAAGGAAAGAAAAGTTTTGCTAGATAGGATTTGGCTAAGTATGAGTTTAATTATGATTTGTAAAAATGTATATATGAAAAGTATTTAAAAACAAGATCTTCGACTAAGCTCTTTCAAGGGCTTTTTAATGTGGCGACTTAGTATAATTAGGGATATTTGTTTAATATTGTACAAGTCTTGGTTAAATGTACAAATGGTTTGTCTTCAAAAATTAATTCGCATAGTTTTCAGTCCGTCTCAGTATGTAATATTTTAGATTGTTACTAGTAATTATTAATATAATAAATAATAATTTATGAACATAAAATGTGTCTAAGGATAATAAAGTAAATTTAAAAAGGTAGCTCTTCGGTTAAAGCGTCAAGTTACTAAGTACTATACATAAATATATAATATTTACTATCTTATGTTCTCGTATGTAAAAGTGGTCGATAAAGATATTATACGATGAGTGTAATAAGAGTAAAACCGGTGACATGTCAAAAGCCCAAAATTTGGGGTTTTACATGAGTTGTCTGAATTACGTGTGTTGTACTAGTTCCGTGTGTTATTAGCTAGTTATATGTATCCTGTTATGTTTTACTGTTTACTGTGTTAACTGTAGTTATTCTGATGTTCTACTGTGTATTATTCATGTATTAGTGTATTATAATACTTGTATTGTAATACTAAGTAACTTTCTAAAAATAGCAGGTTTCTATAAATAGTAAGTTTCTAAAAATAGAAAGTTTCCAAAAATAGTAAGTTTCCATAATTAGAAATAAGCTGGATTACAAATAATAAATAAAGTTTAAATAGTATAATACAAGTCATGGTTATAGCTTATTAATAAAATAACTGGTTAATTAATTAAACTATACGTTATATGGAATTTAATTAAAAATACATGTTTTAATTAAATTAAACTAAGTTAAATACTTTAGGTTATACATGAAATATTAATTTTAATATTTAACCTAAGTTATGAAATTAACTAAATTTAAAAGTCTAGTAATTAAATTAATTAACATGTTTTTCTGATTTTTATATTTAACCTGATACCCGAACCCGTGTTTTAAAAATTAACCGAGCCCAAAACCCGGTCCCACATATAAGCCGAAACATACACCCTTGACAGTGGCTAACCCGGCCTAGTCGGTTGCCACTATCCGGGTGGTTACCCGCTGCCAAGCCACGGTTCCCACCGGCGACAGCCAGTTCACACCGATTCATACCGGTTGTGGACCGGTCCCCCCAGCTTTTGTTCGGTTCCCACTGTTAGCCAAAACAGCCCCCCACCAAGACCCTATAGGTCTCGGTTGGCCACTCGGTTCAAACCAAAACCCACCCCGACCTGCGGTCGGGGTTTTTCCCTTTGCTGCGCCCGAACAACAAACCAAACCGAGCCCCATGTGGGTCTCGGTGGCATCGGATCAACAAGCCGAGAGTCCCCCGACTCTCGGTTGTGTCTCGGCTAGCCCAAAACAACACCAAACACCCCTTTTAACATGATTTAATTAATCCCATGTGTTTTGTTTACTTGTATTAATGATTAATTAAATAATTAACATGAATTCATAAAGAATCAACAAGAAAAAAAAGAAGTGTTTAATTTACCGAACACGTGGAAAGGAAAAGGTTATGAACACTATCACGTACACAAGAATAATCAACAAGAAAATTCGTTCGGTTTGTCCTTGTGGTTTATGGTGGCCGGCGGCAAAGGAGCAAGAAGGAGGCAAGAGACAACTTTTCTGTAAAACCTAAATTATGAAAATGTTTTCCTGTGTTTTGTTATTTACATGGGTTTAATATGGGTCATGGGTCAAAGCCCATCTTCTCCTTTTCCTTTGTGTTAGCCGTGGCCTAAAGGAAGCCAACGGGGAAATCCGTAGCTTTTCCCAAGTTAATAAATTATGTGATCGTTTATGTTTTAAATGTCGTGATTTTTATACGTCGTGTACTTAACACATTTATAATATATACCTAACTACATGTTACAAAATACCATGACACGTGAATTATATTATAAATGGAAAGTTTTAATTTTTCCGTATTTTCATGTGTGTACTGTTCATGTGTACTGTTCATGGTATTTTAATGTGGGTTTTACAACTCTTCCCCTCTAAAAGAACAATTCGTCCTCGAATTAGAGAAACGTAAACTGAAAGAAAACATACCCGAATCAGAACTAGAAATGAGGGTAAGAAGTCCGTGTAGAATCCTCCGTGTCCCAAGTGGCTTCCCGCTCAGGATGATCCCTCCAAAGGATTTTGACGAAAAGGATGGTCTTCCTTCGCATGACACGATCTTGTCGCTCAAGAACTTTCTCGGGTTCTTCGACATATGAAAGATCCTCTTGAATCTGATCAAGTGGATACTAGAAAACATGAATTGGATGATAGTTGTATCCTCTGAGTAAGGACACATGGAACACGTTGTGAACGTGTGATAGCTGAGGCGGTAACGCTAAGCGGTATGACACTTCACCAACGAGTTATATGATGTTGAACGGTCCGATGAAGCGAGGACTGAGCTTCCATCTGATTCCAAAACGTATAACTCCTCGTGCAGGTGACACCTTGAGGAAAACGTGATCACCTACGTTGAAAGATACATCTCTACGACGTTTATCAGCATAACTCTTCTGACGAGCACGAGCTTCCTGAATCTTCGCCTTGGCGACAACGACCTTCTCATTGGTCATCTCAATCATCTCTGGAACCTAAAGCAGTCGTTCGCCCACCTGATCATAGCAGATTAGGGCGCGACACTTTGTGCCATACAACATCTAAAGAGGAGCACACTTGATGCTAGCGTGCCAGTTGTTGTTGTATGCAAATTCTACTAGGAATATATAATCATCCCAACTTCCTGACCACTCTAGAGCACATGACCGTAGCATGTCTTCCAATGTCTGAATGGTACACTCCGACTGTCCGTCAGTCTAAGGATGAAAGGCAGTGTTGAGCTTAAGTCTGGTGCCCTAAGCTTTCTGAAGACTCTGCCAGAAACATGATGTGAAATGGGGATCTTTGTCAGAGATGATTTCTGATAGAGTACCATGTAGTCTCATGATCTCGTTCTGGAAAATATCTGCTAATTTGCTGACCGGATGCTCCTTGTGAATCGGCAGAAAATGAGCAGATTTAGTCAACCTATCCACAATAACCCAAATAGCGTCGTTCTTATTCTGAGTAACTGGAAGACCAGTAATAAAATCCATGAAGATTTTGTCCCACTTCCATGTTGGAATATCTAATGGTTGTAGTAAGCCACTAGCTCGCTGGTGTTCGATCTTAACCAGCTGGCAGATCATACATTTAGAGACGAAGGTGGCAACATCCTGCTTCATACCACTCCACCAAAAGTGTTGCTTGATGTCGTGGTACATATTGGTAGATCCAGGATGTATGGTAAATGGAGAACTGTGAGCTTCAGTCAGCACAACTTCCCTGAGAGTAGCGTCATATGGAACCACTAGTCTAGTGCCCTGCCATAAGATACCGTCATCGTCAACACGAAACTCCGTCTGCTGATCAAGGTTCTGAATAATAGCCCAAATCTCACCATCATCCTTCTGAGCTTCATTGATCCTAGAATGTAAGTCTGGTTCCACTCTAAGATTAGCCTAGTAACCGTGTTGTCCTCGTACACAAAGCTCAATATCAGTCATCTCTAGGTCACGGATGATCTCCTTTGCAATCCAAATGCAATCATTCATACCCGACCTTCTACTTAGAGCATCTGCCACCACATTCGCCTTACCAGGATGGTACTAAATTTTGGTGTCGTAGTCCTTCAATAGCTCTAACCATCTCCTCTGTCTCATGTTCAGTTCCTTCTGGGTGAAGATGTACTTGAGACTCTTATGGTCGGTGAATATGTCACATGATTCACCATACAAATAATGTATCCAGATCTTGTGGGTTTGCTATAGAAGATCCGGTGGTCTAGTAGGGTGGTTGATGGTGGTGGAATCCATGGATGAAGTAGAGAGGTTGTGTGTGTAAAAGAAAGAAAAGAGTTTGATTAAAAATGAAAAGAAAACACAAGCAACAACCCCTCCTTGGAAGCCTTGGAGGGGTATATATAGTCACACACCTACTTAACTATACATTGTTTCCTAGTCTAGTATAAGCGTGTGTGACTATGATAACTAATGGGAATTCTTAAATGTCGTCACATAATGTGAATTTCCAATAATCTTCCCCCATGGGACGACGTGTAGAATTCCTTAAAATATTTTTCCTAACAAGTACATAATGATTAAGAACAAAAGCTTCCATGAAGCGTCCAATGCTGATGATGTCTTCTGAGGCCTTTGACTTCAAGTCTTCACTTCAAAACGACTCATCTTTAAAGTAACTTGTAGTAGAAATACTGTAACGGCACGAGCTAAGTAATCTATATACTTCTGGTTAAGGAGAAGCTTCTAAATTAACTTCCCCCTAATTCATGCCACATAAACTTGATGTAGAAGCTTTTAAATAGCTTCCCCCTAAACCGACAATCCTCATAAGCAACTTCAAAGCTTACAATAAAGCTTAGAATAATTAATCGCACAACGGAATTTAAAAAGCAAACCCCCATCATATAACATGATGACGTTGCTATGAGGGATTGAAAGTTTGGGGCATACCAAGTATATCAACAACTTCTCTTCTCATGCTTGAATAATTCTTCTAAATTTTTTCCCCCCTGAGAGTTCAAGTTATGCATACTAGACAGAATCAAGACATTTCTTCCCCCACGTAGTTGAAGAAAGTAAACCAATCCCAAGTATGAAGCACAAATACTGAAGTAGACACTTTATCCCATTCATGAAGTTGACATCGTAACACCAGAGTCAATTAAGTCTCGGAAATGGACATATCTTTTTACGGAGATGCACCAGATTCAATTAAGTCCCAGAAGTGCATATCTCTCCATATAGGATAATGATGATGAATAATTGCAACATCAAAACAATTAAACATCGAAGAATAGTGTACCGTTTAGAGATTGATAACGCCATGAGTTAAAACACTGATATTCTCTGCGGTTATGACAAATGTCTTCCCGGAGTGTCTTCAAATCAAAAGAAAGGTATGAAGTTCATCACGTGTACTCGTTGAGCATTCAACGTGTCTTCTTCTTCCCCCTTGATGGTTTCGAAACTCGGAACCAGCAATAAATCGTACGCACATGTACCTGAAATCTCGTGAGAATAATAAATAAGTAGAATTATATATTTTGTGAGAATCAACTGCTGATCGAGATACGCTACTCATAAACTCTCCATGGCCATCTTTACCAACACCCTTGTAGGCAATTTGAAGTTACCACTGATAGAATGAACCAGATACATCAAACATGAAACTGAATAAAAGTCCTTCGATCTTGTGACTTAAGCTTGCACAATTGTTGAATGAGGAACGGTGGAGAAATCTCTAAGTACCCAATACATCACTGAAGAAGTATATAAGCACAACACCTCTTGAAATTATCCACGTCGACTATGCGCGTGACATTGAGTACAACAATGTAACTCCTTTAAGTGATAGTTATCCAAGTCATCAACCAACCACCCCGAACTCAGAAACTAGATAAACAAGTCTTCATTCTAAGATTAAGCACGAGCAAGTTATCCCTCAAAGATAAAATAAATACACGCCTTCGAAAAATCCGTCTTCAACTTCACATAATTAATACCCGATCAAACAAATCCGTAGCCACTAAAGATATACCCATTTTTCTTCGGTCTCGTCAAAATAAATTTTGTCACATTATCTCGTCTTTGTCTCGTCATATTATCACATCACTTGATTTTATAAGCCTTTAACCATTCAATATCACAATTTATGTCAAACTTGATAATATTTGACAAAAAATCTGATAGTAAATAAAACCCAATTGGCCTATTATAAAATCGTTAGGTACTTGGGTCCATAGCAAAATCGTCCTAGGCTATATGAGAAATTAGCAATCCAAGATAATTAGACCCAATTTGGTTGCAATATACGGTTAACAAACACATGAGCAAAGAGGCCCAATGTCCAAAAACTTAGAACCCGGTCCAAATTAAAAAGATAGTGGGATATATAATCTTGACCAAACCCTAATAACTCTCACAACTTAACCTAAACACATCATAATCACACCGCCTCTTTCTTCTTCCCTCATACGCAGCCTCCCATCTCCATCTAATTAACTCAGCCACCAAAGACCAAAAACCATTAATCCAAACCTTATATCTAATTAAGACAAACAATCCTCCATATCTCATCTTATACATACGAATCCCCCAACACTGCTAACCGTAGCATGTCATCTCCTAGGAGTATCGATCAATCATCTAGGAATTACTCGGACATTAAATATGCTACTTTTAAAACATGTAGAAAATGTGTCTTTACGGCAAATCATAACTCTTGTGTCAAGAAATTACTTAATGAGGTGAACTCCGGTGCTAGACTTAAGTCCCAGTGGATAGCTAAATTCAAACCCATTGGTAAAGTTTGGCGCCCCACTGGTAGAACTTTCACTCTTGTAGGAAACGAGTGCCCTTTAACTAGTATAGTCTTCGATTCTACTAAGACTACTAGGGAGGAAATTGATATAGATGATACATCACTTAAGCCTAAACTTAAGGTTTTCTATAAAAGGAAACACTTGCCAGCTAAGACAAGTGAATCATCTACTCAGGTCGCCTCTGATACAAGTAAAGCTAACTGTGAACTCCCACGTGCTTCTAAAATTGATATCGCTAACCCATGTCAAAGCATGCAAATTCCTAATGAGAATGCATGACCCAAAGTTAATGTTCCAAAAGAACGAAGCGGTCTAATCGTTGTATACCGTTCAACTAAGGACACTCTTAGAGTTTGGTTGCTAAAGAAGTAGATATCGGAGAAACAAGTGTCTCAGGAGATTCATGGTTAAGCTTACTAAAATGGCTTATAGTCAATTACAGACTGTAACCCGAGCTCAAAAGACAGGAAAGTTCATCCCGATGATGGCTTATCCTCAAAACGAGAAATTAATTTTTCTCGGACACGAGCTAAAATTATAACTATTCAAAGGTTTTAAGCTCGTGTACAAAGGACTTATAGTCACATCACAGACTGTAACTCGTTCCTCAACGAAAGGAAATTTTATCGCCGATGATAAACTTATCCTCACAACGAGAAATTAAGTTTTCTCGGGCATGAGCTAAAATTAAAAACATTCGAAGTTTTTAAGCTCATGCACAATGGCTCACAGTCAAATCACAGTCTGTGACCCGAACTTCAAAGAAAGGGAAGTTTATCTCGTCAAGGATAACTTACCCTCAAAACGAGAAATTAATTTTTGTCGGACACGAGCTAAATTTAAAACTATTTAAAAGTTTTAAGCTCGTGTATAATGGCTCCTCGTTAAATGACAAGACGATGACTCGTACTTCAAAGAACCAAAAGTTTATCTACGCAACGATAACTTACCCACTTAACAAGAAATTAAGTTTTCTTGGACACGAGCTTACACTAAGACCATTCAAAGGTTTTAAGCTCGTGTATTATGGTTCATTGTCAAATGTCAGGCAATGACCCGATCCTCAAATAAAGGAAAGTTTATCGGCGATGATAAACTTATCCTCATTAACGAGAAATTAAATTTTCTCGGACACGAGCTTACATTAAAAATATTCAAAATATTTAAGCTCGTGTAAATGGCGTATAATTATGTTTCAGATTATGCCCCGGACTTCAAAGAAAGGAAAGTTTATCGCCGATGATAAACTTATCCTTACAACGAGAAATTAATTTTTCTCGGGCATGAGCTAATATTAAAAACATTCGAAGTTTTTTAAGCTCATGCACAATGACTTACAGTTAAATATCAGACTGTAACTCGGACTTCAATTTTGGGAGAGCTTATCTTTAATGATAGCTTATCCTCGTCACGGGAAATTAAATTTTCTCGGTCATGAGATTGTATTAAAACATTCCAAGTTTTAAGCTCAGAAAGGAAAGTGTATCTTTTAAATAAGAAAACTTTTCCTCATAACGAGAAATTCATTTTTCTCGGTCATGAGCTTTACATTAAAACATTCAAAGTTTTTCAAGCTCATGAAAACGATTTCTAAGTAAATGTCAACTTAGGACTCGTTCTTCAGTTAAAAGGAAATTTTATCGCCGATGATAAACTTATCCTCACAACGGGAAGTTTACAACTTCTCGGACTTGAGCTCGTTTTGTAAGATATTCAACATCTTAAGCTCAAGTAATTGTTTTTCAAAACTTTGAACACAATTTTTCGAGAATTTCTCAAAAAGGTTTTTCTAAATCTTTCAAAATTGTGTGTTCAAAATTTTTTTGGTAAAAAGAGCATGTCTTCTGGAATCGATAATATTTACGATACCAGAAATGTCATTCAATAATGACACGGGGTTGTAAATAAAGTTCGAGCAGAAGTTCAAATGTTTTAAAACATGCTCAAAATGGTTTGCTGTTATTTCAGAAAGTAACCCGCTTTTCATACTCAATTCAAGCATTTCACCGGAAAGCTTTGACTCAACAACGAGAATTAATTTTCTCGGGCATGGTTTACCTTATAACCATGTAAGGGATTGTGTTTACGGAATAACACAATCTGACACCAATTTATGTACGCATCAGTGCATTTATTTGTTAAAACAAGATAAATCTTGTTTTTATGAAGTTATCATCTCCACCAACCGTAGCAATTTACAATTGATATCTACATACTCGACGATGCGACTACTCAAACGGCGAATACAGCTCTTTCAATAGAACACGGGTCAACAATTGAGGGGGAGCAATTGTCCAGCATTCAGAATCTTTGACGCCGAAAGTGCCAAGTTCACATGTTGGTGTCAAGACAACGATGTCAATCGTACACATGGAGTCAAGAGATAACTTCAAACGTGATGAGGCGACCAATATTCGTGAACAAGAACCATGTGCTTCTTTCATATGATGTTCTCCATCATTCAGGTCCAACCTCATAAATCGCTAATCTTGTGAATACATTATCATATATGATCTTTGCATGTGCTAAGTACCTTACACTTGTGTTTAAAAGGTACTTCATTCACGTTTCAAGTACACCCTCATTAATTTGAGGGGGAGCTTGTGTAAAGCATGAAGATAATTGGATTTTCATTTTTCTTCCCAAATTTTCTTAAAACTTTCTTAAATCAATTGATATTAAAAACATCGATTGGGTAAATATTTTTAGTTTGTGGGAGAAAATGTGATTTAAAAATGAGATCAATCAATTTAATGGTTTGACTTAATGTGCTGGCTCATCCCGACATGTGCGAAATGTTTTCGTATATCGTGGCATATGTTAAGGGGGAGCAACATGGATTTGGATATCAAAATGGATTTCATGGTGACATATACTTACCCACAACATCTCTATTCACGACGGTGACGATTGTGGTGACATAAGGATGGTAGGATAGGTTAAGTCCAATGATTCTTCTAAAACCGGAGGAATCTTCCCAAGGACATTCCATAGCTAGAAATAGTAGTCCTTAGGAAAGATGGAGAAAGATTGTGAACGTAGCTGAATGCCGACCAAGTACTTAACTTAGCACTGGAACAATCACAACAAGGTGCTAGTTATGACGTATTGGTAAGCATTGAAGGAGTTGAAGAATGAAAAAGAATTGTAAAGATAAAGGTTGAAAAGAAAGAATCCCTCCTTACAACTTAGGCAGAAACCGGGTCAACACATGTGCTATTGAGATCATTTTTAATGATGCTCGATATTGAAGATAGACATCATGGACCCAGTGATGCAATGCACAACCCAACCCAGCTAACTCAGATATCTCTCAAAAGGTATTTGTTTTAATCACACGGAGATTAACATGTCTTCTATCGATTTATTCACTCCGAATAAGTTGGTATTGAAATGGTGGCACTTCTCTCCAGCCTCCGATCACTAAAATCCAAAATGCACGATCGAGTCTAGAGCCATTTGAGATCATCAAATATCTCATTAGGACACACTTTCATAATTCCTTGCTTCTTCACACATTGTGAAAAGTAAGAAAGATCTTAAGAGTCCTACGCAAAATCTTCATGATCTTGCCTGAACATCCGAGTAAAATGAAAGTATTTAAAATGAAGATGGAAATCCTTCTTGAGCGAATATCAAAAAGCTCATGGTAGGTGACTTGTGCGATTCTTTATGAATCAAACTTGTGATAACTGGAAAGCAACAGTGGTTTAATTCTTAAATGAATTTAAACACGTTCCAGGCCTCTACGCAATATCTTAGTGATCTTTCCAGAACACTCAGAGTGATACCTTAGTGTTCACAGTGATGAGTGGAAATCCTTCTAGTGTTAACCTCAAACAGCACTTGGTAGGTAACTTGCAAGATTCTATACGAATAAAGCTCGTGTCAACTGGAAAGCAACGATGGTGCGGTTCTTAATTAAATTTCACTTGTTCCAGGAACATGAATTGACGGCTTCAAATCATGCGGATATTATTATCCAAATGATTCACTCTTTATGTTCGCAGTCAGCTTTGGACGGTCGAATAAAGAGAACGGGTTTACCCGCGAAATCTTGTCAAGGAGGTTCTTAATTGAAACTACCTGTCACAAGTACGATATTTTATATCGTCCAATGGTCTTCACCGACCGGAGGTAAAATGCTACCGAATTAGAATGAAATGTTCAAGGCCATTTCATCCGTGTATATGTTTTGTTTCTAACTGTCTTATGTTGCGTAACAAGAAGGTGGTATTGCAGTGTACAATCCAGAAGAAGTTGTCACCACATGCTTATACTGTATGCACTTAATACTTCAACAAATTCAAGAAAGTATAAAAGTCAAGTCTTCCGCTGTATCAAACTTTAAAGCTTTCAAGAATTTATAAAAGTATAAGTATGTGGAACATGTAGTCACGAGAAGGCAAATATCACAAGTGATGAATGCACAAGGTCAAGGCAAGGAAACATGCTCAAGACTAAAGTCAAAGATCTCATCTGCATATTCACAAGAACAAGATCGAAGACTCAAGCATAGTATGCTAGGTTTAAGATTTTGTAAAATGGTGTGACCTCCCTTAGGGGGAGATTGTTGGAAATACGTTTTTCCAAAGAAAGTCTCGGTCACATCATTGTTAGCATAGATAACGAGCTATAGAATATTTAGGACATTGTAACTTGGAGTGACCTCCCTTAGGGGGAGATTGTTGGAAATACATTTTTACGTATTTAGAAAATATCGGTCACTCCAATGATATATTCAAGTATTGGGCTCGTGATCCAATATGTAATCAATATAGTCCATATAGCCCACATGTAGGGTGGGCTATATATACCCCCTCCTAGCATGTTAGGAGGGGTTGCTCATTTGTTCATTTCACTTTCCTTAATCAAACCATCCATTCTCTCTTTCTCTCCTTTCTCTCTCTACCTTTCTCTCTCTAATTCTTCCTTATCCCTTCCATTCATTAGATAAATCATAACTTTGCTTAATCCTAAGAAACTTTAGACCTACAATTGGTATCAAGAGATTTGGTTGATTCTTCGGATTTACATGTTTTTATCTATTGATTTAGTGGTAAAACTTTTCTCCTTTCACAATTTTTTTCTCGTCTTTTTCTTTCTTTCAGTCTGTATGATTTGGATCCTTGTTGGTAAAAATTGATTCGGATTTACTTTCAGTTTTATTGATTCGGATTTTCTTTCACGATTTTTTTTATCAATATTTTCACCTTTATCAGTTTTATCATAAGTTTTCACCTTTATCACAAGTTTCAATTTTTTTATTATCACAAGTTTCAGTCATAATTCTTTATCATTTTTTTTGTCGCATACCAGTTTTATCACAATTTTTGTCCTCGTTGGTAAAAGTGATACAGTCATAACTTCATCAACTTTTGGATTTTCAGTTTTAAAAATTGCTACAATCAACTTTTGTATTGTCTTCATCAAGAAACAGGTTTGTACATTACGATCCGATTTTTGTGATCGCATAAACCCTGGGGGTTTCTACTTGCGATCCAAGATCACGATCACATCCTAAGATCGTTAGTCACGATCGAAGTTGCGATGTGTGACTACGATGTGTAACTGCGATGTGTGACTGCTATGTGTGACTGCGATGTGTGACTACGATGTGTGATTGCGATGTGTGACTACGATGACTAGTTACGATGAAAGACTGCGATGAAAGATTGCGATGAAAGACTGTGATGAAAGACTGCGATGAAAGACTCCGATGACACAAATTAAATATTGCGATACAAACAAAGTTTTGACTCAGACAAAACTTGGACTCAAATCATTTTGACCAAACTAACAGGTCTCAACTCTCGACAAACACTCAAACTCTCGTCAACCCATTCTCGAACTCTCGACCCATAACACCACACTCGTCTCATACTGACTCCAACATTTCAATACATCAGACTCTTACACCATCATCCCAGACCAACAAGACTCACACACCCTCTCGAATCCAACATCACAACAAAACAGTCAACACTCAAACTGTCTCTCGACCAACAAAACCCAGACTCGATTTTAACCTCGACAATACCATCAAGACTCAACACAACTACACCACCCTCACCCTCGACTCCCAAACACCAACAACACAGCATCGAACATAAAACCGACTCCAAACACAAACACAAACTCATCGCCACCTATCTTTAAAACAAATCTTGATCTCAGATTCAGTCTTGATTTTTTTAGATCTTCACTTTTTGAACGAAATCATCTCAGATCTGTGTTTGCTTGTTTTTAAACCAATTTTTTATATAATCGAAATAAAATAAAGATTTAAAACTTGTTAAAATCAATATTTTGTTTCGATTCAAACAATTTAAACGGGACTCAACCAACATGCAATCATAACAAAACCTACCCGAGACCTTGTATAACAAGATCTTGTTATACAAATGAATAAATGAGCAACCCCTCCTAACATGCTAGGAGGGGGTATATATAGCCCACCCTACATGTGGGCTATATGGACTATATTGAGTACATATTGGATCAAGAGCCCAGTACTTGAATATATCATTGGAGTGACCGATCCTTTATAAATACGTAAAAACGTGTTTCCAACAGATATTTAACGTGAAAACAACTGCTGCAAGCTCTAAATCGTGAGTAGGATAGTTTTCTTCATAAGGTTTCAGCTTTCGTGATGCGTATGTAATAACCTTCCCGTGTTGCATGAGAACGCATCCTAAACCCTTTCTTGAAGCGTCACTATATATCTGAAATCTACCTGAGCCAGATGGGAGAGTAAGAATAGGTGCAGTCACTAACTTCTGCTTCAGATCTTCAATTCTCTTCTCTCGCTCTTCCGTCCAGACGAATTTCTCTCCTTTCCTCATCAACTTAGTCAAAGGTAAGGCTAACCGTGAAAAGTTCTCTACAAACCTACGGTAGTAGCCAGCTAAACCCAGAAAACTTCTAACTTCAGTTGCAGAGGTAGGCCTATGGTGATCCCCTCTGCGGATACAATATGGCCCATAAATGCCACCTTGCTTAACCAGAACTCACACTTAGAGAACTTGGCATACAGCTGCTTCTGACGAAGAATCTATAAGACTGTACGAAGGTGTTCCTCATGTTCCTCCTTGGATTTGGAGAATATCAGGATGTCATTAATAAACACGATAACGAAATTGTCCAAAAACTCATGGAAGACACGGTTCATCAAATCCATGAAGACAACTAGAGCATTTGGGAGTCCGAATGGCATGACTACCAACTTGTAGTGCCCATAACGTGTACAGAAAGCAGTCTTGGAGATGTCCTACTCTTTAACACGTAACTGATGGTAGTCGGAACTCAGATCGATCTTAGAGAAATACTTGGTGCCCTGAAGTTGATCGAACAGGTCATCAATACACGGAAAAGGATAACGATTCCTGATCGTGATCTTGTTCAGCTCACGATAGTCTATACACAAACGCATGCTGTCGTCTTTCTTCTCCACGAACAGTACCGGTGTACCACATGGCGATGCACTGGGACAGATGAAACCTCGTTCCAGAAGTGCCTGCAGCTGATATTTTAGTTCCTTAAGATCTATAGGAGCCATACGGTAAGGAGCTTTGGAAATCAGCTTTGCACTTGGTATGAGCTCGATTCCAAACATGACTTCACGAATAGGTGGTATGCCCGGAAGTTTATCTGGAAATACGTCAGGAAACTCTGACACAATAGGCTGATCTTGGATCGATAGAGACTTGGTAGTAATGTCATGAATATTGGATATGAAGCCCTGACAGCCGTGTGATAGCAATGCACGCACCTCCATGCATGAAATAATTTGTACTAACCTCCCTGGCAGAAAACCATGGTGTATGTACTACGGAGAATTAACATCACCGAAGATAACCCGATACGTGTGGCAGTCAATCGTAGCCTGGTGTTTGGATAACCAGTCCATGCCCAAAATCAAGTACAAATCGCACATTTCCAAAGGAAGTGCGTCAACTCTGCGGATCTTATCTTCAAATTATAGGGGAAGATCTTTGTACACCCGAGTGATTCGTACAGAGTCCCTAAGTGGCGTGGAAATACATAAGGAATTATCTAATGGCATCAGGGAAACCCTAACACGTACAGCAAAAGTAGTGGATACGACTGAATGCGTCACTCCAGTATCAAACATGACACATACTGCCAAACCATTCATAAATAGATTTCTGTTGATGGTACCTGAAGTCTTATTCGCCTGGTCTCTAGTAGTAGTGAACACGCGACCAGAAGTATGAGGTGGCTTGGTGTCGACGTGTCCAGAGGTGCCTTCTATCTCACCCTGGCCACAATCCTTCTCCTGATGGCCTTGTTGGCCACACTTGAAACAACCACCAATACCTCCGCGACAAATACCAGAATGTTTGCGCGAACAAGTAGGACAGACAAGATGCGTGATTCCTCTAGCAGGCGTCTTAGTTAGCTGAGAGCATGTTTAAGGATTACATGCATGAGACATGATCGTGGAACATAAACATGATTACATAGAAGGTGTAAAATTTACCAGATGAGGTAGAACGGTTAGGATGTGAACCCTTACGGTCCTGATCCCTACCGTTACCATTGTTCCTGAATTAAAATTATTGGAGTGTCAGAATACCATAACATAAGATAGTTTAACATGAAAGAAGGTTAATGTAGGGACCTGTTGTTGTTCGAGTTGTTAGCGTTGTTACAGTAACTATCATTAACGCCACGCCTCTCAAAACCAGAACGGTCGTTGGTCTGACCGTTTCCCTTAGATGCTTGCTACTGAGCGACCACAGGCTTACGGTCGTTAGTCTTCTACCTGAAATATAACGTTGAACAGAGGATTATATGAAATGAAAAATATTGATGGAAATGAATTGTTTATAATTGGTGATTGAAGATACCTCTTCACTGCTCTGTCATCACCAAACTCCTCTCGTTCCTGAAGCATATCGAGCTTACGGGCTGCATCGGCCACTTGTGCCACTGTAGTGAAAGTAGCACATACCAAGTTGTTGATGACCGAAGTGCGAAGTGCCCAGCGAAACTTCTCTGGCGACCGAACTGGAGAAACCTTTGCATGAACTCGTTGTTGTTTTCACCAGCAACCTGCCGAATGTTGTGGTAGTCCCTCTTGAGCTTCTCTTGCTCAGCATGTGGAAAGTACTGATTAAGGAAGAGCTCCTTAAACCGGTCCCATGTTAGCTGTGCAACCCAATTATCACCACCGTTAGACTGCTTGACTATTTTCTACCACTGCAGCACATCACCTTCGAACTTATAGCAAGCCATTCTTGCCTTGAAAACACCGTCACAACCCATCACATCGAAAATCTTCTAGATGTAAGAAATCCGAGCTTCAGCCTCGTTGGGGCTGTCAGTCTTCTCAAAAGAACAGGGTCGTTGTTTGTTAAATCTCTCAAACCAAGTCATAAGAGTAACAGGTGAAGGAGGAGGTGGAGGATTGTTGTTGTTGTTCTAATTGCCATGAGCCTGGAATTCCGCATGAACTTCGTCTTTGATTTCATTGCGAAGTTGGGGAAGGAGGGCTTGTAGAGCTGCATTGGCAGCTACAGTCAAATCTGGAGTATTGCGTGAGTTCACCCATCTGACAGTTTAAAAACAAAATACAACATAAGTCATAAGTCTGAAATGAGATGACATAAAATGCATGAACAATGTATAAATCAATGAAGCAGTTTATTATGCATGAATAGTTTAAAATGCATGATGTAGTTTATAAAAACTTTTATATGCACGAGAGTGAACGCTATGGTCAGTTCACTAAAAAATACACGGTGAGGGGACGCCTATGGGTCGGTCCCAAAGTTAAATGTTTCGATAAAAGCACATGCGACTAAATAGGCCAGTCATGTACCAACCATTACTTAGTCATAAACCTGCTACAATGATATGAATGCATGAAATAAAATGAAAATGAATGAATGCATGAAAACCAACTATCCGTTTTAGGAAGACATTGGTGACTACCCGTAAGTCACAGGTCATGTTTTACAAAGCTACAGGTCGAAACCTTGGCTCTGATACCATAATTGTAACACCCCATTTGTTAGGATAGAATGCTACAGTAAATTATGGCGTGTCATCAAAGCATGCAATGTAAATGTCTAAACATTCATGACCATAAATAGAAATACCGGAATCAAACATCGGTAGTCTAGTAACTCACACACAAGCAATATTAAGTAATGTAAATGAAAGGACTAAACAATGTCCAAAAAGAGTGAAGTATGATAAATTAGGAATAAATTCATAAGGTAAAAGAGGTCGGATAGCTTCCAATCCGAATGCACATACTCTAGAGTTCCTACTTGCGACCTTGGGTACCTGCCGTTTGGGAACAAGGAAAAGTAGACGGCTTAGCATAACGCTTAGTGCACAGATATACAATAAAGCATGGAAGATATAGAATATGAAAGCATATAAAGAGCATAAAGAGTGAATACCAGCGGAAATGAATAAGTCCTGGAAAACCTAGTTGTCTGTCATGTTAACTGGTTTTAGTTCTGAAAACATAGCTTAGGTTACTTATGAAAATCTGTATTAGTTAATATACCAAAAGCTATTATAGGTCATGAGGTCAACAACGTGCATGAGTACTTGGAGGGGTGACCTCGTCATGCAAATTAGAGGGGATGCCTCTAATTAATTGGTATGTGGGTAGGAGGGATCAACTCCTTGTGAAGGATGCAAGACACACACAACATTCACCATGAAATCCTGACTGAAACATGTAACTAGGATGCACCCATAAGCCCCACATGATAACATAATAAATATAATGGCCATATAATTGAAAGGGATACCACGAGCTATCACTTCGCCGTGGTGAAGTCATAACACTAGTGCCTCTAGTGTTATGGTTATGGTACCTCCATAACTAGGTGAAACTGGTCATGCATGCATATGGCTAAGGTAACTAATAAACATAAGCATTTAATTTATAACTACTGCGGAAAACAGTTGGCTTCATACGGGAAATTCTAATGAAGGAAGAGATTGTCCTTATTGAAGGACGGGAAATCCGTACCTTATGTCAGTAGAAGCTAATGGAAACGATGAAAACTACTCCTCCTCGATGGATAATACTACATAAGAAATATGTACGTGTATGAGTTGTCTGAATTACGTGTGTTGTACTGGTTCCGTGTGTTATTAGCTAGTTATACGTATTTTGTCATGTTTTACTGTTTACTGTGTTAACTGTAGTTATTCTGATGTTCTGCTGTGTATTATTCATGTATTACTGTATTATAATACTTGTATGGTAATACTAAGTAACTTTCTAAAAATAGAAGGTTACCATAAATAGTATGTTTCTAAAAATAGAAAGTTTCCAAAAATAGTAAGTTTCCATAATTAGAAATAAGCTGGATTATAAATAATAAATAAACTTTAAATAGTATAATACAAGTCATGGTTATAGCTTATTAATTAAATAACTGGTTAATTAATTAAACTATACGTTATATGGAATTTAATTAAAAATACATGTTTTAATTAAATTAAACTAAGTTAAATACTTTAGATTATACATGAAATATTAATTTTAATATTTAACCTATGTCATGAAATTAATTAAATTAAAAAGTCTAGTAATTAATTTAATTAACATGTTTTTCTGATTTTTATATTTAACCCGAGACCCGAACCCGTGTTTTAAAAATTATATGAGCCCGAAACCCGGTCCCACATATAAGCCGAAACATACACCCTTGACAGTGGCTAACCCGGCCTAGCCGGTTGCCACTGTCCGATTGGGTTACCCGCTGCCAAGCCGCGGTTCCCACCAGCGGCAGCCGGTTCACACCGGTTCATACAGGTTGTGGACCGGTTCCCCCTGCTTTTGTTTGGTTCCTACTGTTATCCAAAACAGCCCCCCCACCGAGACCCTATAGGTCTCCGTTGGCCACTCGGTTCAAACCAAAACCCACCCCGACCTACGGTCGGGGTTTTTCCCTTCGCTGCGCCCGAACAACAAACCAAACCGATCCCCTTGTGGGTCTCGGTGGCGTTGGATCAACAAGTCGAGAGTCCCCCGACTCTCGGTTGTGTCTCGGCTAGCCCAAAACAACACCAAGCACCCCATTTAACATGATTTAATTAATCCCATGTGTTTTGTTTACTTGTTTTAATGATTAATTAAATAATTAACATGAATTCATAAAGAATTAAAAAGAAAAAAAGAAGTGTTTAATTTACCGAACACGTGGAAAGGAAAAGGTTATGAACACGATCACATACACACGAATAATCAACAAGAAAATTCGTCCGGTTTGTCCTTGTGGTTTATGGTGGCTGGCGGCAAAGTAGCAAGAAGGAGGCAAGAGACAACTTTTCTGTAAAACCTAAATTATGAAAAGGTTTTCTTGTGTTTTTTTATTTACATGGGTTTAATATGGGTCATGGACCAAAGCCCATCTTCTCCTTTTCCTTTGTGTTAGCCGCGTCCTAATGGAAGCCCACGGGGAAACCGGTAGCTTTTCCCAAGTTAATAAATTATGTGATCGTTTATGTTTTAAATGTCGTGATTTTTATACGTCGTGTACTTAACACATTTATAATATTTATGTAACTACATGTTATTAAATACCATGACATGTGAATTATATTATAAATGGAAAGTTTTAACTTTACCGTATTTTCATGTGTGTACTCTTCATGTGTACTGTTCATGGTATTTTAATGCGGGTTTTACAAAACCTACAGACTCGCTCAACCGTTGCGTTGATGATTTTAAGCATGTATTTCAGGTAATCAAGATGGATAGCAGCGGAGCATGCGAGGAGGGAGTTGGTGCTTACTTGTCTAATGTTTATATTATTTTTCCATCCTTTGAAATGAATAAATGACTTTTAATGTCTTTAATGAATGTGATGTGTTGGTAACGGTTTTTGGGACCAGACGCTAATCTAATTTTTTATATTGGGATGGGAAACTTTTTAGACAAGGTTGTATATTATTTTAACGTCTCTTTTGAGGTCGTTGTCTATGATTGTGTGCGATGTGCTATGAGTAGCGCCCCAATGTGGTATTCCGCTGCGTGGTAGTTTTGGGGTGTTACAAAATGGTTATCAGAGCCACAAGTTATAGAGAACTAGGTCGATTTTGAAAAAACCAAACTATAACTTTGGTGTGTTCTAAAAAGTTTTAAGCACGCAACTACTCTGCATGGCTCCGGTAAGGCTATTCTTGCATTACTTTATGATTGTTTGTGATTATGTGAATCTATGTGTATATAGGAATGGTAGTATGTATATGTTTGAATATAGGTATTTAGAAGCATTGCACGTGAAGCAATGGTCCTTGTATGATTATCGTATATTTCATGGAACGGTTTTGTATAGAAATTGGTCTCACCGCCAATCACCGATCTTGATAATTATGTATTATCTAAACACGAGTGTGAAACTCGTTTGATACTTTGAGTATGTATATATTGTTTCGTAACCTATCGCATATCGACTTGTTTAAGTTCGATTGTTATCATCATATCGCGATGTGCCATTTTAGGACATCTTCTTTCGAAACTTAGTTGATTGATGTGATGTAAAACCCGCATGCTTTTACCATGAATAGTACCCTTATAATCGTACGTACATGATTAAAACATTCCTTTTATAACAAGTTTACGTTTCACGAATATTAATTACAAGTATTACATACGTGTTATTACACGATAAGTATTTAAGCATATTAAGGCACGATAATTATTATCAACAATAATTATAATCACGAACATGAAATCATGAACGTAAATAATCACGAATGTATTATTATGTAGTTACGTAATTATTATTACGATTATGTATAAATATATATTATAACACGAACAATTAATAAATAAGTCATGTAAACATGACCACAAGAACACCTAATATTTTAGAACACGTAAAATGTTGGGTTTCCCTTTGTGGGCCCCACATACCCGCGGCAAGACAAAGAAAAGGGGCCAAGCCCACTTTTATTTTTACGAAAAAGGGAAAAGGGAAAAACATATTTTCATATCACAGAAGATTTAGAAAATTACAAAACCCTAGCCTCCCTTTTCTCCTTCTCTTTGGCCGCCGGTTTTAACACCACAAGGAGAGGGTGTTTGTTGATCTTGGTTGATGAAATTCAAGTGTGGTGTTCATGTTATTGTCATCCAATTGTTTCACGCATTGGTAATCCTATAACCTTTTCTTTTTAATTATTTTATTAGATCAAGAACACATGAAATCACGGGCTTATTAAAAACTAGTAATTTAAACATGTAAATCTAATCACGGGGTAATAAACATGGTTTATTTTGGGTTTTTTGGTTTGGCCGACGGAAGGAACCAAGAGCCGAAGCTCTCGGTGGTCTGCGAATCACCACCAGTCGAGGCCCCATGGTCTTGGGGTGGTTTTGTGTGTCTCGGTTGCAATGAACAAGGGACCCCGACGCATGTCGGGGTACCGTTTGGATTGATTGGGTCTCGACTGAAAACCAACAAGCACCACCGGCCCAAGCCGGTGGCTAATATGATCAAGCAGGGGGAACTCAATCCGCGACACCGGCTAGTCGAGAACCAAGGGAACCACCGGCTTAAGCCGGTGGCATTTTTTTACACAAACAGTGGCAACCGGCCAAGCCGGTTCGCCTCTGTTAAGGGGATGTTTGTTTGGTCCGGTTCAAGGGTAAACACGTTCCGGTTCACGACATGTTTTAATAAAATAATACATGGATTCGTTTTATCATTTTATTTTACAAGCTTAATAATTTTTTTAAGTTTATTTATTTACAAGATTTATTAAACTATTTTAACATGTTATATAATTAATTTAATTAAAACATGACTTAGGTTTATTATTATTATTATTAATACATGATTTTAACCTAAGTATTTAATCATGAAATTTAGACTAAAGTAATTAATTAATTATAAAAATATGACATATAATTAATTAATTTCCATGACTTAGGTTATATTAATATAAATATTAATACATGTTTTAACCTAAGTATTATACACTTTAATTTAATTAAATCATGCTATATTTAATTAAATCTTATAACATATAGTTTATTTAATTTACATGTATCAATTAATAAACTATACTATTAATCACATGACTTAGAATATTAATCAGTAAAAACTTAAGCTTATCTTATTAGCTTAATAATCCAGCTTATTTCTAAATAAGGAAACTTTCTATTTTTAGAAACTTATCTATTTTAAGTAGTAATTTATTTATGGAAACTTTCTATTTTTAGAAACTTATTTATTTTAAGCAGCTATTCTATTTTTGGAAACTTTCTATTTTTGGAAACTTTCTATTTTAGGAAACCTTCTATTTTTAGAAAGTTACTTATTATTACACAACAAGTATAATAATACAAGGAATACAAGTAATACTTAATCAGAATATACAGAATACATGATAAATACAACATAACGTTAAAATCAGTAAAACAAGACATGAACATATAAAACAAGCTAGGACATGATATAAAACCAGTTACGTACACCGTAATCAGAACACTTATACACGTAGATTATTTATGTAGCATTGGTGAGATCGAAGTAGGACACTCTTCCGTTCGTCTTCTTCGTTCACTGGACATAAGGTACGGATTCTCTGTCCTTTCAGTATGGACATTCTTTCCTTATTAGGATTCCCCGTATGCAGCCAACTGTTTTCCCAATATATGTTTTGATTTGCTTATGTTTAAATAAATGCTTAAGCCATATACATGCATATACCATAACCATAACACTGGAGGCACAAGTGTTATGACTTCACCACGGCGGATTGATAGCTCGTGGCGTCCCTTTCAGCTTTTGGCCATATTATTTTATTATCATGTTGGGCGTATGGGTGCATCCTAGTTTACATATTTTTACAGATTATTCAGGTGAATGTAGTGTGTGCCTTGCATCTGTGGAAACCTTGGTTTCCGTATCTTTGAAGCTACTAGGAATGCACCATGTTCATATGATTAGATAATCAAAGCGGAATTCGAACATGATACATCAACAAGGTGTTTAGGGCACAAGAACATGAATTAACACACAATTGGATTGTTCATTATATTAATAACAAACAATCACTAGACGTGTGTACATTGAATCCCACGTCTAGTGCACACACGCTTTTAGGTTTACATTGTGAATGAAAGTATATATAAAACCTAAGACCCTTGGTCCCTTTTATAGTGTAAGGATTAGGGTTTACAAGAGATAATAACAAATAAACAAGTAAATCTTCTATTTAAATAAACTTATGCAGAATATATCTTGCATGTTTATCTAAATAGAAGCTTCCATAAGCTTCTTGTCTACGTTTCTATCAAATCTTGAATTACATGTGACAATGCTTAGATTGCACATGACAACTCTTGAGCCAACAAAGCTTAGTTTTCTCTTGTCAACGCTTGGATTGCTCTTGACAACGCTTAGACAATATCTTCATGTTTTCTTCGTTTTTGAGTTTCTGCCACATCAACTTTTTGACCCAACAATCTTCCCCTAGTTGATGTCGGCAAAAATCTTTGTGTATCTCTTGTAAGTTGTACATGATCTTCAAATTGCTTCCCCTCAAGTGTAGCATGTATTTCTTCCCCTTTTTGTCACATCAACAGGGAAGTAAACAATGTATGCAATCTTTGAAGATTCTCCAAATGTAGCTCTATGTAATGATCTTGAAGAAAAATAAATAAAGTATTCTTGATGTAGAATTAGAATAACCCAACCTTGTGTTCCATGTCTTGTACTATCCATGTGATGAAGAACTTATACTGATGATTAAATATAAGTAGACCTCGATCCCTTGTCAATATTCTCATCCTTTGTGAGACACTGAGCACGATAATGTAACTCCTTCAAGTGTTATGACAAGTCTTCGTCACCAACCATGTAAAGCACGAACAAGTTACCTTTAAAGTCACTAGTGCATGACTCTAAGATATGATAGAACACAAACTCGCGAAAATCTTCTTCAATTATCAAACTTACCATAAGAATTCTTCCCCTTAAGCTAACACCTCTTCATGAATTACCTCACGAATTGTTGCTAACTCTCTTTAAGATCATTAATTCCGTTTAAAAATATCCGAGCCATAAATATCAACATGATATTCTAAATTAAAACGGAGATTCCATGTACCTTCGTGTGTAAATACCACCTTTTTGTGTGCTTAAAACGTACCAATTTTCTCAAACAGCAGCAATCCTAGTGTTGTCCAACAACCTCTCTTATCCAAGATCTTCATCAGATGTATTGTCCGATATCGGACAATACATGTCAGCGTTTGGATTAACATATATCGGACAACACTGTCAACGCTGTCAGCGTTGACTTATTCTGTCAGCGTCAAATTCCAACATGTCAGCGTCTACTCCACTCTTGTCAGCGCCTCTTTCTGCTGACGTCATCTAGGGCAACAAATCACGTCCAAGAGAAATAGCAAATATAAATATAATCCCTAAAGAATAAGCTTTATATTTCCTTCCATATGCATATAAGTCGTGATTCTCTGAAATCCAAAGGATAAGTTTGATATGGGAAAGAATACAATCCCTACAAAGTAGCAACCAACCTTTGGATACGTCAGACCCCTCTTTCTTTGACTTCGCGTTATCCTTTCTTTGTCTGAATTACTGTATCCCATGATAACAATAAAAAGAATATGTTGAGTAAGTCACAAAAAATCGGCCACATATCACGTGATTTTCTTCTTGTGCAGTCGACATCAAAAACAGTATCACATTCTGTTTCATATGACTTTTGGCAGCTCCTTTTTATAAACCGACGAATCATCCTTGGCAATCTTGCGGCTGCTATGTTTAACATGGATCTAGGGTTTAATCAAACCCTAAAAAAAAAACGAAAGTCACCATAGCTGCACTTTAATCTAGGATTTTGGGCAAACCCTAACAACTTTATCACCTCCAATTCGTCACAAAACATCAATTTATGTTATATGCAACGATCTAGGGTTTTTAGAAACCCTAAATCATGATTTCATGTGAATACAAAAATCTGAAAATCACCTCTGCTGCCAACTTTGACGCCTAATAACTTTTGATTGAGGGCTAATTAGGACAATCCCTCCGGTGGATGTTTAGATATATGTATGTAGAACACACATAAAAAATTTCGTGATGATCCAACGGTTCTATCAAAAGTTATGAACTTCTTAATACTGCTGCGCACACAAAAACGTCTAGAAAAACCCTAGACGGATTTTTCTTCTTTTCACCATACACGAACACCTTGTTGGTCCTAGAATCACGAGCCACGAGGCTCTGATACCAATTGTGGAAACCTTGGTTTCCGGATCTTTGAAGCTACTAGGAATGCACCATGTTCATATGATTAGATAATCAAAGCAGAATTAGAACATGATACATTAACAAGGTGTTTAGGGCACAAGAACATGAATTAAAACACAATTGGATTGTTCATTATATTAATAACAAACAATCACTAGACGTCTATACATTGAAGCCCACGTCTAGTGCACACACGCTTTTAGGTTTACATTGTGAATGAAAGTATATATAAAACCTAAGACCCTTGGTTCCTTTTATAGTGTAAGGATTAGGGTTTACAAGAGATAATAACAAATAAACAAGTAAATCTTCTATTTAAATAAACTTATGCAGAATATATCTTGCATGTTTATCTAAATAGAAGCTTCCATAAGCTTCTTGTCTACGTTTCTATCAACTCTTGAATTACATATGACAATGCTTAGATTGCATATGAAAACTCTTGAGCCAACAACGCTTAGTTTGCTCTTGTCAACGCTTGGATTGCTCTTGACAACGCTTAGACAATATCTTCATGTTTTCTTCGTTTTTTAGTTTCTACCACATCAACTTTTTGACCCAACAGCATTATTCACAAGGAGCTGATCCCTCCTACCCAAACTTATATTAATTAGAGGCAGCCCCTCTAATTGCATGATGAGGTCACCCCTCCAAGTATTCATGCACGTTGATATTTCATGACCTATATTGGCTAATGGTAAACATGTTAAACAGTTTTCATAAGATAAACATAAGGCTTTTCAAACTATAAAACCAGTTTTACTAAGTTATACCAGGTTTTGTAGGACTTAATCAATTCCGTTGCTATATGTTGTATATGCTTATGTTATTCATTCTATGCTTGTATATCCGTGCACTGAGTGTTGTGCTCAGCCGTTTTCATTTCATGTTCCCCAAAAAGTCAGGCACTCGGGGACGCTCGTAGACTCTAAGCGTACGTGTATATGGATTGGAAGCTTTCTAGCCGTCATTACTTTATGCATTTCTACATACTTTTGCTACTCATTTCTATGGACATTGTTTAGTCCTTTTCATTTACAGTACTTATGTTTGTTTGTGATGAGCTTTTACTTTGGGGTACCGATTTTTGTTTCCGGTATTTCCTTTATGGTCATTTAATGTTTAAGACATGTATCCTTGTATGCTTTGATGACACGCCATAATCACGCGTGACATTCCATTTACCAAAATGGGGTGTTACAATTATGGTATCAGAGCCAAGGCTTCGACCTGTAGGCTCTCAAAACACGACCCGTGATTAGTGGGTAGTCACTATGGTCTTCCTAGAACTGACAGTCGGTTTTCATGCATTCACTGTTTTCATGAATTCATATATATGTCATTGTCGCAGGTTTATGACTAAGTAATGGTTTGTACAGGACTGACCCTATTTAGTCGCATGTGTTTTATCAAAACTTTTAACTTTGGGACCGACCCATTGGTGTCCTCTCGCCATGTCTTTTGTTTTGAGTGAACTGACCATAGGCGTTCACTCTTGCGCATATAAAAGTTTTCCTAAAACTGCATCATGCATTCATATACTAGTTTTCCTGCATAAATTTTTTCTCATGATTTATTGGTATAAATTTTTTTCATGTATATATTTTATGTTTTGATCTGTTCAATCATGTATTTTTATGTTATACTGTCAGACGGTTCTCACACGCGAGCAGGAACAACTCAATGCAGCAGTCCAAGCTGTGATGCAAGCTATGCTTCCTCAGCTGAGGAACGAAATAAGGGCTGAGGTGCAGGCTGCCAACAATCAGCAACAGCACCCAGTACCTACTCCTCCTCCTCCTCCAACAACATTGGTCACATGGATGGAGAGATTCAATAAGCTACGCCCTCGGTCCTTCGAGAAAACGGATAGTCCTAGCGAAGCTGAAAGCTGGTTGGCTCACATTGAGAAGATCTTCGATGCAATTGGCTGTGACCCCGTCTTCAAGTCGAGGTTGGCCTGTTACAGGTTCGTAGGTGATGTGCTATCATGGTGGAAGGCACTTAAGCAGTCTGAGGGAGGTGATAATTGGGTGGCTGGTTTGACGTGGGCTCAGTTCAGGGAGTTAGTGATGAGAAAGTTCTTTCCCAAGGTTGAGCAAGGCAAACTGAAGAGGGAATACCATGGAATCAGACAGAGAGCTGGAAAGAACAGCAACGAGTTCATGCAGCGCTTTCTTCGTTTGGCTGGTTTTCTTGGCGCAGAAGCGGGTACTCCCGAAGAGCAAGCATACCACTTCCGGTGGGCTCTTCGTACATCGGTCTCAAACAACTTAGTGTGTGCTACATTCAACACGGTGGCACAAGTGGCCGATGCGCCATGTAAGCTAGAGATGCTGCAAGAACGAGAAGAGTTCGGGGAAGCAGAGAGACCGGAGAAGAGGTAAATATTCGATATTCAGCGGTGACCATTCCGAATTCTTTCAGTAATTATCCAATATCTATATCTCTTAAACTGCATCTTCCAGGCAGAAGACTGGAGACCGGTCTCAGCCGGCTACTCAGCAACAACCTACTCAGCCCAAGGGAAACAGTTAGACTCACGTCCGTTCTGCTACGGATAGGCATGGCGGTAATGATAATTACCGTAACAACGCTGGAAAGTCCAACAACAACAGGTCCTTACACTTACTCATTTTCTTACGTTACATGAAATAGTTTATAATTCTGACACATTAGCAATCTTCTACCAGGAATCATGGTAACGGGAGGGACCAGAACCAAAGAGGTTCACAGCCTAACCTTCCAACTATCATTGGTATTACATCTTACGAATTTTTCAGCATTGTCCTTTGTACCTATTACCATATCTCATGTATACTGTTCTTATCAGGCTCTCAGCCAGCAAGGGCACCTGCTGGAGGGTATACTCATCCTCTTTGCACTACCTGCAACCGTAGGCACCAGGGCCGCGTCGCTGCAACAGCGACGCATGCTACAAGTGTGGCCTTACTGATCATCGCATGAAGGACAGCCGCAAAGGCGAGATGGAGGGCACATCTGGACATGCTGATACTAAGCCGCCTCCTACTAGTGGACGCGTTTACACGACTTCTCGCGATCAGGCCAACAAGTCTACAAGTACCATCACTGGAATCTTGTATATGTATGGTCAAGTTGCATGTGTTCTATTTGACACGGGTACTACTCATTCGGTCATTTCTACTGCTTATGCTAAGAATGTTAGGATATCCCCTATGCCATTAGAGAATGTACTAAAAATTTCCACGCCTTTAAGAGACTCTGTACGTATAACCCATGTGTACAAGAGCCTTCCCCTAGAATTTGACGACAAGATTCATCCTGTTGACGCACTTTCGCTGGACATCAATGATTTTGACATGATATTGGGCATGGACTATGATGACGTATAGTCCCTATTCGGGTTGGATAGTCCGACTCACGGGTACTACCCGTATCCTTCAGGAATGAATTGGATACTTGTGCGATGTGCGCACATAGTCCATAAAGCCCGGTAAGCCACTGTCGCACAAAAGGTTGATTACTTAGCCAAGTCCTCGTCGTAGTGCGACAAGATCATACCGAATATAACTTATATTATAGTTATATTCGCCTAAGGAAAAGGGATATACACTTGCCTTAGTTTGATAATGAAGATCAAGCTATTTCGAGTCATTATCTCTTCCTTAGGCTGCAAGAACAAGGAGCCCAGTCTGGACTCTCTCGAGTATAAAAGGAACCTCTTCGGTTCCACAAAGGTACGATACATACAATACCCTAAACACTAATATACTCAAAACTGATTAATTACTCTCACGCCAGAGTCTAATCGTGGGCAACAAACCCACTGTAAGCCTAACGGTGTCGGTTTAGTGTAACACCCCCAAATTTATACAACTCAATACAGCGGAAGACTCGTTGGTGTTACGGGATAGCACATTACTCACATCATAGACAACGCATAAAAATCGCGTCGTTTAATAATAAAGCATTTCCATACATAAATATCAAAGTTACATAGGTCCCAAATCATATTATTTCATACAAAGTTTTACAAGGAATTTGAATGGAAATTATTGTTTAAGTGCGGGCCATGAATTCTTGTCGTCTTCCCGAGAATTACCTTCAAGTACCTGAGATAAAACATGTTAAAAGAAAAGGTCAGCGATAACGCCGAGTGAATTCATAGAGTTTAATAAAATCCATCAATATAATATCAGTATAAAATTATTACTGAAAATCATTTTGTACAAATCATTTTAAAAGGCCATAAAATAGCCAAAGTCATTTTATACGAATCTTCATCAAAATAATAATATAGGCGTTTGCCTTAAAAATCATTATACGAGCCAATGTCGTAAAAACATCATACAATACGTATTATGACGTTGTATGAAAATAAAAACCGTTATATGAATATGGTTATGAAAACCAAAACACGAACATAATATCAATAGTATGACCCCGTATTGCTAGTCAGGCAATACATCGTAATTCGGTGCGTCTAGTAGTATTTAGTTAGTTGGATTATTATAAGCCGCATGACATTGCTACCTTACTAAAACAAACAACGGGTAGCTAACCCGATACTCAATTTGCCCATCTAAAGTAGCGTGTCGTCACAAAGGTCACACTATGGAAATCTTCTCATACATAAATTCGCTTACCAATCAATGTGGCACGACGGGGATCAACCGTCAAGGCGCGAACTGGGGTGATCGTCCCCAAATAGTACTATTATATGCATAAGCGTCTACCAAATCCCGGTAGTTCACAATTCATGCTAATGGGACTTTTAGTGACATAACCTAACTTTAATAATCCATTTTATTTCATCTATCGGGTCCTTTAATCATTTATCGGGTCATACAATCGGGTCATACAATCATTCGGGTCCAAATCAATAAACAAACAATCGGGACAAATGGTGTCCTGTTTTATAAAAACTAACATGTTATCTCCCTCGCAGGTTTATAAAACATTTCATAAAACCATTTAAAAGAGTGCGAGGCTATGAACTCACGTTGATGTGGGAAGGCGGGTTATCGGCAATTCGGACGTACGGTATGTGCTTCAATCACGGAAACCTAGAAAAATAATACTCGTCTTAGACTCATGTCCAATGACTTTATAAAAATAACAATTATGTATACATATGATGATTATATATATATGATGATCCAGTGGGTTTACATGTTCTCTTTTGCTCATTTTAGTGTTTACGTATTGGTATCTTCTTACTAGTTTACTAGTTTTACCTATTTACGTGTCTTAAGTCCAATAAACTTATTATAAGCTCTTTAACTTGTATTAATCCATGTTATACTTATATTATCAGTATCTACACTTTACAAGTTGGGCCTAAATGGGTTAACCCCAATAAATAAGTTTATAAGTGTTTTAGTCCATTTTGTTGTTTTATTCGTCCAATAACGTTAATTTATCCCGTTAATGTCTGTATGTTATATAGTTCAGGTTTTATCGGTTTTTACTTGTTATATATGTTTATATATCGTAAAAATCATGTTTATAGTTTTTATAACTTATAAATATTATTCCACTACCATTTTTATAATTTATCCATTTATTTAACTTTTAACATATTTATATAAATAAAATTCATGAGTTAGTGGGTTTTAACTTTACATTTTGTACAATATAATTTTGAGTGCTGATATAATAGTAATAAACATTAATTCTCAAAATCTGATTTTTATTTTCATCTTCACCAAAACTGCCATATCTAGAGTTCTATATGGAGATAGAAGCTCAAATTTTTATGACATAAACTACATGATATGTGCTCCATTTAACTCTACTATAGCTACTGTTGAATCAGCCTTTAAGTATTTTCTAAAAATCGTCTAAAACAATGAACTCAGATTGGTACTCTAAACTTGTTTTGATCATATCTCACTCATTACAATGATTCCATTGCATGGCCAACTCTCACATGTGTACAAAACCCATATCTTACTGTATATCAATTTATTCAAGTCATTTTACCAGTTTACCATATGATTCTTTACTGTTTTATACAACCATCTAAATTAAGCAAGATTTTAACCTTGTTTCTTATAGTTTTTCATCTTTTTAAGCATGTTTATCAACACCAAATCCCCACACAATATTTTTAATCATGATTCATCATCATATACATATACATAAGTGAAAGAAATACAAGATTACATAATCAAAAATAACAAGAGGATGAGGAGGACAATCTTTATACCACCAAGTTGATGTAGGTTGTGATCAAAATATGGAAATTGATGGAGAAACTTGTGAATAACCAAGACCATCTTAAAGACCACCAATCTTCATAAACTCCTTGTGGAAAATCAGCCCCAAGACTCCATGTAAACTCCTCCTTGGATGTTAAAACTTGCACCAATCTTCATCTCTTTGAATGGAGATTAACATATGTTAATTATAACATATGTTTGTGGTTAAAATTTGTATGGATGGGGTGTTTGTTCTTGATTTTTGGACGGCAAAGAGGAAGAGAAAGAGAGTGTTTTTGGGTGGTTTGCATGTGTAAAAATGATAGCAAGTAGTAAATGAGAAGTGGTTTTGTGGTTTGAATGGGAAGAGTAGCTTCAAAATGAAGCAAATGTTACAAGTGTAAGCTAATACACAAGTGTTAGCTTGTTAGTTAAGCTTGGACACATCACAAAGGTGTGGTGTCCTTGTTTTAGCCGTGAGTATTGTGGGGGTGGGGCAAGTGTCCCACTTGTCTCATCCCCCTTTAATTACGGGTACTCCTCGATTCTAGTTTCCTCGATTTGCGTGCCCTCGGGTCGTTTTACGAAAAACGTTTTTATAAATTATGAATCAACGGCACAAAACGAATCTAATAAAAATTGTCTCATCAAAAACGGAGTTCGAAAACGTAAATACGTAATCCTAAGGTTTCCGGTTTAGTTGTAAAGGACGTTAAATTAAAATCGTAAGTCCTAATTTCTTCTCGTAAATTTGTGAGTTTATGAACCAACACAAATTTAAAACTCCAAGATAATATTCACGGACAAATTTATTTTCTGAAATGTCGGACTGTCACCAAAGACATGGAATCAATATTTGATTTCGTATATTAAATTAAATTAGATATGTGATGATGATTGTTCAAATTCAAAATCTATACAGATCTATTAAATTCTGAACAAATCTGAGATCAAGTTTGCTGTTTGAGTCATGTTATGACCGAGTCTTAGATGGGGATTAAGTGATGATGGGATTAGGTTAGTTCATGGTGTTGAGGTGATAAAAGGTTGGATGTGAGTCGACTCAGTGAGTTAACTGAGTCAACTCGGTAATGACCGAGTTGACTCGGTTGAGATGGGTTCGGTTTGGTCACAATTTTGGTCCACATACCATCGCAGTCAAAGACTAAAACCCATCAGAGTCAAATAAAGTATTCCATCGGAATGTTTTAATAAATCTCATCGCAATAAAAAAATCCACCGCAATGACTTTCTTAAAACCCATCGCAATGAACAAAATCCATCGCAATGTGTGGAATAATTTTGGCAGCATGTCATTTTAAATATGCCATTGCGACAGGTCTGACCACCCATCGCAATGTGACTCATCGGAATGAGTCCCATCGCAATGGGTATGTCGAACCCATCAGAATGTGTCAAAAACAATCCATCGCAATCCATGCGATCGTACCAAGAAGCAGAAATATTCTCCAAAAGTGTACTTTTCTGGCAAAATCTGGGACTAGTACACTGAAAATTTTCTGGGTGAGTTTATCATCAGAAAGAACAATGAAAACCAAAAAAAATGATATCATGTAACAAATCCAGAAACAGTAAACATTGACCAATGAAGATATCAGATATGGACCCATTTTGACCATGATATGATGATGAAACCGAGAAAAACATGTGACAGTTTGGATAGTTTGGACAAAATTTTTTGACAAAATGGACAGAAATAAATGTAACGAGACACAAGGAAAGATTAGACCACCACAATCGAAAACATAAACAGGATCCAAGGATGGAACCGTGGCTCTGATGCCAAATGTAGAAATGCTAAAATGGATCCGGTGGTCTAATGTGGTGGTAGATGGTGGTGGAAGCCATTGATGGCTTAAAGAGAGAGAGAAGAGTGGTTGAAAGTGAAAAGAAAATGTATTTAGAAAATAAACAAATGAAAATCAACACCCCTCCTTGGAAGCTAAGGAGGGGTATATATAGTCACGCACACAACCTAAACTTTACAACGAGCCTAGTCTAGTCTAAATGTGCGTGACTATGATAACTAACGGGAATTCTTAAATGTCGTCACATAAAGTGAGTTTCCAACAACGGTGTATGTAAACGTAAGCACGTAACATTGAATCCTCCGGTTTAGACGTAGTCGACGCTACTTCAAGACGTAAATCCAAATTACTTGCCAAAAATAAGTGAGTTCATATTATAACATTAAAATAATGTTTTTGAATAATATTTGAGAATAAAATATCAACCATAAATTGACGGATTGTCACAGCATTTACCCCTAAACAGGATCTTTGTCCTCAAAGATAATCTTACTACTCGCTTCTTATAGAGTTAAAGCCATGTGGGTATTTCCTCCACATTCGGTCTTTTCTCACAAGTGTAATCCATTACAATACGCGAGTTTCATCAAACATAACTACGTGAATAAGATCAGGCTAAATGTTGACTTACTTTCTCTATCCATGATGTTCACGGGTTTTTGATGAATGCAACTTTTCGCCGATCTAAACTTTACTAAGAAACAATCAAATTCTCACTTGATAGATATTCCATCAAGTTCGATATACGAAACATAATTCACGCAGCTCTTGAAGTCCTAGGGTAGATCCAACTTATATACATTTCAAACCAATCTTTTACCTCATCTCAATGGTCTCATACAACGGGGACTTATATCCCATGATTTGTCAGATCATTAATTCATTTTTCCAAGGTTAAAATTTTTGGCATAACTTCGCTACCCATCTGGCACTTCAAGATCTACATTTCATATTCACATAACCTCCTGCCCACTACCGGCAGTCAGTAATCAGATCCTAATTTCAACAATCAATTCAGGTCTCGCGGGTCGGGTATTTTGCAAGGATAGGTTCGCCATCATAGGAAACCTTAAACCTAAAAGACATGTCCAACTTACAATGGGTGTATGTCGGGTGTCTTCATCTCAACTCCTGCTTACAGATGCTCTAATATAGATCCTAACAAGATTAGATCTCGATCCTAATACGATAATTATCAATGATAATCTCTCCAAAGGAAAACGATTATACGGTCTATTACCAAAGGTCAATCATTCAAACATAGAACAGCGCTTATAGTATTTTGTATCGTTACTTTACCTCGTCCCTTCGATTGGGGTGGTACATAGTACTCTCATCAAGGTTCGTTCTCAATGATTTCTGAGCAAATCTCTAGAAATTCGATGCGAAGCGAGGATCTTGATAAAGATGTTCGATACAGGCACACTATGTTTACATAACTCTTTTGCATTTATCATTAACGGGAATGATATTAGCATATTTGGTCAGTCTGTCGACGATGACCCAAATCGAATCAAATTCAGATGATGACCTTTGCAATAACTAGACGTTTACTAATGTATGAGGCGGAGTATGCCTTCATAATCGCCATCAGTACAACTTCTTCAGACAAAGATATTTTTAAATCAGAAATGACAAGAATAGAATACTTATACTTACAGAGTCCAACATAACTATATCTCACAATCCTCTATATTTAGGCAACCACAAGTGGCCTTTTATACATTTAACGCCATCGGCTTCTTAATTCTAATGGTTCACATTAGCCGCGAACCCCTTTTTATTATCTATATTATCCTTCTTACCATCATTATTTATTTTTACATTGTTCGACAATTTATTTTGCACCTTCATTATTAAGGAACATGTCCTAATTGGTTCTTTATCTTTTATACATAATGTGTCAGTAATTACGTTCACTTTCCTAGATGGAATAATTATCATGACCGTATTTATTTGAAAATTCTTTCTTCACATTTTCTAAGTCTTAGTTCTATCTCAACTATTATTTTTATCAGTTTTGCTTGATCCGACGTTTATAGCGCCGATAAATATTACAAGTAATTAAATAATAAATATTTAATTTTTATGAAAGACAAGCGTAAAAATTTTAAATTTCATAGTTCGACCAATTATATAAAATGTTCAAAAATAAATTTGAATTTAATTAACAAGATTTTTGTTGATTATATCGAAAATAATTAAAATAATTAATAAGATCCGAAAATGTTCGAAAATCTTTGGTTATACTTTGGCCAAAATTTTCTTAGTTGAAAAGCAAAAATTGTCATTTCAAATTTCAAGTTTTGGTTTAAATGGGTTTCCTCAATCCTTCTTAGGTTGTCTTAAGGTATGCAAAAACATTTACCCCTAAACAGAAGTTTAGTTAAATGTTTTGGTTATAAGGGAATGATTCTTTAAATATTCTTTTGATAAAACATTTGTCAAAACATGTTCCCGTTTTCTTTTTGGTGAAATCCAAAGTCTTAAAAGGGCTCTTAATTTTTAAAGAGTCATTATAGATTCCATTATCTTTTAATCACACGGTCAAATAATGTAAAAGATTAAGTCTTAAGTCACATGTTAATTATTCAAGGTACATGTTTTTATTGTTCGGCCAATTCAGGGCAAACTATAAATAATTATTAACTCATTCTTATTCTTATAAACAAATAAATGGTCCTTGATGATCGCAAGCATGAATTTATCAAATTACAGCCTACACACGTGATTTATCAAATTTATGAATGCTACATGTGTATTAGTCAATCCAAACGACATCACGTGAAACTCATAATGTCCATTACAAGTACCGGATGTAGTGATTGGAATAGATAATCTTTTTCGCAGATGCGAAGTTGATGATAACCATGCCGTGGATCAAGTCTTTAAAACATACGCTAGAACCTTGTCAATGATCGAACAAATCTTCCATTTCGAGTTATCGATATCGCTTTCGATTGTCAATTTACTCAGTCACAGTAATCTATAAATATAAGGAATGATAACACCATATCTCTTCATGATGACGAGCTCGGTAGAATAAAATCTTTCTCCGACAACTCTCTCAGTTGTACGATAATTCCTTTAATTCAGATGGTGCTGACGTACAGTGCACACGCCACAGGTGCAGCACCGAGAATATAATCAAATACCAAATTCTACTTTCCTTAATGGCGAAAGTCTAGGTAATTCACTAGCAAATACCTCCTAAAGTTTCAGATAACATAAACATCTTTTAGTACATTTCATATTAGGTTCTTTCTAGATTACAATATCTATGACTAATTCACAACCATTCACGGTATAATTTCAAGTCTAAATGCAGGATACGGTCATCCATCAAGAATTATTTAGATTACTTTTGATAATCAACATCTTATAACTTAGGGGAATTCTACTAGAGTTCCCATCAATTAAGACAATGTCGTCATGTCATAATCAATCAATCCATTCTACTAGCACTATCAATTTTCTAGTTTTATTGCCGTCGATAAGATGTGAACATCTCAAAAGACTAATAATAACTTATAATCCTTCACAAGTTCAAGGATATCTGGAGACATAACTAACCTTAAAAGAGTAAGGTCAACGCATAATCTATGCGAGAGAATTTCAAATCAGATACAGACGAAAACGTTTAACGAATATGAATATATCCTATGTTTTCATAATTTGAGTACGCATTCGAAAGCTCCTCGGATCGTTACCCAGGTCATTCAAATGAAATCAAATCATAAGAAATGATAAGAACGTCAATACATCCAGTCGGGTATCAACACTCGGTAATCAGATACTTTTCCTAAGAATCTCACTACGGGAGAATTGGACAAGAAAGAATTGTCAATTGTCAAATAAGACAATTTCCACAGATGAGTAAATTCGACTTAGAAGAATAGATGCAACAGGCACATATGTAGGTGTCCCTAACACTATGTCCCTATTTTTCACTTCTTGCAGATCTCATAAAATTTAATCTTTCACAATCTTCAAAGAAACTGTAGTGTTTATTCATTAGTTTTATGATGACTACTAATCAGCCTTGCATGGTCCATTCCAAATTGTATGTAGGCGCGCAACTATATACAATTTCAAGATTAACGATGCAATACTCAGTTCGTCAAAAATTTATCATCATGTTTATAATAAAAACATTTTCATGCTTAATTCTTAAATAAAAATCAAGAATAAATTTACAAAGATTTTCTTTGTTATGGAAATAATTAAGTTTCCCAAGCGTTCATAAACAACTTCATTTTGATATCAATCATTTATAAATCTCATTTTGAATAATCCTTTTAGTGATGAGAATTCTATTTTTCTCAAGGAATACTTTTTTAACTTATAAAACAATGAGTGATATACAAAAGAGTGATGAAAAGTTGTTCACCAAGAACTAACTACAATATAATAGGAAATGAGCTTAGCCAAATAATCATGAGGTTCATGACCTCGATGACACTCACGAAGAATGATTCACAACGTAACTCAAATCAAGATGAGTACTTGTTCAATGGTTGCATCACTAATGCGAACATTAGGATGAAGCAATAAAAGATAGATAACATCGATACATGTAGGATTTAGCAATCAAAGGTAGTCTTTTTCATTAATCACAAACAAGTCAAAATTGTACCGTAACACATTAGATGTCACTATGTCATACAATTCTCAGAACTCATCCTACCAATTGATGTCTCAGTTAAGTTAGGGATTTTTAAAAGATACCACAATGAATACTAACCTACAAGAGTCATTAGGTGTTCCACATGTCCCTGAAGATCCATCGGTCCCAATTCAGAAGAAGATTTCTTCAATTTATTTCTTGGACACTAGGCATCCTCGTTAGTGGACAATGGCCTAGGAACAACCCTTAACACGATCTAACAATCATTTAAAATCTTATAATTCAATAACAGAACTTAACGAATTCCTCTTAACAATCTCATATTCCATATAGGTTAAATTTTTACTTCATTCAAGTTTCAACCAATTTTATACTTAATTTGATATCCTACCTCATTTTCCAATACTTACAACCTTATTTATAAACCTTAAAAGGGCAATAAAAGCTCGATATGATCAACACTTAATTTCCAATCCTACAGCTCTTACAACAACAATTATCAAATAAGTCACTAGTATGAAATGACTTGATCATTCAACTAGACTTCTCGGAAAGGTATTAGTGGCATGAGGCTTTTGGGTAATGGTTCCAATAACAACCTCAAGTGCAACATTCACCCTTTCGATTTCAAATTTAAGAATTGGATGACAACGAATCAGATGACATCTTTCCAGGTGAAAATGTTTTGTCAAACTCCACTCTATAAGGAAAGATCGTCATGACATCGATATCAGATTTAATCTCGCCAATTCTTTTTCAATATCACCATTAACTAATATCTACATTTCTACGAATATCAACCATTTGTTGGGATCATAAATATCCACAACTTGGTTTAGATCTAGGATAGCTAGAATTCCTATGAGAATAGCTTCGATTAATTTACTAGGGGATTTAGGGTTACTTGTGACAATCTACGTCGTATAAATACCTCGTATAAATATCAAAATAATCATCAAACAATCATGTAATAAAATTACATCATATATATATATATAATCCAAGTTATATATATATATTAAAATAACACTTCTCAGTCTGGTCTTGTCGGTAACTTGGGAATTCTTCGGCACCGTTATAGTCAAAAGATTTTTAGACATTTTTAGAAAAATGTTTATTGTTAAAAGATTTTGAAATGTTTTATTCAAAACCTTGGTTTTAAAAATCTTTCGTTCTCTATAACGAGAGCTCTGATACCAAACTGTAACACCCCCAAATTTATACAACTCAATACAACGGAAGACTCGTTGGTGTTACGGGATAGCACATTACTCACATCATAGACAACGCATAAAAATCGCGTCGTATAATAATAAAGCATTTCCATTCATAAATATCAAAGTTACATAGGTCCCAAATCATATTATTTCATACAAAGTTTTACAAGGAATTTGAATGGAAATTATTGTTTAAGTGCGGGCCATGAATTCTTGTCGTCTTCCCGAGAATTACCTTCAAGTACCTAAGATAAAACATGTTAAAAGAAAAGGTCAGCGATAACGCCGAGTGAATTCATAGAGTTTAATAAAATCCATCAATATAATATTAGTATAAAATTATTACTGAAAATCATTTTGTACAAATCATTTTAATAGGCCATAAAATAGCCAAAGTCATTTTATACAAATCTTCATCAAAATCATAATATAGGCGTTTGCCTTAAAAATCATTATACGAGCCAATGTCGTAAAAACATCATATAATACGTATTATGACGTTGTATGAAAATAAAAACCGTTATATAAATATGGTTATGAAAACCAAAACACGAACAGAATATCAATAGTATGACCCCGTATTGCTAGTCAGGCAATACATCGTAATTCCGTGCGTCTAGTAGTATTTAGTTAGTTGGATTATTATAAGCCGCATGACATTGTTACCTTACTAAAACAAACAACGGGTAGCTAACCCGATACTCAATTTGCCCATCTAAAGTAGCGTGTCGTCACAAAGGTCACCCTATGGAAATCTTCTCATACATAAATTCGCTTACCAATCAATGTGGCACGACGGGGATCAACCGTCAAGGCGCGAACTGGGGTGATCGTCCCCAAATAGTACTATTATATGCATAAGCGTCTACCAAATCCCGGTAGTTCACAATTCATGCTAATGGGACTTTTAGTGACATAACCTAACTTTAATAATCCATTTTATTTCATCTATCGGGTCCTTTAATCATTTATCGGGTCATACAATCGGGTCATACAATCATTCGGGTCCAAATCAATAAACAAACAATCGGGACAAATGGTGTCCTATTTTATAAAAACTAACATGTTATCTCCCTCGCGGGTTTATAAAACATTTCACAAAAACATTTAAAAGAGTGCAAGGCTATGAACTCACGTTGATGTGGGAAGGCGGGTTATCGGCAATTCGGACGTACGGTATGTGCTTCAATCACGGAAACCTAGACAAATAATACTCGTCTTAGACTCATGTCCAATGACTTTATAAAAATAACAATTATGTATACATATGATGATTATATATATATGATGATCCAGTGGGTTTACATGTTCTCTTTTACTCATTTTAGTGTTTACGTATTGGTATCTTCTTACTAGTTTACTAGTTTTACCTATTTACGTGTTTTAAGTCCAATAAACTTATTATAAGTTCTTTAACTTGTATTAATCCATGTTATACTTATATTATCAGTATCTACACTTTACAAGTTGGGCCTAAATGGGTTAACCCCAATAAATAAGTTTATAAGTGTTTTAGTCCATTTTGTTGTTTTATTAGTCCAATAACGTTAATTTATCCCGTTAATGTCCGTATGTTATATAGTTCGGGTTTTATCGGTTTTTACTTGTTATATATGTTTATATATCAGTATATGAGTTTATAAAAGTTTACATTAGACGGTTCCAACCGTCTAAGTTTTATTTAACAAAAACGTTAATTTTACGGTAATAGCCAAAAAAGTCGTAAAAATTATGTTTATAGTTTTTATAACTTATAAATATTATTCCACTACCATTTTTATAATTTATCCATTTATTTAACTTTTAACATATTTATATAAATAAAATTCATGAGTTAGTGGGTTTTAACTTTACATTTTATACAATATAATTTTGAGTGCTTATATAATAGTAATAAACATTAATTCTCAAAATCTGATTTTTATTTTCATCTTCACCAAAACTGCCATATCTAGAGTTCTATATGGAGATAGAAACTCAAATTTTTATGACATAAACTACATGATATGTGCTCCATTTAACTCTTGTATAGCTACTGTTGAATCAGCCTCTAAATATTTTCTAAAAATCGTCCAAAACAGTGAACTCAGATTGGTACTCTAAACTTGTTTTGATCATATCTCACTCATTACAATGATTCCATTGCATGGCCAACTCTCACATGTGTACAAAACCCATATCTTACTGTATATCAATTTATTCAAGTCATTTTACCAGTTTACCATATGATTCTTTACTGTTTTATACAGCCATCTAAATTAAGCAAGATTTTAACCTTGTTTCTTATATTTTTTCATCTTTTTAAGCATGTTTATCAACACCAAATCCCCACACAATATTTTTAATCATCATTCATCATCATATACATATACATAAGTGAAAGAAATACAAGATTACATAATCAAAAATAACAAGAGGATGAGGAGGACAATCTTTATACCACCAAGTTGATGTAGGTTGTGATCAAAATATGGAAATTGATGGAGAAACTTGTGAATAACCAAGACCATCTTCAAGACCACCAATCTTCATAAACTCCTTGTGGAAAATCAGCCCCAAGACTCCATGTAAACTCCTCCTTGGATGTTAAAACTTGCACCAATCTTCATCTCTTTGAATGGAGATTAACATATGTTAATAATAACATATGTTTGTGGTTAAAATTTGTATGGATGGGGTGTTTGTTCTTGATTTTTGGACGGCAAAGATGAAGATAAAGAGAGTGTTTTTGGGTGGTTTGCATGTGTAAAAATGATAGCAAGTAGTAAATGAGAAGTGGTTTTGTGGTTTGAATGGGAAGAGTAGCTTCAAAATGAAGCAAATGTTACAAGTGTAAGCTAATACACAAGTGTTAGCTTGTTAGTTAAGCTTGGACACATAACAAAGGTGTGGTGTCCTTGTTTTAGCCGTGAGTATTGTGGGGGTGGGGCAAGTGTCCCACTTGTCTCATCCCCCTTTAATTACGGGTACTCCTCGATTCTAGTTTCCTCGATTTGCGTGCCCTCGGGTCGTTTTACGAAAAACGTTTTTATAAATTATGAATCAACGGCACAAAACGAATCTAATAAAAATTGTCTCATCAAAAACGGAGTTCGAAAACGTAAATACGTAATCCTAAGGTTTCCGGTTTAGTTGTAAAGGACGTTAAATTAAAATCGTAAGTCCTAATTTCTTCTCGTAAATTTGTGAGTTTATGAACCAACACAAATTTAAAACTCCAAAATAATATTCACGGATAAATTTATTTTCTGAAATGTCGGACTGTCACCAAAGACGGTGTATGTAAACGTAAGCACGTAACGTTGAATCCTCCGGTTTAGACGTAGTCGACGCTACTTCAAGACGTAAATCCAAATTACTTCCCAAAAATAAGTGAGTTCATATTATAACATTAAAATAATGTTTTTGAATAATATTTGAGAATAAAATATCAACCATAAATTGACGGATTCTCACATTTAGTGCGTAGGGTCCTAAAGCAAGTTTCACTTGGTGCGAGAGCCGGAGTCCACAAGAACCCAAATTAAGCCTAATTTGGGTTAAGCTCGATCTACCCCAACTTTTGCATCAACAAGTTGGCGCCATCCGTGGGACCCAAACTAAACTCTAGCCAATGACGAAAAATGGCGCAAACCCGCCCACACCCAAAGGTGGATCCAACAAGGCAATAGGTCCCTACTCAAGCCTTGAACCCAATAACCCAAGTCGTGGGGGAAAGGACTGCAAGTATCTTTCTCTCCGCTGGTCACTCCGACCCTACAGACGGCCGAAACCACATCCTCCTCTAAGGATATCACTAATCAAGGTCGCAGGGAGACTCTGGACGCGAGGGCTGTGGCAGATCCACAGGTGGAAACAGAAACTTCCCCCGCGGTGAAGCAAAGTATGAGCGACTATGTTGCAGAAAACTATGAGTAGCTAATCCCACTTATGAGGGCGCAAATGAGGGCGAATCCAGCAAGAGACCTTTGGATCAATTTAGAATTCGATAAAGAATTCAAGTCTAAGGGAGGTTCAAGATCCAGTAAGGAAGCTAGAAAGGAAAATAAAAGGAAGCAGAGAGTGACTGAGATCCCAACATCCACTTTGTATGCGCCTCTCATTGAGGACACATCGTCCTCAGATAGCTTCAGGGACTCAGGAGAAGAGGATGGTTTCATGACACCAGTCAATGACCACCGGTGCACAAGCGTGAAGGACATACTAGGGCCTAACCCTACTAGTATACAAAGTGCCCTAAAAAGGCTAGGCCCCTTAGAAGGAGATGAATCTCAAGATCTGCGAGTTTAGGAAAGGAGTAAGAGCACTGAAAGGAGGTGCAAGAGGAATTTGTCGAGCGAAGGTTCCTCAGTCTCTAGTCATAGCGACCGCCACCCTCGCCGTAAAAGGGCCTCTCCTTCATCCACTGAGGACTCTGACTCCTCTAACTATGAAAGAAAACACCATAGGGCGCCAAAAAGGCCAAGGATACAAGGTGAAGATCAATGGACCATGCCATGGCGTCGAAAAAAGGAAGCGCGTTTTCAGAACGCATAACTAATTTCAGGGATAACAAGAAAAGACGCATGCCGTCTAATGTTAAGACCTACGACGGCACGACGGATCCGGATGACCACCTGAAAGTATTCGAATCGCATGCAGGGATAGAGCAATAGACGGAAGCCGTATGGTGCCATATGTTCAACTCGACGCTCATCGGGAATGATCGGACATGGTTTGACCGTCTCCCGCGAAGGAGCATCCATGGGTTTGAAGAACTTCAAAGAGCGTTCCGCAGGAACTATGTGCAACAGAACAAGTATGACAAAAATCTGGTTTCACTTACAAGAGTGAAGCAGAGGCACAACGAGAGCCTAGAGGACTTCATGGAACACTTTAAATCTGAGTGCAACCAGATTAAGGATTGCCCGGAAATTCAAAAGATTTCTGGATTCCTCGCAGGCATCACAAATCCGGACCTAATAAAAAAGTTGAACGACAGAACCCCGAAAACGTTTGACGGGGTAATGAAAAAGGTCTGAGCGTTTATTCAAGGAGAAACCACAACAACAGATAGCCGACAAATGGCGTCGGGCTACAGGTACCAAGATAGGCCCAAGAAACAAACATATGGGCAAAATATCAGTCGCACGTTAGACTTCCAAGGAGCGGCAAAGCAAGGCCGCAACAACAACAACAACAACAACAAGTTCACCCCGCTACAAAAAACCTCTAGAGAGATATTTCTATAAAAAGGAGCAAACTTTCCAAAGCCTAGCCCAATGTTGGGACCGGTGGATAAGCGGGATAACACAAAGCACTGTGAGTACCATGATGATAAGGGGCATGATACGGATGAGTGTATTCAGTTGAAGAGACACATTGAAAGCCTGGTAAAGGCAGGAAAGCTGAACCACCTGATAAGGGATTGGAGAAAGAACGCGGATGCAAAGAAGGTTGAAGTGAAAAAACAGAAGGATAAATCTATAACCTTATACATGGTAGAGAGGCAAAAATCTTTCATGCAAAGAAGAGTGGTCACAGAATTTTTGCACGATAAGGAAATAGCGTTCCCCATCCTTTCGGATACGGACTATAGAGTCGTCTCGTTGACAATTGACAAAGCCTTCAGCGACCACACTATAGAAGGCATGTGCGTCGATGGGGGGTCTGCAGCGAGCATATTGTACGAGCATTTCTTTGCATGGTTGCCATGGGAAATAAGGAAGGAGCTAGAAGAGACAGCACAGATTCTCACAGGGTTTAGCGGTGATAAGACTCGACCACTGGGGCATCTCTGTACACACGTGACCATTGGTAGCGCGGAACACTCGGCGACAGTATGGATGGACTTCATGGTTGTGCGCTCTCAATCCTTTTTCAATGGGATAACCAGAAAGCCGGCGCTAAAGACATTGCGCACAGTACCTTCCACGGCACACGGTATGTTCAAATTCCCGGTGCAAAATGGAGTAGTTACCATCCGTAATGTAGACACAATCAAAGGAGGTAACAGTACTTCTAGCACTAGCAATAAAAGGAAGCAGACAGACAGGTGCCAACATTATATAAAGCCCAGTCCACAGATGAGCAGAAGGAGGCTTGTCTCGGAGGAATCCCAAGCGCCAAGCATATCTGTGGGCGCTGAATCGCTGCCAGGACTCTCATGGGTCCTTTTCTCGACTGGCTTCGCAGGAGAAGGGGGGCCAGATGCAGGGTTCATCCTCACGAACCAGGGCGACATAAAAACAACATACGCATTGTTGTTTGACTTCCCAACTACCAGCATGGAAGCAGACTTCGAAGCCCTCATAGCAGGTATTAGGTTAGCGCTAAGAATGGACATAAAGCGCCTGGTGGCCTATACCTACAACCCTCTGGTGGCAAGTAGAGTCAATGGGTCGTGAGAGCCACGAGGGCGGGTGCTAATCGAGTATATGGAAAAGATACGACACATGACGACACGGTTCGTAGAGTTTTCTATACGAAGGGTTGAAGAAGAGGAAGATGAAATATCAGTGGACATGGACCAACTTTCCATTATAAACATGAATAAGCCTCCTGGTCACGTTCTCGTCGATTTTATCTTGCATAAAATGTGAGTGCGAACATGGATGACACCCATCCGAAATTTTTTGTCACATAACAAATTTCCATGCAGCAGAAGGAAGGCTAAGTAGATACAGGTGTGAGCTAGGCATTTTCAAATTGCCAAAGGGACACTGTATAGGCAAACAGGTAAAGGTCCGATGTTTCACTGCTTAGCACCAGATCAGGCGCGGGTAGTAGTAGAAGCCGCGCATAGGAGAGGGTGTCCTCGCGGCTCGGTCGCTATGGTGGAGGAAGTCACACGCTCAGGGTACTTTTGGCCATTTGCACATACAGATGCGCGCAAAAGAGTGGCGCGTTGTCAGAAATGACAAGCGAACTCAAGACGTCGGAAGAATCCTAGCATGGTTACTGGCCCACTCTCAACCAAAGGTGCAGTAGAAGGGGGACTATTCTCAAAGCTGGGACGTGCTTTAGGTTCCTTACTAACATCAATTGGAAATATGGCGCGACACGCGGTAACGCTGCTCCCGACTAAAGGTAACCATCAACAGCAGCGTAGGGGAGCAGTGGTCCCCGAAGCAAGGATAACTTCACTCGCTAAGTGACAGCGACTTCATATGGGCGTACCACCAGCAGCACGAAGCATGAAGCAGCGCAGTCAGGAGAGCAAAGGTTCCTCACAAACTAGGATAAGTGCGCATGGCTATGCAGAATCGCTATCTGGCCCTACAAAGAATGATTTAAGAGACGACTAGAGTTCTGGACGATATTCTCCTTGAGATATCGCATAGTTGGCATGGACCAGTCCTTTGGCTGCTAGCAGCCCCAATAAGGATCCATGTATTTTTTTATTTTAATCGTTTTTTAGGTTTTTGTTATTTGTTTCAAAACATTTGCAAAAGGGTATGAATAAAACACTGCGGTTCCTAGCTAGTTCCGCAGTCCAAATGATGTTTTCCTTTCTCATCTTTAACGCATGCATGCAAGTAATATTTCTTTAATATATATTGGGCCTTTAGATGTACATGTACAATAACGTTTCCAGGCGGAATAAGAGGAATAAGTTTACCCTACTAAGTAGACTTGTCGCGTAAGAGGGATGCACCCCCAGCGGCGCCGGATCAGGTATCCTTTGTTAGGTAGCTTTTCATAAGACGTTGTGGTAAGTATAGAAGTCCTCATACTTTATGACGGATGCGTACAGTGTGCACGCCTAGCAAACATGTCATTTCAATGACATTACTTATGGTAGTAGTGGCAAGACCACACGTAATGACTTTTAGACTCACCCTTAAGTGCAGAGTCGCACCCCAATGGGCGTACTCATAAAAAGGTGTTCTCCCTCACCATCTCAGGTGTGGGTGTAGGAACCTGGACACATATATATGTGACTACACATGAATATGATGCAGGATGCTATTATCATTGAACAAATTATTAATTTACAAGATTAGTTAGCATCAGATACAACAATAAAAATGGTGGGGCAAGACAGCCTCTATAGAAGGTCGCTCGTCGACATTGACCTCTTTAACCTGCAATGTTGTGGGTTCTGTGACGTGCGATGCTGTGCCCATGCCTCTTTCATATATTGAAGCACGCGAGTATAGTATACGTCAATGGATGGAAGACTCACGGGTACACCGTCAGACCAGCTAGGGTGTGCTAAGCCTAGGCCGATAACAGCGCCTTTGGTGGAGGTATGATTCTTCTTGGCAACACGACGCAATTGTTGTTTAATTTATCTTCCAACGGAACCAATATCGGAGTGCCAGAAATGTACAAAGGGACTTGTAGTTGGGATAGTTTCAGCTCGCTAGTGGTTTCAGGGTCTCCTTCTGTTGGGTCTACACTATCACTCGGAAGCATAAGGCCTTTCATGGTCACGCTAATGGGGAGGTCCTGACCTTTCTCGATTAGATCTATGGTTGGCATTAGGAGGCTCTCTAATCTGTGGAAAGCGGCGTCAAACATCTCCTGCGCATATTTTGAATAGATCTCATTTCCCTTCAAAGGACCCCTTAGTAAATTTTCTTTGGAAGCATGTTCCATGGCGAGACTGGATCCAAGCAGTAGCGCGACATCATATACATCCTTGATCGCATTGTCAAAAGGGGGTAAGTTCATGACACCTTTGGCAACAAGTGGAAGACCATGTTTTATTAGCCATCGATTTTCAGCGCGCACTGCGGTGAGGTGCGGATATAGCTCTTCATCAAAATACGTACTCATATACTTCAGAACTTCCGACTTCTTAGCCATGTCCTTCTGGCAGTTAGTGACAAAATTATCGCAATTAAGAGCAAGGGCATTAATAAGTGTGAAAACACTTATCTTTTTACCACTTAATTATAATAAAAACAAGACCAAAACGTATATTTTATGTCGTAAAAGTCAGAATTATGTGTGGTTTGCGTTTTTATTGTGTTTTAGGACAGAAATATAAAAAAGGAAGAAAACACGGGCTTTCACGGTCTTTTATCAAAGAGAAGACAAAAGACGAAGTCAAAAGATCAAAAGTGCAAGAAGAACGGAAGTCAAAGGCCTATTCTGAAGATTTATCGAAGAAAAAGACTAAAGACGGAAGTTTGACAAAGTCGAAGAACCAAGTCTACTAAAAGAAGAAAATTAGAAGACGAGTTCATTTTATTATTCGACTAATCCCGGGACAAAGTCGAGAAAGAAAAGTCATTTAAAAAGACGAGAAGAAAGAAGGAAGCATCCTACTATCTCCCTTCTCCTATAAATACCCTCCTAATGCTTCGTTAGGAGGGTGTTAGTTAATTTTTAGTTAGTCACTTTTAATTTTTCTTAGTCTTTCATATCTTTAGAGAGAAGTAGGTGATTCTACTTTCTCTCTCTAGATTTCTTCATCTTTTCTTTCAAGTTTTAGGCTTTCATTTAATCTTGTATTTGGAATCATTAATCTACAAGTTCAAGTTTAAGCTTTTCACCATTAATCTTTTTCTACCTTTATTGATTTTGATTTGCTTTTGATTCGAAATAATCATAGATCTTGTTTCATCTTGATGTTTGTGTGATTAAAAAGTTTATCTTTTTGTTCATATCAAAGTTCTCATACGGTTTAAGCTTTTAGCTTATTATGCTTCTTGGCTTATTTCGTTTGTAGCTTATTTTCTTTTAAGTTTTCATAAAAGTTTAGTCTTTTTAAAGTTTTTTTTAATAAGTTTGCTTATTTAGAGTTTTAAAAGTTTCTTATTCGTGCTTATTTAGTTCTTTCATTATTGATTTGGTTAAGTGTCGGATTGTGCTTATTAAAAAGGAGCTTATTCATTTTGCTTATTGCGTTTTACATTCCATCGGAAAAGGGTTTACCCTTTCTGACGGATATTCCGACTGTTGGCATCGGAAAAGGGTTTTCCCTTTCTGACATTTTTTCTGATACTTCTATCGGAAAAGGGTTTTGTATTCCGATCGGTATTCCGATAGTAGAGGTGATCAGATATTCCGATGTGTTTCCCCATAATTATTCCGATAGAATTGGGTTTTCGTTATTCGGATAGTAGTGGTAATCATACATTCCGATCGTGTTCCGACGGAACATTCCGACGGATCTTTCCGACAGTATTCTGACGGTGTGTATTCCGACAGATTTAAGTTTTCCTTTTTGTTTCATGTTAATTTTTAAATTTCCTTTTCCCGCCAATCAAGGTTAGATTTCTCTCTTTTATTTTATGTTGAACTACTTTGTCGTTTATATTATCTAGTAGAAATAGCTAATCAAAAGCTCCCTCTTTTAGTGACCAACACCAATAATTCCACCCTAAACCGTGATCAATTCGAATAGATACCGAGAACGATTGAGTACACATATGTAAAATCTTCATATCAAATGGCGTCGTTGTCGGCTCTTTTCGTAAAGATTAACGGTTTTTAGTGAGAAAAATTGGATTTTGGGATCCTTCTTTTGGGAACGTTATTTTCAAGCACAAAAATTTTCAAAAAATCCTAAAAAATATATAAAATTTTTAAAAATCCAAAAAAATAAAAAAGACAAAAAAACCAAAAATATTGTAATTCATTTTAGTGTATGCGTACTCGATTTTCGTCTTATTCTGAGCCCGAGACTCGTAGAGACTTAGATATGGGTGGTGTGCATAATAATAACAACCCACCTCACCCCAATTTGAATAATAACAACAATAACAACCATGTCCCTCAACCCGACCTTCGTACGATGGAGGAGCTTTTGTCAACCAACTATGAACGGACGTGTAGGATCGATTGCGCCGATGCAAATCACGGCTCCTGAATTTTCGTTGAAGCATCACATGATCCAACAAGTTTACAACGCTTGTCAATTTCGCGGATTACCAGATGATGATGCCAACAAACACCTCGATAAATTCATAACCGTCACTCAAAGCATGAAATTGCCGGGTGTTTCCATGGATTTTCTTCGCCTTCACCTTTTTCCACACACTTTATCCCGCCATGCCAAAAAATGGTTTGATCGTCTTCCCAAAAACTCAATTCATACATGGGACGAAATGACTCAAAAAATTTTGTCGTGCTACTTTCCACCATCCATGGTCACTAGTCTTCGCAATCAAATCAGTGGTTTCACTCAAGAACCTGATGAGTCGCTTTTCGATGCTTGGGAACGTTATTGATACTTTCTACAATTGTTTAACTTTTCGTGACCGTGACACGATTAATGCTGCCGCCGGTGGTACATTCATGAAGAGAAGACCTGAGGAGTGTAGAGAGCTTATAGAGAACATGACCACTCATCACAAAAAGTGGGATTCATCCGCATCTTCAAGAAATAACCCGAGGGCCAATGTTTCTTCTACTTCATCAAACCCCGAGATAACCGAACTTACCTGACAAATAGCCGAGATGAACAAAAATTTCTTAACCATGGCTACGAACCAATTTCAACAAGCCAAAGCTGTAACACCTTCTTGTGAGATTTGCGGTGGTTCTCATTCATACACCGATTGTCCCTCTACTCATGACAATCCGGAAAACGTGTATGCAGCTAACGGTAACTTTTCCACAGGAGGTTATCAAGCTCGTCCTCAAGGTGACCGCAATTTGCTATGTTATCGTTCAAACAACTTCCTTTCACCACCCGGTTTTCCTCCTCAAAACCAAAACAACTTCAAACGCAACAATAAAAACCAACCTCGAGCTCGTAATCAATATCAAACCCAAAGAAACCCATATCCACCTCAAGGAAATAATCAAGTTTATCAACAAACCACTTATCAACCACCCGCTTACCAAGTTCCCCATTCCAACCAACCCATGGCATATAATCAAGAGGTTGAAACGTACATAAGGACTAATGACGCGCTGGTGAAGAATCTTCAGAGCCAAATTATCAACTTGAAAGGTGACATGGCGAAACAAGGGAATGATCTTCGAACCAAGCTTAGGAATGATATGCGAAACTCTTTAAGTAGTCAAACGAATGACTTAAGGGATATGATGGCTAGTTTCTTCCCAAGTAGTCAACCCTTTGGTTCGGGTTCTCTTCCGAGTAACACCATTGCCAATCCAAGAGGGGAGATGAAAGCAATCACCACCCGAAGTGGAAAAGGTTTAAAGGAACCCGAGATTCCTACACCTACACCGGTGATTGTGAAAAAGGATAACGAGCCCCCTTCACCAATTCCTCCACCTTCTAATTCTACCCATCCACCACCCAAGGATGTGAGTGAGAATTTCATTCCAAAGCCATCATCTCAACCCGATATACATCCTTCAAGGTTGAGGAAAGAGAAGTTGAAGAACAAAGATGATATTCAAGTTTCTAACTTTCTTAAAATGTTTAAACAATTGAATTTCAACATCTCCTTTGCCGAAGCTCTCGCTCACATGCCTAAATATGCCAAAATGTTTAAAGATCTTCTCAGTGATAAGGAAAAACTCCTTAATATTGCTCAGACCCAACTTAATGAGAATAGCTCCGCGGTTCTTTTAAGGAAATTACCAACCAAACTTGGTGATCCGGGTCGCTTTCTCATTCCTTGCAACTTTCTTGGGGTAGAGAATTGTATGGCCCTAGCCGATCTAGGTGCTAGTATCAACTTAATGCCATTAAGTGTTTGGAAAGAATTATCTCTACCCGAGCTAGTCCTCACACGAATGACATTGGAGTTAGCTAACCGTACGGTTGCTTATCCAGTGGGGATAGCCGAAGACGTTTTCATCGGTGTCGACAAATTCACCTTTCCTGCGGATTTTGTTGTCGTTGACTACGAGATGGATCCTCATGTTCCATTAATCGTTGGACGTCCATTCTTGAGGACCGGTCGCACTCTCATTGATGTAGCCACGGGCGAGTTAATCATGAGAGTTGGTGACGACAAAATCGTCTTTAACATGGGTAAACTTTCTAAGCAACCTTATGAACACGAGAGCGTTAATTTCATTGACGTACTTGATGAGGCTTGTGAAGAGCATTTCAAAGACGCTTGTAAAAGTGTTTTTTCTTCTCTACCCATTGTTGAAACCGTTGCCTCTATTTCTCCCTCATTGACTCCATTTGGAGAAAGTGATTTTCTTTTGAAAGAATTTGAAGCAACTTTAGGGGATGTGGACTTAAAATATGACGATTCTCCCTCTGATTGGGATGAAGACATTTGTACCATTGAGGAACTTCTCAATGAGGACCATATTTCTCCACCTTCTCCTATGGAAATCACAAACGATGATCCGAATTTAACTACGCCTTCCATCGACAAACCTCCGGATTTAGAGCTTAAGGATTTACCGTCTCATCTCGAATATGTTTTCCTTGAAGACAATAAGAAGTTACCCATCATCATTGCTAAGGACTTAAAATAGGATGAAAAATCTCGACTTCTCGATGTGCTCAAAAATCATAAGAAAGCAATTGCTTGAAAAATTTCTGATATCCACAGAATTGATCCTAACTTTTGTACTCATAATTCTCATGGAAGATGTTTTTAAACCCGAATCCAAAGCCAAAGAAGGGTTAATCCAAAAATTCATGACTTCTGATAGGTGTGTAAACACCCATCCTTTTACCACTTAATTACAATAAATACCGAGCTAAAACGTGTATTTTATGTCTTTTATGTCGGAATTATGCGTGGTTTGTGTTTTTGTTGTGATTTAGGACGAAAAGGTGAAAAGTGCAGAAAACACGGGAATTCACGGGCGTTTATTGAAGAAAAAGATGAAAGACGAAGTCGAGAAGTCAAGAGTGCAAAAAGAACGGAAGTCCAAGACCAATTCTGAAGATTTATCGAAGAAAAAGTCAAAAGACGGAAGTTTACTAAAAGCCGAAGAACTCAAGTCTTATTTATTGAAGAATTAAAAGACGAGTTCAAAGAAATCCCGAGCCAAAGTCATTAAAATCTAAGATTTAAGAAGATTAAAAGGCTCAAGGACTAATGGTGCAATTAACAAAAGATTAAGAAGAGAAGTACTAAGCATGCAATTAAGGAGAAAGGAAAGAGGGGAGGAAGCTTCCTAAGCATTCCTTAACCTCCCCTATATACAGATTAGGATGTCATTAGTTAGTTTTTGTTGGGTGGATTGACAAACCATTTCTTCCATTTTAAATTTATGCACATTTAATTTCATGTCCATTTACATTAATTGTCTTGCACCTTAATTACCATTTAATTTCAAGTAAGTGTTCTTTTAATTCTTGTTAATCTTTATCTTTATTGTTTGATCTCCTTCTTCCTTTCTTTAATCTTTGATCTTTATATTTATGTTCATGTTCATGTTCTTATGTTCTTATTTTGATCAAAGTGGGTTTTGATTATTTTGGTTAGATTTGTTAGTTTGATTGTTTTGGATTGATTGTTTATGATTAATAGTTGTTTATTTGTTTGTTTGATTTAATCTTGTGGTTGATTTAGATTATATTTGATTAGATTCGTGCTATTTTGTGTTTCCTTGTTCTTCGCCCTGTCTGTTACTGTATTTCCCAGGTATTCCGAATCAACAGTATATTCTGGATCAAGGATCAGTGGAAAAGTTGTTCATTCGGAATATCAATTATTCCGAACCAAAGTTGTTCATTCGGAATATCAATTATTCCGAACCAAAGTCGTTCATCCGGAATATTGGACATTCCGGATCAAGGAGATTCATTCGGAATATTTATTATTCCGGATCAATACCTTCATTCGGAATATATATTATTCCGGATCAATACTTTCATTCGGAATATTGAGACATTCCGGATCAACAGAATATTCCGGATCAAGGGAATATTCCGGATCAAGCAAGTTCATCCGGAATAATTTATTATTCCGGATCAAGGTGTTTATTCGGAATATTATTCCGGATCAAGAATTATTCCAGATCAACAGCAACATTCCGAATCAAGACCAACATTCCGAATAAAGAAGTTATTCCGGATAAGTGACATATTCCGGATAAACCATTTATTCCGGATCAAGGTATTTGGTGAATATTCCGAGTGAAGAAAAACATTCTGAACGAAGGTGACATTCCGGATGAGTGTTTATTCCGAATGAGGGATTATTCCGGATGAGCTATTTTTTAGGTTTCTTTAATTCCAGTTTTTAATTTTCTGCTTTTAATTTCCAAGCTTTATTTTTCCCGCCTTTTTCCTTAGTCGCACTTTAAGTTTATTTGCCTTAGATTTATTTTAGCCTTGCCTTAGTTTTAAGTTTTAGTTGCGTTTTAAGTTTGCCTTAGATAGATTTAAGTTTGCGTTGTTTACGTTTATTGCCTTTTAATTTCCGTCACGCTTTTAAATACTTGCCTTTTACTTTAAATTAGACTTAGATTTACTTTAAAGTCATTTACTTTTACGTCTTTGCATTTTTTATTTTAAAAAACAACCAAAAATATTTGTTTCACCAAAAACAATAGAGTCGCACTTAGAGTCGGAAATCAATTCGTTAAGATACCGAGAACACGAACTTTAATTTTTATACGGGGTGTCAAAAGCCTTGTATCAAATGGCGCCGCTGCCGGCTCTTTTCGTAAAAATTAACGGTTTTCTGTGAGAGACGCGTTGCTTTTTGGGATCCGTTCACTTGTGAGCGTTATTTTCTTGCTTAAAAAATTCAAATCACCAAAAAAAATTAAAAAAATTGTTAAAAATCCATAAAAATAAAAAATTTCAAAAATCCAAAAAAGATTAATTTTATTGTGTATATATATTGTCTTTGTGTTTGGTATTGTTTTCTTTTGCCTTTGTAGGTGTATGCGTACTAGATCTTCTAATTATCAAGAGCCCGAGACTCGAGAAGATTTAAGTATGGCAGGTGTTAACAACAACAATAATCCACCGCACCTCAACAATAACAACAATGTTCTTCCACAACACGATCTTCGGACCATGGAGGAACTTTGTCAACCAACAATGTTTGGACGAGGAGGACCGATTGCGCCGATGCAAATCACGGCTCCGGAGTTTTCGTTGAAGCACCACATGATTCAGCAAGTGCAAACAAATCCTTTTAGATGAATGCCTGATGATGATGCCAACAAACACCTCGACAAGTTCATTACAATCACCCACAGCATGAAGTTGCCCGGTGCCACAATGGATGTTCTACGCCTTCAACTCTTTCCACATACTTTATCACATCACGCCGAGAAATGGTTTGATCGTCTCCCGAAGAATTCAATTCATACTTTGGATGACATGACTCAACGCTTTTTGTCGCGCTACTTTCCACCATCCATGGTCACGAGCCTTCGCAATCAAATCAGCGGTTTCATGCAAAAACCCGATGAATCTCTTTTTGATGCTTGGGAAAGATATAATGTTTTGATTGATCGTTTTCCAAACCACAACATGCTTCGAGTCACATTGATTGATACTTTCTACAACGGTTTGACTTTTCGAGATCGTGATACGATTAATGCAGCCGCCGGTGGCACATTCATGAAAAGGAGACCCGAGGAGTGTAGAGAGCTAATTGAGAACATGACTACTCACCACAAAAACTGGGATTCCTCCGCTTCTTCAAGGAACAACCCGAGAGTCAATGTTTCTTCCACTTCAGCAAACCCCGACATGACCGAATTCACCCGCATGATGACTGAAATGAACAAAAGTATCTTGCTTCTCGCTTCAAACCAACAACAACAAGTTAAAGCGGTTGCTAATCCTTGTGAAACATGCGGCGGTCCTCACTCATACACCGATTATCCTTCTACACAAGGAAATCCGGAAAATGTGTATGCAGCTTATGGTAATTATTCACCGGAAAATTACCAAGCTCGACCTCAAGGGGATAGAAATTTGCTGAGTTACCGGTCCAACAACTACCTTTCACCCAGTTTTTCTCCTCAAAACCAAAACCCCGCCAACAACTACAATAGAAGCAACCAAATCCTACCAAGAGCTTCTAATCCTTATCACCCACCCGCTCAACAAGTCCCACCCATTAATCCCGATGTTGAAGCCATAATGAGAACCCAAGGTGAGCAAATCAAGAATTTGGAGAGCCAAATTATCAATCTGAAAGGAGATATCACCAAGCAAGGGAATGAGATAAGATCCGAGCTTCAAGATAATATTCAATCCTCCTTCAGCAATCAAACCAATGATTTGAAGAATATGCTGGCTAGTTTCTTGCCCGCAGCTCAACCTTCTACTTCGAGTTCTCTACCTTCAAACACCGTCACCAATCCGCGAGCGAATGTGAGTGCTATAACTACCCGCAGTGGAGTAACCATAGTAGGACCACCTATCCCACCCCCATTATCTACACCTCCTCCAACACCATTTATCCCTACTCCTCCTACACCTAGTATTAGTACACCATCGCCGTCTCCGCCTCGTCATGACGATGTCCCCAAGAAGAACCCTTCTACATCTCACCCTTCAACATCTCAACCTTTACCTGCTACACCTTCACCTTCACCACCTAAACCCAACATCCCTTATCCTTCTCGCTTGGGCAAGACCAAAATGCTAACCAAGGATGACTCTCAAGTGTCGAGCTATGTGAAGATGCTCTCTCAAATGAACATCAACATTAGCCTTGTGAAGCACTTGTCCACATGCCGAAATTTGTCAAAGCATTTAAGGAATTGCTTAACAAGAAGGAGAAGCTGATTGAGCTCGCCAACACACGCTTAAATGAAAACTGCTCTGCAGTTATTCTTAAAGAACTTCCAGAAAAGCTTGGAGATCCCGACCATTTTGTGTTGCCTTGCCTCTTTAACAAAACCGAAGAATTTACTGCCCTAGCTGATCTCGGGGCTAGTATTAATCTTATGCCGTTAAGTGTTTGGAAAACACTATCATTACCCGACCTTACTCCAACAAAGATGACTCTTGAACTTGCAAATAGCACTCTCGCTTACCCCGTTGGTATAGCCGAAGAAGTGTTCATTAAAGTTGGCACATTTACTTTCCCGGTCGACTTTGTCGTTGTTGATTATAAAATGGACCCTCGTATTCCTTTAATACTTGGTCGGCCATTCTTGAGAACCGGACGAGCTCTAGTTGATGTCGCCGAAGGTGAGTTAATCTTACGAGTCGGGGATGATGCACAAGTTTTTAAAATGGGGAAGCTTACAAGCAAATCCTATGGACGAGAATCTGCGAATATGATTAACGTGCTCGATGATTTTGTCATCTACAACAATCCTCTATTCGAGTGTTGCGTTGACAATCCACTTTTTCAAGATGATGTGGATGATTCTCTCTCCAATTTGGAACCTTCTCCCATTTATGATTCTCCACCGATCTTTGATGCTTATGATGATGATTCTAGCTCAGATTCGGATGATTTTGATGATTGTACTTCCGAGTATCCCGAGCTGCCCACATGTGATGATTTTGATGAGGCCGATACTCTTTCGAGCGATTCTTCACATGATGAAGATCCTCCGCCATCACTCGATCCTACTTTGGACGATTACTCATTTGAGGAAGACTTCTCTGCATTTCTCAATACTTACTTCCCTCATGAGAGTGATGCTCCTCCTTTAGATTTTGAAGATTATCGTCTTGATCCTACTTTGGATTTGAAGAAAATTCTTTCAAAGGAGAAGAAACCGGTCGACACCAATATCCGCAGCACATATGATTTAACACCTCTTTGTCCACCTTCTGAGGACGAGGTTGTGCATCTTCTTCGCGGATCTTCTTCACATTCTGCTGAGCCTGAGTGCTATTTTCCCCTAAAGGAAAAGGTGTTCGACCTTGGTATCGATATTCTACAGCCATCTCAGTATCCACCTGATGAAATAAAAGGAAAATCTTTGGAATTATTGAAGACATGCTTGCACCACCTCACCCTTGCCTCCACCGTGCTCCATCGCTGCTTAAGGGAACCTTGCCTACTCTTCTTTGGCTTTCCTTGTTCGCCTTAAGCCTGTGCTATTTGATGGACGAACACTATGTCTTTGATCCCGGTGGATATGTTTCATGCTGCTTCATATGATAATCAAGGTCGAGTCAGGCTCACGACTCGGTTAACAAAAATCAAGCGCTTCTTGGGAGGCAACCCATGTATCTATCTTTTAGCTTTCTTTATCCTAAGTGTAGGGGAGACCCATTGGTGTTTGCTATTTCCTCTCTTCTCATATTCAGGGATTCGAGCGCTCAATGATCCACTCTTGATGATTCTTGACGACCCGTGATTCCGTGTTTCCCATCTTCCCGGTTCTATCCTAAACTCTTTTCGATTCACTATAGGAATCTCTTTAGTTGTCTTTTCCTTAGCAAGATTTAAACAAAGTGCACAATGTCCTAAGTGTAGGGGAGTTTACTCCCACATGTTTAAACATTGAGGACAATGTTTATATTAAGTGTAGGGGGACTTCTATCGAAGTTAAGTGGCTCTTTTCCTTATATTTGTCCTCATTTTAACCGGAAAATCAATTTTTCAACATTTTTCAGAATTTTTGATCTATTTTGGCCTATTAGTTTTTCCTTTGTATAGTTATTTTCTTTCTTTGTTAGAATAAATCTTTAATAAAGTGGTTTTAACTTTCAAACGTTGTGAATCTTTTGACTCAACCCGAGTTTACTTATCTAAGTTTACTCTAGCTAGTATCCTTAACGTGTTTAAGTCAAGTTTTGCTAGGCTTTTATATAGGGAGCTATAAAACGTGAAAGTCTTAACTCTCAAGGGTTAAGAACAAGAACTTTTTGCAAGTTCCTATAATTGATCCTAGAGAGTCGTTTATCAAGGGAACTTTAAAAAGCGATTTCTAAAACTTGAAAGAGTCTAAGAATTTGCAAGATCCTATAGGCGACTCGAAAACCCAAAACTTTGATTTAATAGGCTAAGCATCCACGAGTCTCATTCCTTAAGATTTTAAATTGTGGAGAACGAGAGATGATAGAGTCAATTATAAGTTTGGTATTCTTTCGGGAATTTATGTGAGTTAATTATAAGGCTATTCTCCCATCACTTGCTAATAAATTTATCTGCAATAAATAAGGTTGTACGATTTGAAAAGTTACTTAGCTTCTAGCCCAAGATCTTTTAAAAGTTGCTCGGTATGGATTAGAGTTCATAGCCAAGGCATAACTTATTGAAGCGGGATGCGAATATTGGCGAGTCCAAAAAGGTCCTAACAAGGCATGAGGGCTACATTTTGTTGCTAAAGATCCAAAGTGATGTGAAGAATCATTTATCGAAAATCAATATGAAGGATCGAGACACACGACGAAAAGATAAAAAACTCCCCAAAAGTCATGGAGAAGTCTATCCGAAAAGAACCTAGCAAGGTATGAGGATAAATAAAGCCAAGTCCAAAAAGGAGGCGGATCGTTGTATATCAAAGTCCAAAATAAAGATTGGAGAAAAATGAAGAAGTCGTGGTCCAAGTATGAATCTCTCAAAATTTCAAATGAAGAATTTCCTATTTGAAGAGAAGGCCATTATTTCATGAACGTCTCTCAAGGTTTGAAGTATGAAGTCGCTGCCAAATATCGGCCCGAGAAAGGTCTCAAATCGCGAAGCGAGTTATGCCAAGATATGAACTTTATGAGGTCCCGAGAAGCAATTTTAAAAGATTTTGTCCTTTAGCTAACTATTGAATAAATCGTTCACTTTATTTTCGGCCTAAATAACTGTAAAACCCGTAAAAATAAGGTCATAATTTAATTCTATTTTTAATTATTTTGAAGTATTTTATAACGTTAAATATTATTATGTTTAACGGTTTAAGTTGAAACCGATATTAAATATTATATTTTAATATTTTGACGAGTAACGAGGACTACTAGTGATCGCGATACCGACGGATGCCAAAAATTTTATATTTTATTATCGATAGTTTCGATATTTAATACTTTCGACGATATCGTTTTAATTACGTATCGAGTCGTTATATTATTATTTTTCATGTGCGTTTAAACTTTTTAGTATTTTTACGAAACCCGAGTCTCGTAAATATTTCAAAATTTACAATTTACAATTTCCACCCTTTTAAACTATTTTATTACATTTTGGACCAAAACTATCACAAATTGGCAAAAACTACCCTAACCATACACTATATATAAAATTCCCACTAACTACATCACATTTTTTTATCAAAAAAAATCACTTTCTCCTTCCTTTCTTTCTTTCTTTGCCATACAACACCAAGAACCCCATCACCAAAACCTTCAATCTTCTTAATTTCTTGTTTGAATCTTCAAAAACCAATCAAAGTCCCATCCTAGATTTTTAAAGGGCTACATTTTGATACCATTTTCATCAACATGCATGAACTTTGAAATTTTGATCAAGAATCTTGGTGAGTAAAGTTGTTAGATGATGTTGCATGTGATTATCTAGTGATAATCATGTGTAGATCATGTTATTTTTGTAAAGAAAATATATTTTTAATTTTTGTGTTTTGATTTTGATGATGATACAAGTGTTAGGATTTGTTTATGGTGATATTAGGATGTTAGAATGATGATAAAAGTTGTTGGAATTGATCAAAAACTTGATTTTGTAAGAGATTTTAATAGTCATTTTTGAGCAGTAGGTTTGAGGCCATTTTCGAGGGTCTTAAGTCTGGATATAGGATGATATTATGGGATTATGTCGTATAGAATTTCGTTAGCTTCGATTTGATATAAAGTAGGCCTTCCAACTCCAAACGAGGTGGAAGATACACTAGTTTGATTTTCGTTTACCGGGAGACGAGTGTCGACACAATCCGAAAATTGTTGTCGATATTTGGATCGAATCTCGAGGACTATAAAATGAGTTTCAAAATGATTCAAGGGCTGTTCTCAGGCTCCAGGTTTAGCATTTTGAGTCTATTTTTAGAATCAAGTGGCGGTTTTACAAATGGAGTTGTTTAGAATGGTCAAAATGGTTTCGTAAGTCAAGGTCGCTAAAGTGTCCGAATTTTGTGATTCAAAGATGAGTCGGGCAGTGAACTTTAAAAGTAAAATCTTTTGATGGGATCTTGGGTGGACTTTATACACATAGTAAGTAAGTTCTCTGAGTAGTATCATAAAAAGTTGAAATGTCTAAGTATGGGAAAACGGCTTGGACATTCGGTATGTTCCGGCAGATTTTTATTAAAGGCGTAGAATAATAAAATGAATATATAGGAGAATGTAATAGTATCACTTGTATCGTTTTCTCTCGATTTTGTCGTGATTTTATGAGTCGAGTTTTATATTCTTATGTATGGGTTATTTCTCGAGTCTATTATTAATGAACGCACCTCATTTGATAGGTTGCGGTTCTCGTGTTTGAAAGGCATCATCTATCGTCGGCGATCGTCTCATTACCACTATTGGCTAAGGTGAGTCTATAGCCTCGCTTTATACTAGTTATTAAATGATTTTAAACCCGCGAGGGGGAATACATGTTTTTATAAACTTAGAACACAAGATTTTTTTTATGGTATGCTTTGTCCCTCTATGAATGGACCCGTGGTTGCCTTTAAATTGCATTAAGTGATTGCCTTAGTTAAAGCCTCAATTATGGACCGTTAATTAACCTATGATGGGTTAACCGCTAGTACAATTAATAGATCTATGGGGGAAGCCGCCCCGGTTCAGTTTTTGTGGACTTGTCATAGAAGCTTAGGCCCGACCTCCACACTGTTTGAGCATATTGTATTGAGAAGTCAGGTATACGGCAATGTACCATTAATCTAGAGGTAACCGACAATTAATAAATCTCCTGTCTTATCAGACCTCCAAAGGGAGTGTTTAAGGGCTCGGTTCCATGAGCTTATTGCAATTTATGCTATATACAATTATAATTGTTGATGCAAATTATTATTTGATGCTTATAAGCATGCCACAAACTTATAATCTTTGCTTGTGTTCAAATTGATTACATAAACCTATAGATTCACTCGGCATTTTTGCTGATTGTTTTACTCACATGTATTTCAGGTAATCAAGAAGTGGAAGCTTGGAGGTCACGGGGAATGAAGTTGTGCACTGCTTTTGTTGTTCAAACTCTTTGATTTATTTATCGTTCCATTTTTAAAACAAACTAATATGTTGTTTTAACTTATCTTTTGGTAACGATTACTTGGGACTGCGCTACTCTGACAAATGTTTTAGGAACGATAAATCTAAAATTTCTCTTTTCGAGTCGTTCTTTATAAATTATGTGTTGTTGTATCATTGCTTAGCACCCAAAGATGTATTCCGCTTCGTGTAAATTTGGGGGTGTTAAAGATTGGTACCAGAGCCATGAGTTATAGAGAACTAGGTCTTTTTCTAAAAACCTAAACTATAACTGTCGGTTTTATTTTTCAAAGAGTCGGTGCACATGATTTCGCGTGACTTCAGGTTCAAGCTACTTCTGAGATTACAATTTTAGTATACGTTATTACGTATACCTTATTGCCAAGTAATTATAAATAAATACTATGATCCACTTATGGATATATATTTATATCTAGGATCCCTTTATCGATATATATTTATGTCGTTAAACTTTTCGATAAAAGTTTATCGTTTATTAATGATTAACTTAAATAAATACAATGAACTTCAAGATCTTTCTGTATTTATTTTTGAAGTATTTAAATTGCTTTTATTGCAAAATTTTTATATTATGACCTTACATAGCTTCATCTACGCGCGTTACTTTCATTGTTTAACCCTTTGTGATATCTATATAGATATTCAAATCGTCTTCCGGCTATTTGTGCTTGGACGTCTTTTAACGTAATCTCCAGACCATTATGTAGCTCAATGTGTCCTTGGAATAGACTAACCGCTATCGTGTGAGTCATACATTTTGAAACATTTCTTAAAATAGTGTTGAATAATACCATGGTTTTTCATAATATTTTGTTGATTTTTATTATCGTTTTACACGACATGCGAAGATTTAATTCGTTGACATTTATATGTATCGACTCCGAAGTGTATTGTTCACTTATATCTCGGTAACGTCATCGTTATTTTATAAATCATCGTCTAGATTATGGCACTAGAATTGGAATACGATTTTACTTATATAAAATTGTATCATTTGTTTTTCATTAACCTTCTCGCTCCCAGAGTGTAGCATGTTAATGTTCCATTCTTTTCTTATTATGTTTTGTGTTTTTGACAATCGTGGCACCAAGGAGATTTGCCTACATTGCATTTTGAAATCTAAATTACGAACGTCTTTCACCGTCTTGCTTCCTAAATTTTGTGTTGAATACCTTGAAGCATTTTCTGTCATTCATCATGCTATATTTTATTTGATGCTCATTACGAGATTTATTTTTCGTTATTATAAAATCCACAAGACATGTGTGTATATATGTATATATTTTGAGCCGTTAAGAAGTGTCAAAAAATACACTTTATGCAGAAACTGTAGGGGCAGTATAAACAGGTCAAAAGTTAAAAGTAAAACCTGCGTTTTTTTAAAATAAAATAGTCAAACCTGCACAGAACTTGCAGGGGTATTTTGGTCATTTTACATTGGTTTTCAGCTCTCGGGTAAAACTAGAAAGTCGTCTGAAACGTTGTTTTGCATCAAAATGCTTTAGACTCTGAGTCTTGGAGATGTCGTTTATCGGGTCAATTAATCGGCTCATATTTAAAAGTTAAATCTGATAGAAAATTCAGAACATGAGTTTTAAATGTTTCTAAGCTGTTTTGATTTCATCTGAGATCGTAAAATTTTAACAAATATTATTTTACAACTAACGAATACTAGTTGCATGTGAAAATATTTAAAAATAGAAACAGTACAGGATTAGCAATTACCGGATTAATGGTGTAATTTAAAAACGAATAACATACTTTCTTAAAACCATGTTGTGTCGAGTATCTTACAAAGAATACACATGTTGATTGTTTGATTCTTTTCATATATATGACTCATTTGTCATTCGATGTTATTTTATTTTCGTTTTCTTCTAACCTTCCACTGATTTGAGTTGAGTTTTGAAGTTTTGCCTTCACATTCTTCGTTGACATTCTTATCGCGTATCTCATGACGTTTTCGTCTAAACCTTATAACCCTTTGAAAACTTAACAACTTGTAACCATTTCATTGGTTGTTTTATGAGCTACTATTTGTCACTTTTTGCAAAACTTTGACTACTTTATACGTTGTCATAATGTCATATTATAAATAAATCTGATATTGTTTTACGATTATTTTCACCAATTATTTTTACTTTGGTCTTATAAAATACTTTTCGTAAGATTAAAAGTTGCTTATTAAGTATCTCACAAATTACTTGTATCCTATAAATTTATAAACTATTTTTAAATTCCATTTTACAAATGGCATGGTTTATATATAAACATAAGAAACGTAATACTTTTCGACGAAACTGAGCACTGCATTGCTATTCCTAAATTATACATGGCCTGATCACCTATGTCTAATTTAGAAGGAGCCATGCTAGGCTGAATAGTAGTCCACTTAAAAATCTTGATGATAATCAACTTTTTACTTGTAATTATGATAAAGATAAATAAAATGAAATAAAATGAAATAAAATGAAAAGTAGTTTTAAAAACCTTTATATTTCATGCAAGTAGCGCAATTTCTATGCATCCGCATATGTTTTCTTACCTTTTCTTGAATGAATTACGCGCTTACGAATACGTTTTTACTCGACAATCGTTTTTCCACTTGTTACTTCATTTTGTCTTGTAACTGATTTCTTTTGACCGTTCGTCTAATTACTGACTGTTGATAAATGACTTGAAAGTCTCGATGTTTTATCCTTCCTTGTCGTCCAATTTTCTTTATGCGACTGGGTAGATCTTTGGAATGTCTCCGCACGTGAATAATGAATTATCACTAGAGTGATTTCCGTATATCCAGGATGACGTCCGTCACTCTCGTTTGTCTCGAAATCCACTCTTGTGAACCGTGCTTTGACTTCTCTCTTTAAACACTAACATCGTTCATTTTATTTGTTTTAATTACAAGTGATTATTAGGAATTTTATTTTATTAAAATTTTTGTATGGATCTTATTTCCGATCGTGTAACGACCACCGCTAAGTTAACGAGCTGATATTGGTGAACCATCGACCGCACTAACAAAATTGACAACTTGTTTAATCTATTATTTCTTATCGTCTTACCATCAACGCCTTTATTTTATTATTCTCTTTAAGAATTAATACGACATTTGTTTCGTCCCCTTTTGTACCATTGATTTCGTACTAATTGTTGACTATTATTTTCATTCGTATTCGTTTATTATCTTGTCACATTTCGAAACCCGAATGTAACCCATATTTATTTTGGAATGATAAACACCATTATGTATTCCTACAAAGTATTATAAAATTTTTATGGAACTTGTCTACATTTTCTAATGACTTTCAATTATCGAAATAACCATCACAAGTAAAAGGTCAAATTTATACACCATATTTTGTATGACTAAAACTAATGTTTAAAATAAAATTATGTTCTACCTTTTGAACTAACTGACTTATCATACTTTACTTTAATGTAATGAAATTGCCAGTTTAATTTATATTCCTAATAGTGATTTAATTTCGAAATTATATTCTCTAATTGTAACCATCAATATGAGTTTAATTTATAAAATTCATGTCATTTTTTCAAAGTTTCTTAAGACAACCAAAATAAATTTTGAAACTATTTTACTTCTATTTTTGATGTATCATCTTTATCAAGAAAGTACCTCAACTGAGTTTTAAGGTAATACCAAATCCGGGACGGATAATTGTGACAAATGTTATTTTAATGATAATGTATAATTTATTCTTCGCTCTCATTTTTCTAGTATTGTGATTTATTATGTTTTACGGTTACGTGATTCGAGATCCCTCGTCGATCGTCAACCTTAAATCATTTTACCACATCTTGTCCGTTTATGCGTTTATTGAATTCATTTTTATCTCGTTCTATTCCTCTTATTGAAGATCACTAATTTATTCTGAGTTTAAAATGAATCTCGGGAAGCAGTGTATAAGAAGAACGATAAGTGTCACCAGGATTTATGTGTGTAATTGTGGAATGATTGAGGACCGAGTTATCAATGGAAACTTATCATGGATATGAAGTTTTTGTAATCTTACTTGCTACTATCGAAGGATCATAGAAGACTCTGGAGATCAAGTGGTTATTATCAAGGGTTCGTTCAAGGTTTTATCGATGATTAACAGTGGAGATCTATACTCGATGTTTATGTTCGACCTTTTCTTTTATGTACTTATATGGTGTGTGATCTAGTCAAATGATCGTAAGTTGTGAGAACTTGAGACGGCATCATCCGATGACGTCCGATCATGCAGAACACATATTATGTAATATCTTTTGACTTTCAACGACGATGTTTATTGAGACTTTAATGCGCGTTGGCGAAAGTGAGATGCCGTCTTTGTATTATCTTTTGAGTAGGGACCCGCGTGTGAGCACCCTCCGATGACAAAAATGTTTTTCTTGTTAATTCTTTTTTATGTGTGTCCATGGCTATCCGGCCAGTGGCTATCCTTAAAATTGCAACATTCTTTTTAACTGGACTTACCCGAAAATCCTGTCATCTATTCTTGTTATCGAATGAGCTTCGTGTGATTCATAAAATTTTCATGTGTCGAGCTTGACGGGTGACTTGTGGATAAGGATTTATTTATTCCTTTTTGGTGAGATACAACTTGACGACAAGTTACGTTTTGTAAAAGAACCAGTGGAGATCGTGGATCGAGATTCACGTGGGAACGTGATGACTTCTTTATAAGGAATGCCGTCATCCTTCCGGGTAGTGAACAACTCGTGTATGAGGCGAGTTAAGCGCCGGGACGTCGCTCCCTTAAGGTGGTGAGGATGTAAAACCCGTAAAAATAAGGTCATAATTTAATTCTATTTTCAATTATTTTGAAGTATTTTATAACGTTATGTAACACCCCCAAATTTATACAACTCAATACAGCGGAAGACTAGTTGGTGTTATGGGATAGCACATTACTCACATCATAGACAACACATAAAAATCGCGTCGTTTAATGTTAAATCATTTCCATTCATAAATATCAAAGTTACATCGGTCCCAAGTCATTTATATTTAATACAAGGTTTTACAAAGTATTTGAATGGAAAATATAGTTTAGGTGCGGGCCATGAATTCTTGTCGTCTTCCCGAGAATTACCTTCAAGTATCTGAGATAAAACATGTTAAAAGAAAAGGTCAGCGATAACGCCGAGTGAATTCATAGAGTTTAATAAATTCCATCAATATAACTTTGGTATAAAATTAGTACCAAAAATCAATTCGTACAAATCATTGTAATAGGCCGTAAAATAGCCAAAATCATTTTATACAAATCTTTGTAATAGGCAATAAAATAGCCAAAGTCATTTTATATAATCCTTATCGAAAATCATAATATAGGCATTTGCCTTAAAAATCATTGTACGAGCCAATGTCGTAAAAACATCATACAATACGTCTTATGACGTTGTATAAAATCAAATAAAAACCGTTATATGAATATGGTTATGAAAACCAAAACACAAACATATTATCAATAGTATGACCCTGTATTGCTAGTCGGGCAATACATCGTAATTCGGAGCGTCTATTAGTATTTCGTTAGTTTTTGGATTATTATAAGCCGCATGACATTGTTACCTTACTAAACCAACAACGGGTAGCTAACCCGATACCAATTTTGCCCATCTAAAGTAGCGTGTCGTCACAAAGGTCACGCTATGGAAATCTTCTCATACATAAATTCGCTTACCAATCAATGTGGCACGACGGGGATCAACCGTCAAGGCGCGAACTGGGGTGATCGTCCCCAAATAGTACTATTATATGCACAAGCGTCTACCAAATCCCGGTAGTTCACAGTTCATGCTAATGGGACTTTTAGTGACATAACCTAACTTTAATAATCCATTTATTTTCATCTATCGGGTCCTTTAATCATTTATCGGGTCATACAATCGGGTCATTCAATCATTCGGGTCCAAATCAATAAACAAACAATCGGGACAAATGGTGTCCTATTTTATAAAAACTAACATGTTATCTCCCTCGCGGGTTTATAAAACATTTCATAAAAACATTTAAAAGAGTGCGAGGCTATGAACTCACGTTGATATGGGAAGGCGGGTTATCGGCAACTCGGACGTACGGTACGTGCTTCAATCACGGAAACCTAGACAAATAATACTCGTCTTAGACTCATGTCCAATGACTTTATAAAAATAACAATTATGTATACATATGATGATTATATATATGATGATCAAGTGGGTTTACATATTCTCGTTTACTCATTTTTGTGTTATGTGTCGATAACTTTTATACTAGTTTTACTCGTTTTACCTATTTACGTGTTTTAGGTTCAATAAGCCTATTATAAGTTCTTAACATTTATTAATCCTTGTTATAATTATATTATCAGTATCTACACTTTACAAGTTGGGCCTAAAATGGGTTAAGCCCAATAATAAGTTTATAAGTGTTTTAGTCCATTTTTGTTGTATTATTAGTCAATAACGTTAATTTAGTCCGTTAACGTCCGTATTTCTTATAGTTTGGGTTTTTATCCGTTTTTACTTGTATTTGATACTTATATATCAGTATATGACTTTTATAAACTTTACATTAGACGGGTTTGGTCGTCTAAGTTTTATTTGGTGAAAAACGTTAATTTTACGGCGATAGCCGAAAAAGTCGTAAAAATCATGTTTATAGTTTTATATCTTATAAAACATAACAAGTTACCATTTTTATAAAATGTCCACTTATTTAACCTTTAACATATTTATATAAATGAAATTCATGAGTTAGTGGGTTTTAACTTTACATTTTATACAATATAATGTGAGTGCTTATATAATAGTAATAAACATTATTTCCAAAAATCTGATTTTTAACTTCACTTTCACCAAAACTGCCATATCTTGAGTTCTATATGGAGATAGAAGCTCAAATTTTTATCACATAAACTACATGATATGTGCTACAATTAACTCTTCTATAGCTACTGTTGAATCATCTTCTAAATACTTTCTAAAAATCGTCCAAAACAGTGAACTCAGATTTGTATCTTAAACTTGTTTTGATCATATCTCACTCATTATTTTGATTCCATTGCATGGACAACTCTCACATGTGTAAAAGACTCATAGATTACTGTAAATCCATTCTAATTCATCATTTTATCAGTTTACCATATGGTTCTTTACTGTTTTTATACAGCCTATCATTTAAACAAGATTTACCCATTTTTACTTATAGTTTTTCATCTTTTTATCCATGATTATCAACACCAAATCCCCACATAATATTTTTATCATCATATAATCATCATAAATATATACAATAGGAAATAAAATACATGTTTACATAATCAAAATAACAAGAAGATGAGGAGGACAATCTTTATACCACCATGATGATGTAGGTTGTGATCAAAACATGGATTTTGATGGAGAAACTTGTGCTTAGCCAACACCATCTTCAAGACCATCAATCTTTATGATTACCTTGTGGAAAATCAGCCCCAAGACACCATGAATACTCCTCCTTGGATGTTATAACTTGCACCAATCAATAGGGCTTCAAAAGGGCATCAACATGTATATGAATAACATGAGATTTTGTGGTTGATTTTGATCAAATGAGGGTGTTTGTGAGCGAGGGGTGGACGGCAAACATGGGGGAGATGAGAGAGTTTTAGGTGGTTTTGTAACTTCCCGCTGCTGAAAGATCCCCATCAAATGCTACATCCGAAGAAATAGGAGAATGAAGAAATGGTTTTAGCTAGTTGGTTTAATGGATGGAAAGCTTAACTTGTAAGCTTGGTTACAAGTGTAAGATTTGGTAGCTAAACTTGACACATCAAGTGTTAAGTTGTGTTGTGTTGGCCGGTTTTGATGGGGGTGGGACAAGTGTCCCACTTGTCTCATCCCCATTTATTTACGGGTACTCCTCGATTCTAGTTTCCTCGATTTGCGTGCCCTCGGGTCGTTTTACGAAAAACGTTTTTATAAATTATGAATCAACGTCACAAAACGAATCCAATAAAAATTGTCTCATCAAAAACAGAGTTCGAAAACGTAAATACGTAATCCTAGGGTTTCCGGTTTAGTCGTAAAAGACGTTAAAATAAAATCGTAAGTCCTAATCTCTTCTCGTAAATTTGTGAGTTTATGAACTAACACAAATTTAAAACTCCAAAATAATATTCATGGATAAATTTATTTTCTGAATTGTCGGATTGTCACCAAAGACGGTGTATGTAAACGTAAGCACGTAACGTTGAATCCTCCGGTTTAGACGTAGTCGATGCTACTCCAAGACTTAAATCCAAATTTCTTCCCAAAAATATGTGAGTTCGTATTATAACATTAAAATAATGTTTTTAAATAAATATTGAGAATAAAATATCAATCGTAAATTGACGGATTGTCACAGCATTTACCCCTAAACAGGATCTTTGTCCTCAAAGATCATCTTACCTTACTACTCGCTTCTTATAGAGTTAAAGCCATGTGGGTATTTCCTCCACATTCGGTCTTTTCTCACAAGTGTAATCCATTATAGTACGCGAGTTTCATCAAACATAACTACGGGAATAAGATCAGGCTTAATGTTGACTTACTTTCTCTATCCATGATGTTCACGGGTTTTTGATGAATGCAACTTTTTTCCGATCTAAACTTTACTAAGAAGAATTCAGAATTTTCACTTGATAGATATTCCATCAAGTTCGATATACGAAACATAATTTACGCAGTCCTTGAAGTCCTAGGGTAGATCCAGCTTATATGCCTTTCATACCAATCTTTCACATCATCTCAATGGTCCCAAACAACGGGGACTTATATCCTATGATTTGTCAGATCATGAATTCATTTTTCCAAGGTTAAAAAAAAATTATGGCATAACTTCGCTACCCATTTGGCACTTCAAGATCTACATTTCACATTCACATAACCTCTTGCCCACTATCGGCAGTTAATAATCAAATCCTAATTTCAACAATCATTTCAGGTCTCGCGGGTCGGGTATTTAGTAAGGTTAGGTTCGCCATCATAGGAAACCTTAAACATAAAAGACATGTCCAACTCACAATGGTTGTACGTCGGGTGTCTTTATCTCAACTCCTGCTTACAGATGCTCTAAGATTCAGATCCTAACAAGATTCGATCTCGATCCTAATACGATAATTATTAATGATAATCTCTCCAAAGGAAAACGATTATACGGTCTATATCCAAAGGTCAATCATTCAAACATAAAGCAGCACTTATATTACTTTGTATCATTACTTTACCTCGTCCCTTCGATTTGGGGTGGTACATAGTACTCTCATCAAGGTTCGTTCTCAATGATTTCTGAGCAAATCTCTAGAAATTCGATGCGAAGCGAGGATCTTGATAAAGATGTTCGATACAGGCACACTATGTTTACATAACTCTTTTGCATTTATCATTAACGGGAATGATATTAGCAGATTTGGTCAGTCTGTCGACGATGGCCCAAATCGAATCAGATTCAGATGATGACCTTTGCAATAGTTAGACGTTTACTAATGTATGAGGCGATGTCTGCCTTCATAATTCGTCATCAGTACAACTTCTTCAGACAAAGATACTTTTAGTCAAAAATGAAATACATATAATACTTATACTTACAAATTCCAACATAGCTATATCTCACAATCCTTCATAGTTAGGCAACCACAAGTGGCCTTTAAAATATTTAACGCTATCGGCTTCTCAATTTTAATGGTTCACATTAGCCGCGAATCCCTTTTTATTATCTATATTATCCTTCTTACAAGCATCGGTTATTTTTATATTGCTCGGCAATTTATTTTGCACCTTCATTATTAAGAAATACATCCTAATTGATTCTTTATCTTTTCTACATAATGCGTCGGTATCTATATTCACTTCTCATGATGATATAATTAGCATGTCCACAATTCACTCAGATATTCTTTCTATATTATGCGTCAGTAATTACGTTCACTTTCCTGATGAAATATATATCATAACCGTATTTATTCAAAAATTATTTCTTCACATTTTCTGAGTTTTAGTTTCTTCTTAACTATCATTTTTATCCGTTTTTCTCATTCCGTCGTCTAAAGCGTCGATAATTATTATAATTAATTAAATATTTATTAGTTAATTTTTATGAAGCGTAAACGTAAAAGTTTTAAATTTCTTAGTTCGACCAATTATATAAAATGTTCAAAATAAATTTGAGTTTAATTAACAAGATTTTCGTTGATTTATCGAAAATAATTAATAAGATTCGTAAATGTTCGAAAAACCTTTGTTTATACTTTGGTCAAAGTTTTCTTAGTTTGAAAAGTAAAAATTATCGTTTCAAATTTCAAGTCATAAGTTATATAGTTTCCTTAATCCTTCTTAAGTTGTCTAGAAGTATACACAAACATTTACCCCTAAACAGAAGTTTAGTTAAATGGTTTGTGTATAAGGGAATAGTCCCTTATAAATCCTTTGTTAAAATATTCGTCAAAACATATTTCCATTTCTTTTTGGTAAAATCCAAAGTCTTAAAGGGCTCTTGATTTTTGAAGAGTCAATTTATATTCCATTATCTATTAATCACATGGTTAAATCATGTAAAGTATTAAGCCGTTAATCACATGTTAAATATTCAAGGTACAGGTTTTTATTGTTCGGCCAATTCAGGGCAATCTATAAATAATTATTAGCTCATTCTTATTCTTATAACCAAACAAATGATCCTTAATGATCACAAGCATGAATTTATCGAATTACAGCCTACACACGTGATTCACCAAATTTATAAATGCTACGTGTGCATTGGTCAATCCAAACGACATCACGTGAAACTCATAATGTTCATCACAAGTACCGGATGTAGTGATTGGAATAGATAATCTCTTTCGCAGATGCGAAGTTGAGGATAACCATGCTATGGATCAAATTTTTAAAACATACGCTAAAACCTTGTAAATGATCGAACAAATCTTCCATTTCGAGTTATGGATATCGTTTTCGATTGTCAATTTACTCAGTTCACAGTAATTTATAAATATAAGGAATGATAACACCATTGCTCTTCAGGATGACAGGCTTGGTATAATAAAATATTTCTCCGACAACTCTCTCAGTTGTATGGTAATTCCTTTAATTTAGATGGTGCTGACGTACAGTGCACAAGCCACAGGTGCAGCACCGGGAATATAATCAATACCAAATTCAACTTGCCTTAATGGCGAAAGTCTAGTTAATTCGTCAACAAATACCTCCTAAAGTGTCAGATAACAGAATTATCTTTTAATAAATTCATATTAGGTTCTTTCTAGATTATAATATCTATAACTAGTTCACAACCATTCACGGTATAATTTTAAGTCTAAATACAGGATATCGTCATCCACCAAGAATTATTTAGATCATTTTTGATAATCAACATCTTATCATTTAGGGAATTCTACTCGAGTTCCCATCAATTCAGACAATGTCGTCATGTCATAATCAATCAATCCATTCTACCGGCATTATCAACTTTCTAGTTTTATTGCCGTCGATAAGATGTGAACTTCTCAAAAGTCTAATAATAATTCATAATCCTTCACAATTTCAGGGATATTAGGATACACAACTACTATTAAAAGAGTAAGGTCAACACATAATCTATGCGAGAGAATTTCAAATCAGATACAGACGAAAACATTTAATGAATATGGATATATCACATGTTTTCATAATTTGAGTACGCATTCGAAAGCTCCTCGGATCGTTACCCAGGTCATTCAAATGAAACCAAATCAAAAGAAATGATAGGAATGTCGATACATCCAGTCGGATATCAACACTCGGTAATCAGATACTTTTCCTAAGAATCTTACTACAGGAGAATTGGACAAGTAAGAATTGTCAATTGTCAAATAAGACAATTTCCACAGATGAGTAAATTCGACTCAGAAGAATATATGCTACATGCACATATTCAGGTGTCCCTAACATTATGTCCTTATTTTTCACTTCTTGCAGATCTCATTAAAATTTAATCTTTCATAATCCTCAAAGAAAATGTAGTGTTTATTCATTAGCTTTATGGTGACTACTAATCAGTCTTGCATAGTCCATTCCAAATTGTATGTAGGCGCGCAACTATATACAATTTCAAGATTAACGATGCAATACTCAGTTCGTCAAGATTTTATCGTCATGTTTATAATAAAAACATTTTCATGCTTAATTCTTAAATAAGAATCAAGAATAAATTTACAAAGATTTTCTTTGTTATGAAAACAATTAAGTTTCCAAAGCTTTTCATAAACAACTTCATTTTGATATCAATCACTTATAAATCTCACTTTGAATAATCCTTATTGTGATGAAAATTAAATTTTCTCAAAGGATACCGTTTTAACTTATAAAAACAATGAGTGATCTGCAGAAGAGTGATGAAAGCTTGTTCACTAAGAACTAACTACGATATAATAGGGAATGAGCTTAGCCAACTAATCATGAGGTTCATGACCTTGATGGCACTCAGAAAGAATAATTCACAACGTAACTCAAATCAAGATGAGTACTTGTTCAATGGTTGCATCACTAATGCGAGCATTAGAATGAAGCAATAAATGATAGATAATATCGATACACGTAGAATTTAGCAATCAAAGGTAGTCTTTTTCATTAACCACAAACAAGTCAAAATTGTACCGTAACACATTACGTGTCACTATGTCATACAATTCTCAGAAACTCATCCTACCAACTGATGTCTCCGTTAGGTTCGGGATTATTTTTAAAAGATACCACAATGAATACTAATCTACAAGAGTCATTAGGTGTTCCATATGTCCCAGAAGATCCATCGGTCTCAATTCTGAAGAAGATTTCTTCAATTTTTTTATTGGACACTGGGCATCCTCGTCAGTGGACAATGGCCTAGGAACAACCCTTAACACGAATCAACAATCAATTAAAACCTTATAATTCAATCACAGAACTTAATGACTTATATTAACAATCTCATATTCCATAAAGGTTAAGTTTTACTTTATTCAAGTTTCAACCAATTTTATACTCAATGCGATATTCTACCTCATTCTCCAATACTTTCATTTTATTCTTAGGCCTTGTAAAGGCAATACAATCTCAATATAAATCAACACTTAATTTCCAATCCTATTAGCTCTTACAACAAAAATTATCAAATGAGTCATTAATATGAAATGACTTGATCATTCAACTTAGACTTCTCGGAAAGGTATTAGTGGCATGAGGCTTTTGGATAATGGTTCCAATGACAGCCTTAAGTGCAACATTCACCCTTTCGATTTCAATTTAAGAATTGGATGACAACGAATCAGATGACATCTTTCCAGGTGATAACGTTTTGTCAAACTCCACTCTATAAGGAAAGATCGTCATGACATCGATATCAGATTTAATCTCGCCAATTCCTCTTCAATATCACAATCAACTAACATCTACATTTCTACGAATATCAACTATCTGTTGGGATCATAAATATCCACAACTTGGTTTAGATCTAGAATAGCTAGAATTCCTACGAGAATAGCTTCGATTAATTTACTAGGGGAGTTAGGGTTTCTTGTGACAATCTACGTCGTATAAATACCTTGTATAAAAATCAAAATAATCATCAAACAATCATGTAATAAAATCACATCATATATATATAATCCAAGTTATATATATACTAAAATAACACTTCTCAGTCTTGGTCTTGTCGGTAACTCGGGAATTCTTCGGCACCGTTATAGTCAAAAGATTTTTAGACATTTATAGAAAAATTTTTATAGTTAAAAGATTTTGGAATGTTTTATTCAAAACCTTGGTTTTAACAATCTTTCGTTCTCTATAACGAGAGCTCTGGTACCAAACTGTAACACCCCCAAATTTATACAACTCAATACAGCGGAAGACTAGTTGGTGTTACGGGATAGCACATTACTCACATCATAGACAACACATAAAAATCGCGTCGTTTAATATTAAATCATTTCCATTCATAAATATCAAAGTTACATCGGTCCCAATTAATTTATATTTAATACAAGGTTTTACAAAGTATTTGAATGGAAAATATAGTTTAGGTGCGGGCCATGAATTCTTGTCGTCTTCCCGAGAATTACCTTCAAGTACCTGAGATAAAACATGTTAAAAGAAAAGGTCAGCGATAACGCCGAGTGAATTCATTGAGTTTAATAAATTCCATCAATATAACTTTGGTATAAAATTAGTACCAAAAATCAATTCGTACAAATCATTGTAATAGGCCGTAAAATAGCCAAAATCATTTTATACAAATCTTTGTAATAGGCCATAAAATAGCAAAAGTCATTTTATATAAATCCTTATCGAAAATCATAATATAGGCATTTGCCTTAAAAATCATTGTACGAGCCAATGTCGTAAAAACATCATACAATACGTCTTATGACGTTGTATAAAATCAAATAAAAACCGTTATATGAATATGGTTATGAAAACCAAAACACAAACATATTATCAATAGTATGACCCTGTATTGCTAGTCAGGCAATACATCGTAATTCGGAGCGTCTATTAGTATTTCGTTAGTTTTTGGATTATTATAAGCCGCATGACATTGTTACCTTACTAAACCAACAACGGGTAGCTAACCCGATACCAATTTTGCCCATCTAAAGTAGCGTGTCGTCACAAAGGTCACGCTATGGAAATCTTCTCATACATAAATTCGCTTACCAATCAATGTGGCACGACGGGGATCAACCGTCAAGGCGCGAACTGGGGTGATCGTCCCCAAATAGTACTATTATATGCACAAGCGTCTACCAAATCCCGGTAGTTCACAATTCATGCTAATGGGACTTTTAGTGACATAACCTAACTTTAATAATCCATTTATTTTCATCTATCGGGTCCTTTAATCATTTATCGGGTCATACAATCGGGTCATTCAATCATTCGGGTCCAAATCAATAAACAAACAATCGGGACAAATGGTGTCCTATTTTATAAAAACTAACATGTTATCTCCCTCGCGGGTTTATAAAACATTTCATAAAAACATTTAAAAGAGTGCGAGGCTATGAACTCACGTTGATATGGGAAGGCGGGTTATCGGCAACTCGGACGTACGGTACGTGCTTCAATCACGGATACCTAGACAAATAATACTCGTCTTAGACTCATGTCCAATGACTTTATAAAAATAACAATTATGTATACATATGATGATTATATATATATGATGATCAAGTGGGTTTACATATTCTCGTTTACTCATTTTTGTGTTATGTGTCGATAACTTTTATACTAGTTTTACTCGTTTTACCTATTTACGTGTTTTAGGTTCAATAAGCCTATTATAAGTTCTTAACTTGTATTAATCCTTGTTATAATTATATTATCAGTATCTACACTTTACAAGTTGGGCCTAAAATGGGTTAAGCCCAATAATAAGTTTATAAGTGTTTTAGTCCATTTTTGTTGTATTATTAGTCAATAACGTTAATTTAGTCCGTTAACGTCCGTATTTCTTATAGTTCGGGTTTTTATCGGTTTTTACTTGTATTTGATACTTATATATCAGTATATGACTTTTATAAACTTTACATTAGACGGGTTTGGTCGTCTAAGTTTTATTTGGCGAAAAACGTTAATTTTACGGCGATAGCCGAAAAAGTCGTAAAAATCATGTTTATAGTTTTATATCTTATAAAACATAACAAGTTATCATTTTTATAAAATGTCCACTTATTTAACCTTTAACATATTTATATAAATGAAATTCATGAGTTAGTGGGTTTTAACTTTACATTTTATACAATATAATGTGAGTGCTTATATAATAGTAATAAACATTATTTCCAAAAATCTGATTTTTAACTTCACTTTCACCAAAACTGCCATATCTTGAGTTCTATATGGAGATAGAAGCTCAAATTTTTATCACATAAACTAAATGATATGTTCTACAATTAACTCTTCTATAGCTACTGTTGAATCATCTTCTAAATATTTTCTAAAAATCGTCCAAAACAGTGAACTCAGATTTGTATCTTAAACTTGTTTTGATCATATCTCACTCATTATTTTGATTCCATTGCATGGCCAACTCTCACATGTGTACAAGACTCATAGCTTACTGTAAATCCATTCTACTTCATCATTTTATCAGTTTACCATATGGTTCTTTACTGTTTTTATACAGCCTATCATTTAAACAAGATTTACCCATTTTTACTTATAGTTTTTCATCTTTTTATCCATGATTATCAACACCAAATGCCCACATAATATTTTTATCATCATATAATCATCATAAATATATACAATAGGAAATAAAATACATGTTTACATAATCAAAATAACAAGAAGATGAGGAGGACAATCTTTATACCACCATGATGATGTAGGTTGTGATCAAAACATGGATTTTGATGGAGAAACTTGTGCTTAGCCAACACCATCTTCAAGACCATCAATCTTTATGATTACCTTGTGGAAAATCAGCCCCAAGACACCATGAATACTCCTCCTTGGATGTTATAACTTGCACCAATCAATAGGGCTTCAAAAGGGCATCAACATGTATATGAATAACATGAGATTTTGTGGTTGATTTTGATCAAATGAGGGTGTTTGTGAGAGAGGGGTGGACGGCAAACATGGGGGAGATGAGAGAGTTTTAGGTGGTTTTGCATGTAGGAGAATGAAGAAATGGTTTTAGCTAGTTGGTTTAATGGATGGAAAGCTTAACTTGTAAGCTTGGTTACAAGTGTAAGATTTGGTAGCTAAACTTGACACATCAAGTGTTAAGTTGTGTTGTGTTGGCCGGTTTTGATGGGGGTGGGACAAGTGTCCCACTTGTCACATCCCCATTTATTTACGGGTACTCCTCGATTCTAGTTTCCTCGATTTGCGTGCCCTCGGGTCGTTTTACGAAAAACGTTTTTATAAATTCTGAATCAACGTCACAAAACGAATCCAATAAAAATTGTCTCATCAAAAACGGACTTCGAAAACGTAAATACGTAATCCTAGAGTTTCCGGTTTAGTCGTAAAAGACGTTAAAATAAAACCGTAAGTCCTAATCTCTTCTCGTAAATTTGTGAGTTTATGAACTAACACAAATTTAAAACTCCAAAATAATATTCATGGATAAATTTATTTTCTGAATTGTCAGATTGTCACCAAAGACGGTGTATGTAAACGTAAGCACGTAACGTTGAATCCTCCGGTTTAGACGTAGTCGATGCTACTCCAAGACGTAAATCCAAATTTCTTCCCAAAAATATGTGAGTTCATATTATAACATTAAAATAATGTTTTTAAATAAATATTGAGAATAAAATATCAATCGTAAATTGACGGATTGTCACACGTTAAATATTATTATGTTTAACGGTTTAAGTTGAAACCGATATTAAATATTATATATTAATATTTTGACGAGTAACGAGGACTACTAGTGATCGCGATACCGACGGATGCCAAAATTTTTATATTTTATTATCGATAGTTTCGATATTTAATACTTTCGACGATATCGTTTTAATTACGTATCGAGTCGTTATATTATTATTTTTCGTGTGCGTTTAAACTTTTTAGTATTTTTACGAAACCCGAGTCTCGTAAATATTTCAAAATTTACAATTTACAATTTCCACCCTTTTAAACTATTTTATTACCTTTTGGACCAAAACTATCACAAATTGGCAAAAACTACCCTAACCATACACTATATATAAAATTCCCACTAACTACATCACATTTTTTTTATCAAAAAAAAATCACTTTCTCCTTCCTTTCTTTCTTTCTTTGCCATACAACACCAAGAACCCCATCACCAAAACCTTCAATCTTCTTAATTTCTTGTTTGAATCTTCAAAAACCAATCAAAGTCCCATCTTAGATTTTTAAAGGGCTACATTTTGATACCATTTTCATCAACATGCATGAACTTTGAAATTTTGATCAAGAATCTTGGTGACTAAAGTTGTTAGATGATGTTGCATGTGATTATCTAGTGATAATCATGTGTAGATCATGTTATTTTTGTAAAGAAAATATATTTTTAATTTTTGTGTTTTGATTTTGATGATCATACAAGTGTTAGGATTTGTTTATGGTGATATTAGGATGTTAGAATGATGATAAAAGTTGTTGGAATTGATCAAAAACTTGATTTTGTAAGAGATTTTAATAGTCATTTTTGGGCAGTAGGTTTGAGGCCATTTTCGAGGGTCTTAAGTCTGGATATAGGATGATATTATGGGATTATGTCGTAGAGAATTTCGTTAGCTTCGATTTGATATAAAGTAGGCCTTCCAACTCCAAACGAGGGGGAAGATACACTAGTTTGATTTTCGTGTACCGGGAGACGAGTGTCGACACAATCCGAAAATTGTTGTCGATATTTGGATCGAATCTCGGGGACTATAAAATGAGTTTCAAAATGATTCAAGGGCTGTTCTCAGGCTCCAGGTTTAGCATTTTGAGTCTATTTTTAGAATCAAGTGGCGGTTTTACAAATGGAGTTGTTTAGAATGTTCAAAATGGTTTCGTAAGTCAAGGTCGCTAAAGTGTCTGAATTTTGTGATTCAAAGATGAGTCGGGCAGGGAACTTTAAAAGTAAAATCTTTTGATGGGATCTTGGGTGGACTTTATACATATAGTAAGTAAGTTCTCTGAGTAGTATCATAAAAATTTGAAATGTCTAAGTATGGGAAAACGGCTTGGACATTCGGTATGTTCCGGCAGATTTTTATTAAAGGCGTAGAATAATAAAATGAATATATAGGAGAATGTAATAGTATCACTTGTATCGTTTTCTCTCGATTTTGTCGTGATTTTATGAGTCGAGTTTTATATTCTTATGTATGGGTTATTTCTCGAGTCTATTATTAATGAACGCACCTCATTTGATAGGTTGCGGTTCTCGTGTTTGAAAGGCATCATCTATCGTCGGTGATCATCTCATTACCACTATTGGCTAAGGTGAGTCTATAGCCTCGCTTTATACTAGTTATTAAATGATTTTAAACCCGCGAGGGGGAATACATGTTTTTATAAACTTAGAACACAAGATTTTTTTTATGGTATGCTTTGTCCCTCTATGAATGGACCCGTGGTTGCCTTTAAATTGCATTAAGTGATTGCCTTAGTTAAAGCCTCAATTATGGACCGTTAATTAACCTATGATGGGTTAACCGCTAGTACAATTAATAGATCTATGGGGGAAGCCGCCCCGGTTCAGTTTTTGTGGACTTGTCATAGAAGCTTAGGCCCGACCTCCACACTGTTTGAGCATATTGTATTGAGAAGTCAGGTATACGACAATGTACCATTAATCTAGAGGTAACCGACAATTAATAAATCTCCTGTCTTATCAGACCTCTAAAGGGAGTGTTTAAGGTCTCGGTTCCATGAGCTTATTGCAATTTATGCTATATACAAGTATCATTGTTGATGCAAATTATTATTTGATGCTTATAAGCATGCCACAAACTTATAATCTTTGCTTGTGTTCAAATTGATTACATAAACCTATAGATTCACTCGGCATTTTTGCTGATTGTTTTACTCACATGTATTTCAGGTAATCAAGAAGTGGAAGCTTGGAGGTCACGGGGAATGAAGTTGTGCACTGCTTTTGTTGTTCAAACTCTTTGATTTATTTATCGTTCCATTTTTAAAACAAACTAATATGTTGTTTTAACTTATCTTTTGGTAACGATTACTTGGGACTTGCGTTACTCTGACAAATGTTTTAGGAACGACAAATCTAAAATGTCTCTTTTCGAGTCGTTCTTTATAAATTATGTGTTGTTGTATCATTGTTTAGCACCCAAAGATGTATTCCACTGCGTGTAAATTTGGGGGTGTTAAAATAACTATCGAAATAAGTCAAAAATGCATCCTCGTGATCATTCAAGACAACAAAAAAATATAAGAGATACCCCTAGGAATAAGGGAGTCTAAGTGAATAATTGGCCCACATGAGTTCGTGTTAGTTTGCTAACTTATAATAACAATGATCTCGTTTTTAAGCTTGGTTTGGAGAAAGTGAAAACTTGAGGATGATGATTATTCATGACATTTCCAAAACCCAAGGTATGCTTGTGATTTCTTTGTTTTGAATGTTTATAATTTTCTATCTCTTTAATAAAGGCCAACGTGGATTGATTATGATGAAAAATGTAAACGTGCTTTGTAACTAATGCATTACATGAGGACATTGCAATGGTCAAGTGTAGGGGATTTGATAGGTGTGTAAACACCCATCCTTTTTACCACTTAATTACAATAAATACCGAGCCAAAACGTGTATTTTATGTCTTTTATGTCAGAATTATGCGTGGTTTGTGTTTTTGTTGTGATTTAGGACGAAAAGGTGAAAAGTGGAGAAAACACGGGCATTCACGGGCTTTTATTGAAGAAAAAGATGAAAGACGAAGTCGAGAAGTCAAGAGTGCAAAAAGAACGGAAGTCCAAGACCAATTCTGAAAATTTATCGAAGAAAAAGTCAAAAGACGGAAGTTTACTAAAAGCCGAAGAACTCAAGTCTTATTTATTGAAGAATTAAAAGACGAGTTCAAAGAAATCCCGAGCCAAAGTCATTAAAGTCCAAGATTTAAGAAGATTAAAAGGCTCAAGGACTAATGGTGCAATTAACAAAAGATTAAGAAGAGAAGGACTAAGCATGCAATTAAGGAGAAAGGAAAGAGGGGAGGAAGCTTCCTAAGCATTCCTTAACCTCCCCTATATATAGATTAGAATGTCATTAGTTAGTTTTTGTTGGGTGGATTGACAAACCATTTCTTCCATTTTAAATTTATGCACATTTAATTTCATGTCCATTTACATTAATTGTCTTGCACCTTAATTACCATTTAATTTCAAGTAAGTGTTCTTTTAATTCTTGTTAATCTTTATCTTTATTGTTTGATCTCCTTCTTCCTTTCTTTAATCTTTGATCTTTATATTTATGTTCATGTTCATGTTCTTATGTTCTTATTTTGATCAAAGTGGGTTTTGATTATTTTGGTTAGATTTGTTAGTTTGATTGTTTTGGATTGATTGTTTATGATTAATAGTTGTTTATTTGTTAGTATGATTTAATCTTGTGGTTTATTTAGATTATATTTGATTAGATTCGTGCTATTTTATGTTTCCTTGTTCTTCGCCCTGTCTGTTACTGTATTTCCCAGGTATTCCAAATCAACAGTACATTCCGGATCAAGGATCAATGGAATAAGTTGTTCATTCGGAATATCAATTATTCCGAACCAAAGTTGTTCATTTGGAATATCAATTATTCCGAACCAAAGTCGTTCATCCGGAATATTGGACATTCCGGATCAAGGAGATTCATTCGGAATATTTATTATTCCGGATCAATACCTTCATTCGGAATATATATTATTCCGGATCAATACTTTCATTCGGAATATTGAGACATTCCGGATCAACAGAATATTCCAGATCAAGGGAATATTCCGGATCAAGCAAGTTAATCCGGAATAATTTATTATTCCGGATCAAGGTGTTTATTCGGAATATTATTCCGGATCAAGAATTATTCCGGATCAACAGCAACATTCCGAATCAAGACCAACATTCCGAATAAAGAAGTTATTCCGGATAAGTGACATATTCCGGATAAACCATTTATTCCGGATCAAGGTATTTGGTGAATATTCCGAGTGAAGAAAAACATTCCGAACGAATGTGACATTCCGGATGAGTGTTTATTACGAATGAGGGATTATACCGGATGAGCTATTTTTCAAGTTTCTTTAATTCCAGTTTCTAATTTTCTGCTTTTAATTTCCAAGCTTTATTTTTCCCGCCTTTTTCCTTAGTCGCACTTTAAGTTTATTTGCCTTAGATTTATTTTAGCCTTGCCTTAGTTTTAAGTTTTAGTTGCATTTTAAGTTTGCCTTAGATAGAATTTAGTTTGCGTTATTTACGTTTATTGCCTTTTAATTTCCGTCACGCTTTTAAATACTTGCCTTTTACTTTAAATTAGACTTAGATTTACTTTAAAGTCATTTACTTTTACGTCTTTGCATTTTTTATTTTAAAAAACAACCAAAAATATTTGTTTCACCAAAAACAATAGAGTCTCACTAAGAGTCAGAAATCAATTCGTTAAGATACCGAGAACACGAACTTTAATTTTTATACGGGGTGTCAAAAGCCTTGTATCAACTTCATCAAGAAAGAAGTTATCAAACTTCTAGATGCCGGAATTATTTACCCTATTTCGGATTCGCCATGGGTTAGTCCCGTCCATTGTGTGCCTAAGAAAGGCGGAATAACCGTTGTTCCCAATGAAAACAACGAGTTGATTCTTACTCGACTTGTCACGGGTTGGCGAGTTTGCATAGACTATTGCAAGCTCAATGATGCCACTCGTAAGGATCATTTTCCTCTTCCTTTCATGGATCAAATGCTCGAGCGTTTAGCGAGTAATGACTACTATTGCTTCTTAGACGGTTTCTCCGGGTATTTTCAAATTTCCATCGATCCAAAAGACCAAGAGAAAACCACATTCACTTGTCCTTATGGAACATTTGCTTACAAAAGAATGCCTTTCGGCTTATGCAATGCTCCCGGGACTTTCCAAAGGTGTATGATGGCTATATTCGATGACATGGTTGAAGAAACTATGGAAGTCTTTATGGATGATTTCTCGGTCTATGGTGATTCTTTCTCTACTTGCCTTGCCAATTTAGAACGTATGCTTAAACGGTGTGAAGACACTCGTCTCGTTCTTAATTGGGAAAAATGCCATTTCATGGTAAAAGAAGTCATTGTTCTTGGTCATAAAATTTCCAAAGTCGGTCTTGAAGTCGACCGTGCTAAAGTTGATGTGATTGTTAAATTACCTCCACCTTCAACCGTGAAGGGTGTGAGAAGTTTTCTTGGTCATGCGGGCTTCTATCATCGATTCATTCAAGATTTTTATAAAATCCCTCGCCCGATGACCCACCTCTTGGAAAAAGATACTCCTTTTATCTTTTCTAAAGAGTGTATCGAATTTTTTAATCTTCCTAAGGATAAATTAACTAAGGCACCGGTTATAGTTACCCCTAATTGGGAGTTACCTTTTGAAATGATGTGTGATGCTAGCGATTTTGCTATTGGAGCGGTTTTAGGTCAACGTGTGACCAAACACTTCTAACCAATCCAGTATTCTAGAAAGACAATGACGGGGGCTCAATTGCATTATACCACCACCGAAAAAGAGCTTTTAGCTGTAGTGTATGCTTTTGAAAAATTCCGCCCCTATCTTGTCCTTTCCACCACCATTGTCTATACCAATCATCCCGCGTTGAAGTACTTGTTAACAAAACAAGATTCCAAACCAAGACTTCTTCGTTGGGTTCTACTCCTCCAAGAATTCAAAACTGAAATTCGTGATAAAAAGGGAGCGGTAAACCTAGTCGCGGATCATCTTAGTAGACTCGAGGATCCTTATCAAGGGGAGATCCCAAATCAAGAGATTAATGAATATTTTCCCCTTGAGGCCTTGATGTCTATTAACTCCAATCTTGATGAGACCCCATGGTTTACGGACTTTGCAAACTACTTGGCGGGTGGAATTCTCATCGAAGGGTTATCATCCCAGCAAAAGAAGAAATTCTTCAAGGATGTGAAAACTTACTATTAGGACGACCCTTATCTCTTCAAACAATGTGCTGACTTGATCCTTCGTCGGTGTGTTGACGGGCCCACAGCTTTACAAATCTTGGAAGCTTGCCATAAAGGACCAACCGGTGGTCACTTTGGTCCTAATTACATCGCGAAGAAAGTTTCCGATTCTGGATTTTCTTGGCCCACCATTTATCTTGATGCACACGAAATGGTTAAGCATTGTGATGCTTGCCAACGACAAGGCAATATCACATATAAAGATGAGATGCCTCAAAATTTCATCCAAGAGTGTGAAATCTTTGACGTATGGGGCATCGACTTTATGGGGCCATTTCCATCATCCAAAGGGAACAAGTACATCCTCGTAGCCGTTGACTACGTATCAAAATGGGTTGAAGCAAAGGCTTTACCTACTAACGATGCGAGGGTGGTTCTGAACTTTCTGAAACAATTGTTTGCTCGATTTGGTGTTCCTCGTGCTATCATTGGTGATCGCGGGACTCATTTTTGCAATGATCAATTTGCACGAGTGATGAGATGGCATTTATACATGATCTCATCGTTCTTTTCGGGCTTTAAATGCATTAAAATGTCAATAAATACCATATATATGCTTGTATTTGTTTACTTGTGTGTTTTAGGTATGGATATCATGAAAAAGACAAAAGACCACAAGAAACAAGGAAAAACGGACACAAGAAACGAAGCCGTAAAAAGAACCGGGCCCTAGTTCATGATTTATCCAAGATTAACCCTTGAAGACTTAAAGATGTATAAAATTGATCCTCAAAATATGAAGAAATGACACTTAAAACCCATGTATATTCATAATTACAAGTTTGGTCCCTTAAGTTTGTCAAAATTACAAAATGGTCCTTCAACTTTGAAGAAATGACAAGTTTAGTCCCTCAACAATTCTAAATTGTCAATAATGGTCCCTCATGAAGACAAAGAACCAATGAAGACCTTTGAAGATCAAGAAAGTCCAAAATCAGTCCTTCAAATATTCAAAATTGGCAAAACAAACCCTTGTAATCTTTTTGGAAAAGTTATGTGCCAAAAGTATGAAAAGAGAAACTTACTTAACAAAGGAAAGTAAGTTTAATGTGCTGAAATTCTTTTTATACACCTTTTGCCAAAGAACAAGGACTTAAGCTGCCAAGTTTAAAAGTTTAAACTCCTAAACACGCGCCAAACACCTCATCACCCCTAAACTCGGATCAAAAGGAGTTACTGTAGCACGTATGAGCACATATTTTACTTTTTACCATCAAAGGGTTAAATGAAATTGGTTGTTCCCCCGTGTGATTCACCTCACTTGAAACCCATCCCAACATTATTCCTTCTTCTCCACTCACCAATAGACCCTACCATCCAACCCGTCACCCAATCACATCACAACTTACTCTCCAAGGCAATACACATGGCCAAATCAACAGCCAAGACTCAATGCTTAACCCCAAAGCTAAAATGAACGGTTTTGATGCATTTGGACAACTCACAAACATGAAGCACTCAAGGGCATTCCTGGAAATTCATAGCTAGGGTTTTCATATATGTTAGCATTCTAGAATCGTCTACTAGTCCTATATAAGGAGACCTCAACTTGTGAGAGTCCCTTGTTTCAGATTTTAGCTTTAAATCTTTATAATTTCTTTTTATTAAATAAAAGTTGGATTTTCTGAAAATTTATGATTTCCCTTTGTGTTTTATAAAAGTTTGGTATTTGATAAGCTAAGATCTGAGTTCCATATTCATGTTTGATGGTTTTTGAGGCAAAGTTTTAAGCAATAAAGCTTGTGTTTCAAAAATCAGAAGTTTTATATTATTTTTTAATCATTGTGGTTTGTTGATCTTAGCAGGTATAAGGAAGCTGGTGCTTGTTTTGCTAGCACCTCAGCTCAAACATTCCAAGGCTTGGATGTAAGTCTTGGAGGTTTGCATCTCTCTCCCTTTTCAATTATTCTGAATTTAATTGTATTTTTGGTGATTTTGCATGATTTATTGTGGATTGGTGTTTTAAGGCTTGATTTGTGTTTCTGAGGTTGTTTAGGAGTTGTTAGGGTGGATTGGATCTTGTTTGATAGGTTAAAACACAACAATCCTTTGGAAGATTGCAAAATCAGATTCCAAAGGGGTGTTTAGGGTAACTGATTCAAAGGTGTTTAAGCTCTCCTTTGTTATTGTTCTTGGTTCTATTGAGGTTGTGCATGCTTATCTGTTGTTAAGTGTTCATTATCTGCAAGTTTTGTGGTTAATAACACCTAGATCCATAAATAGGCTATAAAATCTTGATTACTTGGTTAAATTGGCTGAAATTTAGAGGACACCTAGATCTAATCAAAGACTAGGGTTAACAAGTGTTAAATCTAAGTTAATACAACCAGGTAAGTAGGATTTGAGTGCTAAAATTGGATTTGTGGTCATCTATATCAGATAAGGCATTTGTGTTCTTGAAGTTCATAATCAGAAACCTGCATATGCTTTGATTTGATTGTAATCTTTGATTCAGTGATTGGAATAAGTTTTTTTGTGCTTATTGTTCTAAATACGAGAGATAGATGAAGATGTAGAAAGAGAAGGTAAAGAGAGGTTGGAGAAAATAAGAAATATTAGATTGAATGTGTGTGAATGAGAATCACCAACCCCTCCTAACATGCTAGGAGGGGGTTTATATAGCCCACCCTACATGTGGGCTATATGGACTATATTGGACCACGAGCCCAATATCATTGGAGTGACCGATCCTTTCTAAATACGTAAAAACGTATTTCCAACAATCTCCCCCAAGGGGAGGTCACTCCAAGTTACAATGTCCTAATTAGTCTATAGCTCGTGATCTATGCTAATAATGATGTGACCGAGACTTTCCTTGGAAAAACGTATTTCTAACAATCTCCCCCAAAGGGAGGTCACACCATTTTACAATATCTTAAACCTAGCATACTATGATTGAGTCTTCGATCTTGTTTTTGTGAATATGTTGATGGGATCTTTGACTTTAGTCTTGAGCATGTTTCCTTGCCTTGACCTTGTGCATTCATCACTTGTGAAATTTGCCTCCTCGTGACTTCATGTTCCACATACTTATACCTTTATAAATTCTTGAAAGCTTCAAAGTTTGATACAGCGGAAGACTTAACTTTTAGACTTTCTTGAATTAGATGAGGTATTAAGTGCATAAAGTATAAGCATGCGGGGACGACTTCTTCTTGGATTCCGCAACGCCACCGTCTTCAAATGCCGCAACATAAGTAGACACGAACGAAATGGCTTTGAACATTTCATTCTAATTCGGTAGCATTTTACCTCCGGTCGATGAAGACCGATGGACGATATAAAATATCGTACTTGTGGCAGGTAGATTTAATTAAAAATCTCCTTGACAAGATTTCGAGGGTAAACCCGTTCTCTTTATTCGACCGTCCAAAGCTGACTGCGAACGTAAACAGTGAATCATTTGGATAAAATTATCCGCATGATTGAAGCGGTCAATTCTAATTCCTGGAACAAGTTTGATTCATTAAAGAATCGCACCATCTTTGCTTTCCATTTGTCACGAGCTTGATTCATATTGAATCTTGCTAGTTACCTACCAAGTGCTGTTTGAGGTTAACACTAAAAGGATTTCCACTCATCATTGTGAACACTAAGGTATCACTATGAGTGTTCTGGCAAGATCACTAAGATATTGCGTAGAGGCCTGGAACGTGTTTAGGTTCATCTAAGAATTAAACCATTGTTGCTTTCTAGTTATCACAAGTTTGATTCATAAAGAATCGCACAAGTCACCTACCATGAGCTTTTTGATATTCGCTCAAGAAGGATTTCCATCTTCATTGAAAATACTTTCGTATTACTCAGATGTTCAGGCAAGATCATGAAGATTTTGCGTAGGACTCTTAATATCTTTCTTACTTTTCACAGTGTGTGAAGAAGCAAGGAAATATGAAAGTGTGTCCTAATGAGATATTTGATGATCTCAAATAGCTCTAGACTCGATCGTGCACTTTGGATTTTAGTGAACGGAGGCTGGAGAGGAGTGCCACCTTTTCAATACCAATTTATTCGGAGTGAATAAATCAATAGATAATGCGTTGTCTCCGTGTGATTAAAACTAATATCTTTTAAGAGATATCTGAGTTAGCTGGGATGGGTTGTGCATTGCATCACTGGGTCCATGATGTCTATCTTCAATATCAAGAATCATTAAAAATGATCTCAATAGCATATGTATTGACCCGGTTTCTGCCTGCGGTTGTAAGGAGGGCTTCTTTCTTTACACCCTTTATCTTTACAATTCTTTTTCATTCTTCAACCCTTTTAATGCTTACCAATACGTCATAACTAGCACCTTGTTGTGATTGTTCCATTGCTAACTTAAGTACTTGGTCGGCATTCAGCTACATTGACAATCTTTTCTCCGACTTTCCTAAGGACTACTATTTCTAGCTATGGAATGTCCTTGGGAAGATTCCTCCAGTTCTGGAAGAATAATAGGACTTAACCTATCCTACCATCCTTATGTCACCACAATCTTCATCGTCGTGAAATAAATGGGTTTTGGGTAAGTATATGTCACCATGAAAATCCATTTTGATATGCAAATCTGTTTTTCTCCCCCTTAACATATGCCACGATATTCGAAAAATTTTGCACATGTCGGGATGAGCCATCACGTTAAGTCAAACCATTTTTGATAATTTCCCATATGAAATCACATTTTCTGCCCCATATTAGAAATATTAACCCAATCGATGTTTTTAATATCAATTGATTTAATAGCATTTTAAGAAAATATGGGAAGAAAAATGCAAATCCAATTATCGTCATGTATTACACAAGCTCCCCCTCAAATTAATGAGGGTGTACTTGAAACGTAAATTAAATACCTTTTAAACACAAGTGTAAGGTATTTATCACGTGCAAAGATCATATATGATAATGTATTCACAAGATTAGCGATTTATGAGGTTGGACCTGAATGATGGAGAACATCATATGAAAGAAGCACATGGTTCTTGTTCACGAATGTTGGTCGCCTCATCACGTCTGAAGTTATCTCTTGACTCCATGTGTTCGATTGATATCGTTGTCTTGACACCAACATGTGAACTTGGCACTCTCGGCGTCAAAGATTCTGAGTGCTGGACAATTGCTCCCCTCAATTGTTGACCCGTGTTCTATTGAAAGAGTTGTAGTCGCTGTTTGAGTAGTCGCATCGTCGAGTATGTAGATATCAATTGTAAATTGCTACGGTTGGTGGAGATGATAACTTCATAAAAACAAGATTTCTCTTGTTTTAACAAATAAATGCACTGACACGTACATATATTCGTGTTAGATTGTGTTATTACGTCAACACAATCCCTTACATGGTTATAAAGTAAACCATGCCCGAGAAAATTAATTCCCGTTGTTGAGTCAAAGCTTTCCGGTGAAATACTTGACTTGAGTATGAAAAATGGGTTACTATTAGAAATAATAGCAAGCCATTTTGAGCATGTTTTAAAACATTTGAACTTCTGCTCGAACTTTATTTACAACCCCGTGTCATTATCGAATGACATTTCTAGTATCGTAAATATTATCGATTCCAGAAGACATGCTCTTTTTATCAAAACATTTTTAAACACACAATTTTGAAAGATTTAGAAAAAACCTTTTGAGAAATTCTCGAAAAATTGTGTTCAAAGTTTTGAAAACGAATTACTTGAGCTTAAGATGTTGAATATCTTACTAAACGAGCTCAAGTCCGAGAAGTTGTAAACTTCCCGTTATGAGGATAAGTTTATCATCGGCGATAAACTTTCCTTTTAACTGAAGAACGAGTCCTAAGCTGACATTTACTTAGAAGTCGTTTTCATGAGCTTGAAAAAATTTGAATGTTTTAACGTAAAGCTCATGACCGAGAAAGATGAATTTCTCGTTATGAGGTAAAGTTCTCTTATTTAAAAGATACACTTTCCTTTCTGAGCTTAAAACTTGGAATGTTTTAATACAAGCTCATGACCGAGAAAATTTAATTTCCCGTTATGAGGATAATCTATCTTTAAAGATAAGCTTTCCTAAAATTGAGGTCCGAGTTACAGTCTGATATTTAACTGTAAGTCATTGTGCATGAGCTTTAAAAACTTCGAATGTTTTTAATATAAGCTCATGCCCGAGAAAAATTTATTTCTCGTTATAAGGATAAGTTTATCATCGGCGATAAACCTTCCTTTCTTTGAAGATCAAGTTATAGTCTGTAATGTGACTATAAGTCCTTTGTGCACACGATGTTTAACTGCGAATCCCCTGAGACACTTGTTTCTTTGATATCAGCTTCTTCAGTAACCAAACTCTAAGAGTGTCCTTAGTTGAACGATATGTAAAGATCGGACCGCTGTGTTCTTGTTGAACGTGGACTTTGGTACCTGCAATCTCATTAGGAGTTTGTATGCTTTTATGTGGGTTAGCGATATCTATCTTAGAAGGAAGTGGGGGTCCACAGTTTTCTTTTCTTGTGCTAGAGGTGACCGGAGGAGATGATTCACTTGTCTTAGCTGGTAAACGTTTCCTTTTATAGAAAACCTTAAGTTCAGGCTTAAGTGATGTATCCTCCTTTTCAATTTCCTCCCTAGTAGTCTTAGTAGAATTAGAGACTATCCTAGTTAAAGGGCACTCGTTTCCTACAATAGTGAAAGTTCTACCAGTGGGGCGCCACATTTTGCCAATGGGTTTGATTTTAGCAATCCACTGGGATTTAAGTCTAGCACGGGAGTTCACCTCATTAAGTAATTTTTTGATACAAGAATCATGATTGGCTTTAAAGACACATTTCCTACATGTTTTGCAAGTAGCATATTTAATGTCCGAGTAAGATCTAGAATTCCTAGATGATTGATTGATGCTCCTAGGATGTGACATGCTACGGTTAGCAGTGTTGGGTAAACTAGAAGGCATCTGACTAGGTTTGAAATTCCTATCTCTTACTTGTGTCTTTTTCTTAGCTTCCCTTAGACCAAATGTATGGCGAATGTCATTTAAACTAGTTCGAGACGTATTCTTTGGACTATGTCTCGGGAGACTAGATGCAATCATGTGATTAGGTCTTGCAAAAGTTGTTTTAGTCACATTGGGCCTAGATGGTGGAGTGTCTGGTCTAGAAAGATGAACCATATCAACTTGGGAGGCAAACTGCGGTCTCGAGGATTTTGGTCGCTCGGATCTAAATGCAGTCGGTTGTCTAACAGACTGAATTTGAGACGGTTTTCCCAAGATTGATGGTTTTCCAAGCTTAGTGTCCACACTAGTTCCTTTAGTTTTCCTTAATTCATTTTTCAACGCAGCTATAGCAAAAACCTTTTCCTGAACCTGGGCCTTTAAATTCTCATTATCTTTAAGCAATTTATCTTGAGATGCCAACTTAGATTCTAGCAAAGTAATTTGTTTCACAAAATTATCTTTTTCAGCATTAGAATCTTGAATTTTTTTGATTTAATTTTATTTCTAGAATAACGTTTGAATTTTCAAGTTTTTCAAAATACTTTGAATTTATCCGTTTTCTTCGAAAATTCAATTTTGGCATCCTCAAGAGCTTTAGATTGCTGAGCTAACATCGTTTCAAGCTCTTTAATCTTGGAATCAGAATCGGTTAGAGAAGCAGTCATAAAGCATTTATCATGATGTACTATAGCATTCTGAACAATTTCTCCCCCATTTTGACTCACCTCGGATGAATCTGAAGTGGTAAAACTATCACCCTTTTCCATCCCATGTTTGTCATAATTAGGTTCGGAATGCGCAACATGCGGTAGTTCATCGGAATAGACATCATATACCACATTCCTTTGTACCATATTTGTAGACTCTTCGTCATATACGGGTATGGTGTCATTAATCCCTGACATGCTGCTTGTATCATGCTTTCCTCCCGAATCCTTGCTCTTGCAATCTTTAGGCTATAAGTTGTAAACCGTATGATTATTCTCCTCTTGCATCTGCATCGTAGATTCTTGCACTCCATTATCATACGCTTGCTGAAGTCGGGATCTTTCATAAATCGAAGACGAGACCGATGTCATTAATTTCAACAATGTACCACGAAACTCTTTAACCTCCGTTTGTGTGTACTGAAGAAATGACTGACATATCCCTGAATTGTCAGACTTAACAATGTTGAATTTGAAGAAGTGCGTAAGTTGTGTCACTAGAGGTTGACATGCAGATGCTGATGCAGAGTGATTAAAGTATTCTTTGTGAAGTTCCTCAGCTAGTTGGTTCAAGTTGAGGAATATTGAATCGATGAATATTGAATCGATGAATATATAACGATCTTGACCAAAGAGTGTCAAAAATTCGTTTCCTCCTTAAAACCAAGAAATGGTCACTAGATGAGACTAGAGTAGTCGAAAGTACATTATACCACTTTCTCTAGCTGTGTTTTGCATGAAATGCAATTCTCCCTCTTGAGATGTTGAATTAAACGATTCCATTGAAAATCGATGATATATGAAGATAAAGATTACTTGTCGATCGATCAATGAAAGAAAGTTATTGTGTTTGTTTTCGTCGATTAAATCCCTTGAGTATTGAAGAAAAATGATTAAATCCTCTAAATAGGTGTTCTGGAGAAACCAAAAATTCTCCAAAGCAAAATTACACACAATGTGTAAGTGAAAAATTCCGCAATCACTCGAAGGCAAAATAGGTGTTCTGGAGAAACCAAAAATTCTCCAAGGCAAAATAGGTTTTCAAAAACACGTTTTTCAAAAATATTGAAAAATTCCAATAATTCCGCAATGTGTAAGTGATATAATTCCGCAATATGCAAATGAATACAATTCCGCAATCACTCGAAGGATTCAAATCCGCAATGCCTATAAGGAATTAATTGCGCAATTAAATAATTAATTCCGCAATTATGATTAATTTCGCAAAGTGAAATGCAAAGATTCCGCAATCCTATGTTGTCAGTTCCGCAATTAGTCACACGTACACAATTACGTAATACAAATTACGAAATACAAATTCCGCAATACAAATTTCGGAATTATTGCAAGATTCCGGAAAAACTGGAGGATACTCAATTCCGCAATCCAAATTGCGGATATAGGGCACGAATTCGCAATCGGGCAGAATTCCGGAATTATCCAAAGATTCCGTAATATGGTTATTGTGGAATTTTACAATGATTTCGCAATTGCACAAGATCCGCAATACCAAACAAATTCACAATTAAGATGTAATTCCGCAATAAATGCTTAAATCCACAATGAATAGATGATTCAAATTCGCAATTTATCACAAAAATTGCGAAATTGTACCAGATTTGCGAAATTGTACCAAATATGAATCCAAACACCCAAAAATCTTGCGTTTTTGAGCGATCCAAGTAACCCAAATCACTAACACGTATATTTAGATGATATTGGTGAAGATCAAACCAAAAAAAACACAAAAAAAATTAAACGTGGGTTTTTAAGATCAAAAATCACTAAAAATCAAGAACACAAGAACGAACCAATCAAACCAAGGCTCTGATACCATTTGTAGGTCCTCGTAATCCTTGGATTATCCTTGTGTTGTGATTATCTAAAGAGATAGAGAGATAGATGAAGATGTAGAGAGAGAAGGTAAAGAGAGGTTGGAGAAAATAAGAAATATTAGATTGAATGTGTGTGAATGAGAATCACCAACCCCTCCTAACATGCTAGGAGGGGGTTTATATAGCCCACCCTACATGTGGGCTATATGGACTATATTGGATCACGAGCCCAATATCATTGGAGTGACCGATCCTTTCTAAATACGTAAAAACGTATTTCTAACACAAGACGTTAAACTTTTGAAGTAGAGTAAGTTTTCTGATGAGACTGTATTTATACATTGTCTCATCGTTCAAATCGGCCTTAAAACGCTTAAAATATCATCAAAATACCCAAATATATGCTTGTGTTTGTTCATTGTGTATTTTAGGTACGGATATCGTGAAATCAACAAAAGATCAAAGGAATCAAGCAAAAACGAACACGGGAAACGAAGCCGCACAAAGAACCGGGCCCAAGAATGGAATTTACAAAAATGCCCTTGAAGTTTTGAAGAATGTCAAGTTTGGTCCTTCTACTTTGAAGTTTTGACACTTTATACCCCTTTATTATCTTAAAAATACTTTGGGGTCCCTAAAGTTCTCTGACTTGTCAAAAGAAGCCCTTTAATCTTGAGCAAATCACACCATTAGTCCTTATTCTACTAAATGACTAATGGTGAAAAGCCAAATGGACTGAAGTTGCAAATGGACAAGGACTAACAGTGTGGATGGCATGGACTGGTTTTGCAAAGCTGAAAAAGGATCCATTTTACCATGGGGACTAATACTGCCACCTTTCCAAACCTTTTAACCAACCCCACCATTAACCCTTAACCTAGCCGACAACCTAATATACAACTCCCAATCTTCAGCCGCCACGTCACCCTCCCATCAATCTCCAGCCAATCACAAATCTTTCACCACCCACGTCACACATCCACTCACCCACTTAATTTATAAATTTTTCAAACCATATTAGTTTAATAAAAAAACGTGGGAAACACTTTTTAACCCCCTAATTACAATCAAACCCAACTGTCCCCCATCCTTAATCACATAGAACCCTAAAACCTAATTACTTCAATACAAAGGGGAAAAGTTTGAGCTTATATAGATTGTTAATTCATCATACCAATAACCCTTCCCCACTCCCAAAAACATCACAGTCTCACCCCATGTGACAAACCCACCTTCCCCTACCCCACTTTTTAGCTTGAAGACAATTTGTGACAGAAAGATCATTGGACAAGAGTGATTGCTTAATTTCTAAGCTGTTATGAACGGCCAAGATCATACAACAACAGCTGGCATCTCTTCATCAATCACATGGACGATTTTCAGTCAAAGATTCCAAGGGCAATTATGGAAGTTTAACTGTTAGGGTTTTATAAATCTTGTAATTCTAGATAGTTCATCTTTCAGTATAAATAGGGGTGTGTTGTGCCCCTATTTTCCTTTGTTCCAGTTTTTTTTTGTAAAACTTTTAGTTTATTAATGAAAATGAAAGATTAAACTTATGCAAAAAAATATGTGTTCCATTTACTGTGTTTTGTAGTTTAAGTTTACTTTATGCAATTGGGTTTCAAATTTATATAATATCTTTCTATTTCAAAAGTTTTTATTTAAAAAACGAATTTAAGATATAAATGAAGTGAAAGTGGAATTTATATTTTAAAGTTCAAAATTTTGAGATTAAAACTTGTTGGTTTCAATTTTAGTTTTCAGACTTAAGTTTTCAGTTTGGTGTATCAAGAAAGTTTTTCCAAAGATTTCTTACAAAAATCTGATTTTCATTATTTAGCGATAAGCTATAAGCAGCTTAATTAATAAGCTTGCTTTATAGCTTATTTGCTTGTGTAACAGGTCAGTATTCTGTTGGTTGTTTATCTTAGCAGGTTCCTTAGAAGACATAAGCTCTTGGACTGTTGTAGTCCAAGATCTTGGACAACTCTTGTCCTTCTCCACGAACTGCATAAGCTCATCACATAAGCCTTAATTGCACATATGCTATAAGGAGGATGGCATCAGCCCATCTCCTTGGTGTGGATGTACACCAAGGAAGGTATATGGCTTGAACCCCTTTTCTATATCTTTTTTGCCCAATTTTGGTTCATGACTTTGATGCCTATGTGATTTTGTGTTAAAGTGTTGATATACTTGTTCTTGTCATTTGATTATGATTGATGAATCTTGTGATGCATGCTAGATTAGGTTGTGATGTGATTCAATAGGTTATGCAAGTATTTTGTTTGAAAATATTGAGTTTCTGAATTTTAAAGGGGTGTTTGGTATTGGGATTTACATGACTTAGGTGACATAGGAATAGTGTAATTACAACTTGGACACGCCCATATATGTAGTACTAGGTGTTATCAGTGGTTTGTTTAGGATAAATAACTTAGGTTTGGATATTGCAGGTTAGGCTAAAATCTGGTAGGAATAATCAGTAAGCTCATATAGGTTGCTTTAGTAATTTGTATGGCCTGAAATTGATTATCAGTTAGAGTTCACTATAGTCTAGGGTTACTTGCCCTTATTTTGTGCTTTGGTTGAGTAGGTTGTTAACCATTGGCTGTTGGAATCCACCTAGTTGTCATATATATCAGCAAAACAGCCTAGTCCATCTTTCTGTTATTCAGTTACTGTAATTGTGCTCTTTTGTGTGATTTGCTTATTTGAACTTGGTGTTTTTTGTGATTAAATAGACTCCCTACACTCCACTGAGTGTAAGGGTGCCCTTGTATCCAAGAAAAACCAAAAATCCAACAAGTTACAAGCTAAAACGTGCACAGTTCCCCATTTTCTATGAATGCAGTGGGAACCAATTCCCACTGCTAGTGTTGTGAGTTCCCACTGTTGAGCTACTGGACAAAACATACAAGATGTCACTTTCAGTCTTTTGATATTTTTGTCTTTAGTGACCTAAATTAGGAATTAGATCTCTATTTTAGTTTCATTATTTTTCTTAATTTATTTTTGATTTTTCTGTTTAGTTTATTTTTTAATTATTGTTCATTTAGTATTTTTTACATTTAATTGCATTTTTAAATACTTTTTAATCTTCTGATTTTTGTCTTTTAGTGTAGAAAATTAATATATATAGATTTCAAAAATGTTATTAGACTTAGAAAAACATTTTAAGATTTCTAGTTTAAAAAGTTATTACTGTTCACATTTTTAATCATTTTTTATAATTAAATTTAGTTTAATTAGGTTTTAATTTCAAACTATTTTGTCTTTTAGTGAAAAATTTTACATTTTTCAAACTTTTTCAATTTTCTACTGTTCTTTAGGATAATTTAGGATTTTTAAAATTGTCAAATTATTTTTGGCATTATTTTATTATTTTTTATGATTATTTTAGTTTAAAAATAGTTTTTAGTGTTTTAAAAATAGAAAAATAGTTTTTAAAATTTAGGAAAAATACTTTTTAGTCTTTAAATAATATAAATAACTTATTTGTTCAATAAAATTATATTTTGGACATTTTGTTAATTATATTTAATTTTAGGGCTTTAATTAGCATTTAAAATTGAATATTTAATTAATAAAAGGTTTTAAAATATATTTGTTGGATTTTTATTCTTATTTATATTATTTTAGACTTAGTTTAAGCTTTTAATTAATTTTTAGGTTTAATTTTTAATTTTGTCGCGTTTTACGTAATTACGTCATCGTTTTACGTCAACGTCGTAGTTTAAATCGTAGTCGTAGCTCGTCTTTTATTTTTCTCTCTTCTAAACCAAAAATGTCACTAATCCAAACTTGATTTTACATAATTGGCACATTAATCCACACACCTCCTTCGAGAACGAACTTGCATTTATTCGGTTTCGCGTTTTTCCTAAAGCGTGCAACTTAATACTTGCCACTCATACGCGTTTTTCCTAAAACGTGTACGAAAACACTACATCAAATTTTTGGCGCCGCTGCCGGGGAGGTGTTTATAGTGCCTTTATTACTATCGTGTTTGTGTGAGTAGTGCGTTTTTGCTTTTCATTTTTGGAAAGCGTGAATATCGTACATACTCATTTTTGTTATTTTTCTCTATTATAGTATAATATCCAAATAAGTCGTGTTTAATTTTCCTAAGTTAAACACAAAACAATCTCTTACTATATTGTAGATATATTGGTTTTCGTTTTTGTGAATATATTATTACTATATTGTATTTACGTAAGAACAATAAATATACAAGTACTCCAAAAGCGTGAAAACGCAACCTTGATTCGGGATTTCATCACTCGATCATTGTATTCGAATCTAAAGCAAAAGTATAAAGGCAATATAGATAAATACTTTCGTGAGGCTTAATTTCAATTAACACAAACTATAAGGTGGGTATAAGGCGGTTGTATTTCACGACCTAAGGGAAAAAGACTCTTAAGTGCTTAGCGCCGCCTCGTTTCCCCCGCTTGCTTGTGCGTGTTTTGAGAAAGAGGGCTAATCGAGGGTTTGCCGCCCAAGTATTATCTACGTATATTATATTTGCTTGTTTTCAAGATTAAACCCTCTTGAACGTTTTGGTGTTCCACCAACGTTCTAAAGTCATCGAAAGCGTTCACTCCACGTGATTGTTTTCATTCCTTGAGGCTCCTTTAATCGAGAAGATCGATTCGAGGGGAGATTTGTAGATTTGTGTCTACGTAATACATTCAAAAATCCAAAAAAATTAAAAACAATCAAAAACCAAAAAAATTGAAAAATCGAAAAACCACAAAAAGAATCTTCTTTGCTACCACCCATTCTACGCTTAGTGCATGCGCACTCGATCGAAGGATTATTCTAATTCTAGCGACGCTTCGAATCGACGCAATCGTAATCGAAGGAATCGACGACGTAGACGAGAATTAGAAACCGACGTTCCTAATATCGTTGTTGAAGAAACCATAGAGGAGATGGCCGACAATCGTTCGATGATGGAATTGCTCCAAGCGCCCACCGAGGGTTATGGAGACGCGATCGTAATTCCCGCTATCGAAGCGGAGAATTTTGAGATTAAGAGCGGAATGCTTTCGTTGATTCAAGCTACGAAGTTTCGAGGTCGTGAAGCCGATAATCCTCACGACCATATTCAGAATTTTGATCGTCTTTTAGCCACGAGCAAGTTTAAGAATGTCGACACCGATGTCGTCAAGCTTATGCTTTTTCCGTACTCGCTCGATGGTGCCGCCAAGGATTGGTACGAGAAAGAGACACCTAATTCCATAACTACGTGGAAGGATCTCGTCTCCAAGTTCGTTAATTATTTTTTCCCACCGTCTAAGACGACGTTTTTCAAAAATGAAATTACGAAATTTGAGCAAAAACCGAATGAATCTTTTAGAGACGCGTGGGATCGTTTTAAGGAATTGCTTAGGCAATGTCCTCACCATGGTTTTTCCAAGTTGCACCAAATCGATACGTTTTACAACGGTCTTAATTTTCAAGAGCAAGATTCGTTGAATTCCGCTGCCGGTGGCAACTTTTTGTGTAAAACTCCGAAAGACGCTTTGATAATTATCGAAAACCGATCCAAGGTTTACCAACTCCGCAACGCACCGAGTGTTGCCAATGTCGCCAATGTTAGTAGTTCTAATCACGACATTGAGAGGGTTGATGCAAAAGTCGACAAGTTAACGAATGTGTTTACGTCTTTTCTCGTTGAAATGCAAAAGAAAGACGCTCCCGCTACGGTGAAAGCGGTTGAGGTTTCGTGTACGTTTTGTGGTGGACCTCATAATTATTGCGAGTGTGCGGCTACAGATGGCCAAACGTCGAATGTGAGTGCGTTAAATGGAAACAACAATTTTCAAAATCAAAATAACGCGGGTCCATCACAACAAGGCAATTATAACCAAGGCAACAATTTTCAAAATCGTAACAATTTTCAAGGAAACAATCAATAAGGAAATTTTTCGAATCAAAATCAAGGAGGTTATAATCAAGGTTGTAATATAACTTGGCAAAATCGAGACAATAACCAAAACTCGAATGTTTCAAACAACAACAATCAAGGCAACAATTTTTCAAGTGGGAATCAAGTAAATTTTCAAAGGAACAATCAAAACCAAGGGAACTTTAATTCAAATCAAAATAGTTCGTCAAACGATTTTCAAAGTTACATGAAAACGAATGAGGCTAATATGAGACGATTAGAGGGAGAAATTGGTACTTTGAAAAACGACTTTTCTAATACATTGAAATTGCAAAACACGAAGATTGAGCAAGGACAAATTGACATTAAAAAGATGTTTTCGGCCATAATGAACAAGTCCTCGGGTGCGTCATCGAGTTCGTTACCTAGTGACACCGATGCAAATCCAAAGGAACAATGTAAAGCTGCCTCGTCTCGTGAGAAAGGTCGTGTGATTACCCCTAACCTTGAAGGATTCCGTGTTGTTTATTCTTCTCAACCCTGACGTCTTCTTGTTCTAAAGTCGATGGGGTGAACGTGGCGACCAAGGAAAAGAGTGCACACCCTCGTGTACCTCAAATTCCATCCACGGTTCAAAAAGAGAGCTTTGTTGACCTTACCAAAGTAACCCTTGAAGAAACTTGTGCATCGATCCTTCTTAAAAAACCTAAAAGGTGTATGCCGAGAAAGGAAAAGGATCCGGGCCAATTTCTACTACCTTGTGATTTTTCCGAGATTGAGGGATGTTTAGCCCTTGCCGATTTAGGTGCTAGCATCAATCTCATGCCTCATTCTCTTTGGAAATTGATGAGATTGCCTTCACTTACCCCCACGAACATGACTATCGAGCTAGAAAATTGTACGCCTTTAATACCAATTGGAATAGCCGAGGATGTCTATGTCAAAGTTGGAAAGTTTATTTTTCCTGCGGATTTCGTTATATCCGATTACGAGTGTGACCCTAAATGTCCCATTATTTTAGGCCGACCATTCTTATCGACGGCTAGAACCGTAATCGACGTTCACGAGGGGAGACTTACTATGAAATATGGGGATGAGAAAATGGACTCTTTCGCTAAAAAATCCCAAGTTATTAATGATCATGAAAAAACCGAGGTTTCAAAACCTAACGATCCAAATCCTAATAATTTCAAAATGTTCACTTTAGCGGAACAAATGAGGCTTTATGCATGTTTTGAAAGAATTAAGAAAAACGGTTTTAAAGATGATGATTTTAATGATAAAGAGTACGTGTACCTAATTCAAAAGGGTATGTGTAAATTTATGAATAAAAACTCACTTTGGGATGTTTTTAGCGAAACAAGTGAAACCCCAATTCCGAAGGGCGACGTTAGTGCCATCACAACAAAGACCAATATGGGCTCGTCTTCACCACCTTCGAAGGACCATGACTTTGAGGCCCATACTTCTAAACCCATTGAAGTGCCTCCCACTCCTAGCCCAAAACCCATTAAGGCTAAGGAAGTGGTCCAACCCAATGTAATCTCACCCATCATAGAAATGTCACCTAAGCATAGCCCAAGGGCTTGTAAGACCATGGTTGTGACTCTCGAGAAATCCACTCGAGAACTTGCTCACATCGACACTTGCTTTGATGGCGGTGGTGATTTTGCCGAGATCGAGCATATACTTGCTAATCCGCCATCCATCTTCGAGGATTTACCCTTTGATAAATCTTCAAATGAAGAGGACGATCTCATGTCGGAAATTTCTTATGATGATGAGAATGACGACACTTTCACAACGTACTCGAATTCCGTATACGAACCTATTTTTCATCATTATCCCATTTTTGATGATGAATTCGAGAACGTTGATAACCATATCATCGATCCTCCTTCATTTCACGATTGTGATGATGAAGAATTCTTTAAGGAGGTCGATGAATTTCTCGCTATAGACACAAGTCCCATTCTTGAGGAGTTACCTTATAAACACTCCTCATTTGAGAATGACGTTTACCACATTCGTGAGGATCTAACTTATCAACGATCCCCACAAAAGAATGATGGTTTCGTGCTTGATCGTGATCTCTTCGAGAGAGTTTCTAAAATCATCAAAGAGGGGAATGACAAACCATGGTTTGACAAGCCTATCTATGACGAAGAAATCGATGAGATCGACGTTCATGAAGATGACGAGTATGTAGACCCCGAGGGGGCGGTGTTCTTTATTGATCGACGTTTTGAGAATTTATACAATCCACCACCCCCTAACCGCGACTTAAATGTGAGTATTTTTAGCGCGACTAATTTTGAATTTGACACGCCAAATATTTTCGACATTATTCAATCGGGTTTTCATAAAGAGTTTTTGAACGATGAAAAAGGAAAGGATTTTAAAAATGTTTTAAATGATTTTTATACATGTTTAACTCCGTCATCACCGCGTTATATGAGTGCTACCACCTCGTCTACTCCTTTTAACGATGGTGTGTGTGGTTTTAGTATGGGGGAAGCCCCATATGTTCCTTCACACTTTACCACCGAGGACGAGTGATACACTGATTTAGTATGGGTTCAGATTACTCTCGATATCCTCTCGAATTGATCTAGGTCTTAAGTGGAATGATTGTTCTTGGTAACTAAATAAAGGGGTTGGGTTTTCTATTCTAATAAGAAGTGAGATGAAACTTTAAATCAAAGACAATTACTTTAATTATGATTAACAAAAACTTGGTTGAAAATTTAAAGTTCAAATTAAAATTAAAGTTAACATGTAAATTGTGAAATATGAGCAGAGAAATAGTAAAACATCAACAGTAAAACAGTAATCTTTAAAATACCCAAAAATAATCTGATTCGGAAGATACTATTCACTCATCCGGAACTTGCTCATTCGGAACATACTCATCCGGAACTTTCCGAATGAATGTTCATTCGGAACTTGCTGGGTCGGAAGTTGCTGATTCGGAACCTTCCGATTGATTCGGAACTTTCCGAATGAAAAGGTTGATTCGGAACTTCTCCTTGATTCGGAAGTCTGAGCTGATTCGAAACTTTTGTTTCGTCCGGAAGTCACTGGTTCGGAAGTTTTAAACTTCCGAATGAAGGGCTTGGTTCGGAACAGTTTGATTCGGAAATAACTGACTCGGAAGATACTGATCCGGAACTTAATGTTTGGTTCGGAACTTTTTGCTTGGTTCGGAAGTATGGAAACCCAGATACAGTAGCAGTTAAAGCGAAGAACACGGGACACAAAATTAATCAAAATCAAATCAAACACTTAAAAAGGTTTTACCAAATTAAACACAAATCATTTAGACAATATAAGCAACAAATCCCACTAATAAAAACACAAATCCAAACAACTTTTGAAGATCAAATCAAGTAAATAAAAACTTAAGAACTTGAAGATAAAGATGATGATGAACAAGATGAAATGAAAGATTAAACAAGAACTTGGTATTGAATGATTGATGTTTTGACAAGATTAAACAAAAATTAAAATTACAAGATCAAAGAACTAAAGATGAAAATCACCAATCACCCTAGTGGTGATGGTGTTATATGAACCAGGAGGAAAGAAAAAGGAGGAAGAAAGAAAAACTAGCTCCCTAAAATGTGTATGGGATGGCCTATTTATAGGTGTTTCCTTTGGTTGGTGAGTGGGCTCTCTCTCCCGTTCTTCTTGTCTTTTCGTCTTTTCAGAAAAGCTTCCGTTTTCGATTCCGATTCGGCATTTGTTGTCGATTAAATTCAACTCGTCTTTTAATTTCTTCGTTTAATAGACTTGAGTTTCTTCGACTTATATAAATCTTCCATCTTTGGTACTTTTCTTCGATAAATCTTCGAATAGTCCCAGTGACTTCAAATCTTTTGCATCTCTTGGACAATAGACTTTATCTTGAGTCTTTTTCTTTAGTAAAACCCGTGCAATCCCATGTTTTCTTCAATATTTATCCGGTTGGCTCTGAAAACACAATAAACACAAAAACCACGCATAATTCCAAACAAATGATATTAAATACGTGTTTTGGTCTCGTTTTAGCCCGAATTAAGTGGTAAAAGGATGGGTGTTTACACACCTATCAAATCCCCTACACTTAACCATTGCCATGCCCTCATGCAATGCTTAGTGATAAAGCAAGTTTACACTTCTCTCATAATTAATCAACCTTGGCCTTATTTAAAATACTACTAAACAAAAATTAAAGAAATAAAACTTCAAAAGTAACAAAAGGATAGAAAACCATTTTCACTTGAAAATAGCTACATGGAAATAACTTGAAGAAAAATCGATGACTTACATTAGGGCTTTGGTGCTGCGAAGATTTATCACCCTCAAGTTTCACGTTCCCCAAACTAAGCTTAAAAACGAGATCATTGTTATTATAAGTTAGCAATTCAAACACTTACACACATGGCTTAATTAAATGCTTAAACTCCCTTATTCCTAGGTGTATCTCTTATATTTTATTTTTGTCTTAGAATGATCATGAAGATGCATTTTTGGACTTATTTCGATAGTTTATTAGGGCTGAAAGCAAAGTAGGACGATTTGATCAATAGTTAGCTAAAGGACAAAATCTCTTAAAACTGCTTCTCGGGATATCAAAAAGTTCATATCTTGGCATAACTTGGTTCACGATTTGAGACCTTTCTCGGGCCGATATTTGGCATGTACTTCATACTTCATATCTTCGAGAGACGTTCTTGAGATAATGGTCTTCTCATCATAATAGAGTTTCTTCACTTGGAGACTTTTGAGGGGTTCTCCAACTTTGTTGACCACGACTTCATGATTATTTCTTCAATCTCTAATTGGGATTTTGAGATACAACGATCCGCCTCCTTTTCGGACTTGGATCTATTTATCCTCATACCTTGTTAGGGTCTTTTCGGATAGACTTCTCCATGATCTTTATGGGAGTTGATTGCTTCTCGTCGTGAGTCTTGATCCTTCATATTGACTTTAGGAATAATGCTTTTCACATCACTTTGGATCTTCAGCAATAAAATTGAATCCTCATGCCTTGTTAGGGCCTTTTCGGACTCGCCAATCTTCGCGCCCCGCTCCATAAGTTATGCCTTGGCTATGAACTCTTATCATTACCGAGCAACTTTTAAACGATCTTGGGCTAGAAGCTAAGTAACTTTTCAAATCGTAAGACCTTACTTATTGCAGATAAATTATTAGCAAGTGATGGGAGAATAGGCAAATAATTACACCAAGTGAGCTTGCGCAAGAATACCGACTTATAATTGACTCTATCATTTCTCGTCCTCCACAATTTAAAATCTCAAGTAATGAGACTCGTGGACACTTAGCCTAATAAACCAATTAAGGTCTACATGGTTAAGGATACTAGCTAGAATAAACTTGGATAAGTCTATTCGGGTTGAGTCAAAATAAACGCAACGGGCCTAATATATCAAAGGCTTCTAAACTAGCTACACCACTTTATTAATATTTTTGACTTTATTGCGGAATATATACATATGAAAGCAACGATAAAAATTTAAAAATTACGACTAGATGGCCAAAGTTAAATAAAAAAAAAAAAAAAAAAAAAAAAAAAAAAAAATTGAAAAATGTTGAAAAATAGGATTTTCCGGTTAATTGAAGGCATTTTCATGGAAAAGTCCACTTAAAACTTCGATAGAAGTCTCCCCTACACTTAAGATAAACATTGTCCTCAATGTTTAAGCATGTGGGAAAAGTTTCCCCTACACTTATGACATTGTGCACGTTGGTTAACTCAAGTTAAGGAAGAGACGACTAAAGTGATCAATTTCAAATGTGAGTATGAAGAAAATTGAATCACGATAGTTGAGAGGTAGAACCGGATTTCGGATAAACACGGGAGCACGGTTCTTCAAAGATTCCAAGAGTGCACTTATCCCTGTAATCACATCACCACAAAAGGCAAACACATATAGAAGTCTCCCCCTACACTTAGGGGATTAAAACATGCAAGGATAGATACTCGGGCTGCCTCCCGAGGAGCGCTTGTTTTTGATAACCGAGTCACGAGCCTGACTCGACCCAAAATTAGTTCATGGGGAACGTGGTGAGGGATGGAATCACCTCCTGAGAGGTGTCCTCACCAAAGTACAACTTCACTCGTTGGCCATTCACCTTAAAATTTGGTCCATTAGGTTGAGCGAGCTCGAGAGTACCATATGGAAAAATTTGGGCAATGGTGAATGGGCCGGACCAACGAGATTTGAGCTTTCCCGAAAAGATTTTCAACCGAGAGTTAAAAAGTAAGACTTTGTCTCCAACATGGAACTCTCGGTTTTTGATCTTAGAGTCGTGAATGAGCTTAGTTCTTTCCTTATAGATCAAAGAATTTTCATAAGCCTCATTACGGAGTTCATTCAGCTCATTGAGTTGGATCTTGCGTAGGTCACCGGCTTTGTTTATATCAAAATTAGCCCACTTCAAGGCCCAATAAGCCTTGTGCTCCAACTCAATGGGGAGGTGGCACGCTTTCCCGTACACAAGACGATAGGGCGTACAGCCGATCGGGGTCTTGTAAGCAGTACGGAAAGCCCACAAAGCATCATCGAGTTTATCAGCCCATGCGGCACGATGCTCACCCACGGTCCTTTCAAGAATTCGCTTAAGACCTCGGTTTGATATTTCAGCCTGGCCATTGGTTTGTGGGTGGTAGGCTGTGGAAAGACGATGATTTACACCGTACTTAGCCATGACTCTAGCAAATTGGTCATTGCAGAAATGAGTCCCACGATCACTAATAATGGCGCGAGGCACACCGAATCTAGCGAATAGAGCTTTCAAAAAGTTACAAACCACCCTTGCGTCATTAGTAGGCAAAGCTTTGGCTTCAACCCACTTCGAAACGTAGTCAACTGCTACAAGGATGTATTTGTTTCCTTTAGACGAAGGGAATGGCCCCATAAAGTCGATACCCCAAACATCAAAAATTTCACACTCTTGAATGAAATTCTGAGGCATCTCGTCTTTATGTGTGATTTGGCCTTGCTTTTGGCAAACATCACATCGCTTGACCATATCGTGAGCGTCACGGTATATGGAGGGCCAATAAAATCCCGAATCAAACACTTTTTTAGCGGTGTAGTTGGGACCAAAGTGACCACCGGTGGGTCCTTTGTGGCAAGCATCAAGGATGTCCGACGCTGCCGGTCCATCAACACATCGACGAATTATCAGATCAGCACATTGTTTGAATAGGTAAGGGTCGTCCCAAAAGTAAGTCTTGATGTCGGTAAAGAACTTCTTCTTTTGCTGGGACGTCAACCCTTCCTTGAGAATTCCACCCGCCAAGTAGTTTGCAAAGTCCGCAAACCACGGGGTTTCATTCGGCTTCGAGTTTATAGACATTAAGGTCTCCAAGGGAAAAGAATCATTGATTTCTTTGGTCGGATGATCCCCTTGGTATGGATCCTCAAGTCTACTAAGATGGTCCGCGGCTAGGTTTTCTGCTCCTTTTTTATCGCGGATGTCGATTTTAAATTCCTGGAGCAGCAAAACCCAGCGAAGAAGTCTTGGTTTGGAATCTTGCTTTGTCAACAAGTACTTCAGCGCGGAATGATCGGTGTACACAATGGTGGTAGAAAGGACAAGATAGGGGCGGAATTTTTCAAAAGCATAGACAACAGCTAAAAGCTCTTTCTCGGTTGTCGTATAATGCAATTGTGCCCCTGTCATTGTCTTGCTAGCGTAATGGATTGGTTGGAAGTGTTTATTCACTCTTTGTCCAAGAACCGCTCCAATAGCAAAATCGCTAGCATCGCACATCAACTCAAAAGGCAGCTCCCAATTAGGGGTAACCAAGACGGGTGCCTTAGTTAGCTTATCCTTAAGTGAGTTGAAGGCTTCAAGACACTCTTTGGAAAAGATAAAAGGAGTATCTTTTTCCAAGAGGTGGGTCATCGGGCGAGCGATTTGAGAAAAGTCTTTGATAAATCGGCGATAGAAGCCCGCATGACCCAAGAAACTTCTCACACCCTTCACGGTTGAAGGTGGAGGCAACTTTGCTATAACATCAACTTTAGCACGGTCTACTTCAAGACCGGCTTTCGAAATCTTATGTCCAAGCACGACGCCTTCTTTTACCATAAAATGGCATTTTTCCCCAATTTAGAACAAGGCGAGTGTCTTCGCACCGCTTTAACATACGTTCTAAATTGGCAAGGCAAGCAGAGAAGGAATCCCCGAAGACCGAGAAATCATCCATGAAGACTTCCATGGTTTGTTCAATCATGTCATGGAAGATAGCTAACATGCACCTTTGGAAAGTCCCGGGCGCATTACATAAGCCAAAAGGCATTCTTTTGTAAGCGAAAGTGCCGTAGGGACAAGTGAATGTAGTCTTCTCTTGATCTTGGGGATCGATGGGTATTTGAAAATAACCCGAGAAACCATCCAGAAAGCAGTAATATTCATTACCGGCTAATCGTTCAAGCATTTGGTCCATGAAAGGTAGGGGGAAATGATCCTTTCTCGTGGCATCATTGAGTTTGCGGTAGTCTATACAAACTCTCCACCCAGTAACGAGACGAGTGGGAATCAACTCGTTGTGTTCATTGGGAACAACGGTTATTCCGCCCTTCTTGGGCACACAATGGATTGGACTAACCCACGGTGAATCCGAAATAGGGTAAATCATACCCGCATCAAGAAGTTTGATAACCTCTGTTTTGATGACTTCATGGATTTTTGGATTCACCCTTCGTTGGCTTTGAATAGTGGGCTTATAGTCGTCCTCCATGAGAATTTTGTGCGTGCAGAAGTGAGGATCAATTCCACGAATATCCGAGATTTTCCACGCAATAGCCTTCTTGTGAGCTTTCAACACAACAACGAGGCGAGTCTTCTCTGCATCTTTCAAATCCTTTGCAATAATGACGGGCGACTTCTTGTTGTCGTCAAGGAACACGTACTCGAGATGGGGCGGCAACTCCTTTAGTTCCAAATCCGGAGGATTTTTGACGGGAGGCGTTTTCAACGTCGGAGTATCGATAGCAATGACCGTGGGAGACGGAGGCGAAAGGTTGTCTTCGGTGAGAAGATTGTCAAAGAAACTCATGTCTTCATCCCCCTCAGTGGGAGAATCATTAGTAGGTAAATTCGCATCTCCCATGGTATCTTCAAGATTGTTCCAGAATAGATCACCATCTCCAAATAGAGACAATGAGGAATCAATGGAGGACACGGTCTCAACAGTGGGAAGAGAGGTATGAATACTTTTGCAAGCATCATTAAAGTGTTCTTCACAAGCCTCATCAAGAACGTCAATACAATTAACGCTCTCATACGAATAAGGCTGTTTGGACAACTTTCCCATGTTGAAGACTACTTTGTCGTCACCCACTCTCATGATAAGCTCTCCGGCTTCAACATCAATAAGAGTGCGACCGGTCCTCAAGAATGGACGACCAACAATAAGTGGCACACGGGGGTCCATTTCGTAGTCGACGACAACAAAATCAGCAGGGAAGGTGAATTTGTCGACTCCTACGATGACATCTTCGGCTATCCCCACTGGATAAGCAACCGTACGGTTGGCCAATTCCAAAGTCATTTTAGTGGGGACTAGCTCTGGGAGAGATAATTGTTCCAAACACTTAGAGGCATGAGATTAATACTGGCACCTAGATCGGCTAGGGCCATGCAATTCTCTACTCCCGGGAAATTGCAAGGGATAAGAAAACGACCCGGATCACCAAGCTTGATTGGCAATTTCCTTAAGAGCACTGCAGAGCAGTTCTCATTAAGTTGGGTGTTGGCAATGTCGAGGAGCTTTTCCTTGTCGCTCAGAAGGTCTTTAAACATTTTGGCGTATTTGGGCATGTGAGCGAGAGCCTCAGCGAAGGAGATATTGAAATTCAGTTGTTTGAACATTTTAAGGAAATTCGAAACCTGAATATCATCCTTGCTCTTTTGCTTCTCTTTCCTCAACCTAGAAGGATAAGGTATATTGGAAGAAGAGGAAGGCTTTGGGAGTATAGGATCACTCACAACCACGGGTGGAGGAGGGGTAGAAAGAAGAGGTGGAGAAATTGGGGAAGGAGAAGGATGAGGAATGGGAGCAGGTGACTCGTTTTCCTTAGTCACAACCACCGGTGGCGGTATAGGAAGCTCGGGTTCCTTGGTACCTTTACCACTTCTAGTAGTGATTGCTTTCATCTCCCCTCTTGGGTTCGCAACGGTGTTACTCGGAAGAGTACCCGAAGAAGAGGGTTGACTACTTTGGAAAAAACTAGCCATCATGTTCCTCAGATCATTAGTCTGGCTATCCAACGTGTTTCTCATATCAGCTCGCAAATCATTTCCTTGCTTGACCAGATATGCCTTCAAGTTGCGCACTTCCTCTTGGAGATTTCCCACTATCACATCATTGGTCCTCATATAGGTGGCGACCTCTTGGTGTAGTGCAGTGGTGGCTTGGTTGGGAGGAGCATTGTATGCAGGTGGTTGGTAAGCAGGTTGTTGGTATACTTGATTGTTACGTTGAGGCGGTTGTTGCTGCTTGTGAGGTGGGACGTATGGTTGTCGAGGTTGTTGTTGTTGTTGAGAAGGGCGGTTAAGGTTTTGTTGTTGGTTTGGGTTGGTAAGAGGAAAGCCAGGTGGTGAAAGATAGTTGTTGTTGCGGTAGCTAAGCAAGTTACGGTCACCTTGGGGTTTTGCTTGATAAGCGGGTTGTTGGTAGGTGCCATATGCCGCATTCACATTCTCAGCAGGGTAATCTTGGGTGGTGGTACAAGTTGTGTAAGAATGGGGACCACCGCATATCTCACAAGGTTGGCTGACAGCATTCACTTGAGCGTTTTTGGCGTTGTTGCTGTTGTTGTTGCTGACGGTGTGGGTGACAAGCGATTCAAGAAGCGTAGTGATTTTGTCTAATCGCTTGTCACTGTCATTAGTGCTAGCACTAGCAACATTGGTCCTAACACTCTTGGTTTGCACACGAGATTTGTTCTCAATGATATCCCAAGCAGCATTGGACGTCTTAGCCAATAAATTACCCCCTGAGGCACTATTCAGTGAATCTTGGTCACTCATGCTTAAACCATTGTAAAAAGTATTTATTTGATGAACTTTGGTAAAACCATGTTGTGGGCATTTTCTTAAAAGATCTTTAAAACGATCCCAAGATTCACTGAATGACTCATCGTACTTTTGTTCAAAGTTTATAATCTCATTCCGCAAAGCGGTAGTACGAGAGGGTGGAAAAAAGTAGTTGATAAACTTTGTTTCCAAATCCGTCCACGAGAGAATACTATGTGGCGGTTCCTTAGCAAGCCAATGCCGGGCTTGTCCCTCTAAAGAAAAGGGAAAAAGTTGTAACCTTATCACTTCTTGTGAAACTCCATTGAACTTGACCGTGTTGGTGAGTTGTAGAAATCTCTTGATATGGTCGTGTGGGTCATCAATGGTGCGTCCTAAGAACGGTTGAGCTGAGACCATCTGGATAAAGCCTGACTTGAGCTCGAAATTGTTGGCGGCAATTGGAGGGATGACAATTGGATCCGTGTTGCCATCAACATGAGCTTGCAGCAATTCAATCATTGGGCGATTATCCGGAAGGTGCTCATTGTTGTTGTTATTCATGTTGTTGAAAGGCGGGTTGTTGTTGTTATTATTGTTGTTCGGAGGTGGTATGTTATTGTTGTTTTGTACACCAGCCATGTCTAAGGTATCGAGAGGCTCGGGCTCTTGATAAGACGTGGATCGAGTGCGCATACACCTGCAAAAGAACGAACAAGGAAAAACAAAGCAAAAATATTTTTGGTTTTTATTGTTTTTTACTTTTTAGGATTTTTGAAAATTTTATATTTTTTTGTTGTTTTTGAAGATTTTCGTGAAAAAGTAACGTTCACGGGGAACGGATCCCAAAATCCAATTTCTCACAAAAAACTTTTGATCTTAACGAGAAGGGCCGGCAGCGGCGCCATTTGATACACTGATTTAGTATGGGTTCAGATTACTCTCGATATCCTCTCGAATTGATCTAGGTCTTAAGTGGAATGATTGTTCTTGGTAACTAAATAAAGGGGTTGGGTTTTCTATTCTAATAAGAAGTGAGATGAAACTTTAAATCAAAGACAATTACTTTAATTATGATTAACAAAAACTTGGTTGAAAATTTAAAGTTCAAATTAAAATTAAAGTTAACATGTAAATTGTGAAATATGAGCAGAGAAATAGTAAAACATCAACAGTAAAACAGTAATCTTTAAAATACCCAAAAATAATCTGATTCGGAAGATACTATTCACTCATCCGGAACTTGCTCATTCGGAACATACTCATCCGGAACTTTCCGAATGAATGTTCATTCGGAACTTGCTGGGTCGGAAGTTGCTGATTCGGAACCTTCAGATTGATTCGGAACTTTCCGAATGAAAAGGTTGATTCGGAACTTCTCCTTGATTCGGAAGTCTGAGCTGATTCGAAACTTTTGTTTCGTCCGGAAGTCACTGGTTCGGAAGTTTTAAACTTCCGAATGAAGGGCTTGGTTCGGAACAGTTTGATTCGGAAATAACTGACTCGGAAGATACTGATCCGGAACTTAATGTTTGGTTCGGAAGATTCCGAATGAATGCTTCATTCGGAACTTTTTGCTTGGTTCGGAAGTATGGAAACCCAGATACAGTAGCAGTTAAAGCGAAGAACACGGGACACAAAATTAATCAAAATCAAATCAAACACTTAAAAAGGTTTTACCAAATTAAACACAAATCATTTAGACAATATAAGCAACAAATCCCACTAATAAAAACACAAATCCAAACAACTTTTGAAGATCAAATCAAGTAAATAAAAACTTAAGAACTTGAAGATAAAGATGATGATGAACAAGATGAAATGAAAGATTAAACAAGAACTTGGTATTGAATGATTGATGTTTTGACAAGATTAAACAAAAATTAAAATTACAAGATCAAAGAACTAAAGATGAAAATCACCAATCACCCTAGTGGTGATGGTGTTATACGAACCAGGAGGAAAGAAAAAGGAGGAAGAAAGAAAAACTAGCTCCCTAAAATGTGTATGGGATGGCCTATTTATAGGTGTTTCCTTTGGTTGGTGAGTGGGCTCTCTCTCCCGTTCTTCTTGTCTTTTCGTCTTTTCAGAAAAGCTTCCGTTTTCGATTCCGATTCGGGATTTGTTGTCGATTAAATTCAACTCGTCTTTTAATTTCTTCGTTTAATAGACTTGAGTTTCTTCGACTTATATAAATCTTCCATTTTTGGTACTTTTCTTCGATAAATCTTCGAATAGTCCCAGTGACTTCAAATCTTTTGCATCTCTTGGACAATAGACTTTATCTTGAGTCTTTTTCTTTAGTAAAACCCGTGCAATCCCATGTTTTCTTCAATATTTATCCGGTTGGCTCTGAAAACACAATAAACACAAAAACCACGCATAATTCCAAACAAATGATATTAAATACGTGTTTTGGTCTCGTTTTAGCCCGAATTAAGTGGTAAAAGGATGGGTGTTTACACACCTATCAACGAGATTTACGATCCTGGAATTGCTTGTAAAGGGAAATCTCGGTCTTCCACCGATGCAATAAATGGAAATCTTATACATTTGATTGGTGTGAGTCTACCTCTAGTATCTCATTGTTTTAGTGACTTACCCATTGCCCCACCTTTCTACTTCTCATCTCTTTTCTTCTACCTTTTGGGGTTCTAGTTCATGTTGGAGTAGCGTTGTTTCGTCTTTCATCCGAAAACGAGGACGCTATCTTTGACCCCGGTATTCGCTTATCGGGTTTTTAAAAGTACTCCACGTACTTTTGGGCCTTGTTTATCATGTAAGCCCCACCAAAAATGACCAAACCATGATTATCCCTAAATGATCACATTTATGGGGATTCGAGTCGAGCTTTTGACTCGGTTATCAAAAACAAGGTGCCTCGTGGGGGATTCTCATGCTTATCCTTGTAAATATTATTGCTTTCTTAGTTAATGTAACGAGGGGACTTGTGCTCTTCCAACCTTTGTTCCGTGGTTGTTTGTGATTATGATTCATTAGGTTCATCGTCATCATTGAAGCCTCTCGTGTTCGTTCTATGGATCACTCGAGCTTCGATCGTTGCCTTTGGAGATTCCGATATCCGATGATATCCTTTTATGTTCTAACGTTTATCTTATTAGGATAATTCATAAACGGCTTTTAGGTTATTCGTTTTACCCTTTCCATGCTCGAGATTAAGCATTCGACTTCGTCTCTAGTATGGGGGTGTTTACACCCCTAGACTCGAAACATTGAGGACAATGTTTAGTTTTAGTATGGGGGGTGAGTAGATACTTCACCTTGCTTACATCAACACGCAATCCAATATTCATCTTTTTGTTATCGTTTTATGCAAAATAAGGCTAAAAATGGCCAAATTTTAAATTTTTTCCTAGTTTTTCATAAGTGTTTAAGACACAAATGTAGGTTTTCCGAAGGTGAGAATAAGAGTAATTTTTGACTCGACCGTGCGTGTTGAGCACTTAGCTTCGATTCCTTAACTTTTTAGGCTAAGTCTCTTAAATAAGGACGAGAAATGATAGAGTTATTTATAAGTCTCGTAATCGTCACGATCTCATGTGTAGTAATTATTAGCTTATTCTCCCCACGCTTTTGCATAATAAATTGTTAATAAATATTGATTTAGCGGTTTAGTCACTATTGTTGGTTTCTAATTTGTTTTAGTAGCTTCCATGTAATTAAATTGGGAAAACATTAAGGTATCGCCAGCGTCATGGTTTTGAAGTATTGGCACCCGAATAATCGAAAGCTTCACCTAATAATAAGATTTCAAGTGCTCACCTAAATTAAGAAAAAATTTGAAGCTCACAAGGCCGAAAAATCTATGCCCAAATTGAAAGTGAATCAAGCCTTAATCTTTGAAGCTCTAAAGATCCAAAATTCGCTTTAGCGTAAGGATATACGTCTTTGGCTAATAAAACCACCGATGAGGCGGATAATAAAAGGCAAGGCAAGACCGAAGTCATAATAAAAGCTTCATGGCGAAGTTGAATAAAAGATGGAGGTAAATCAAAGATAATAAGGCCCTTCCGTTAGGGGGCGTATAAAAGTCTTGGTAATAAGTCTCATGTTCAAAACCGTTATAAAACCGTGTTTATCGATCCTTCTTGTTGACTTAATTTTTGACATCGTTGTCTATTAGGGTGAATTATTAATTTAATGATTTTGGTTACACCGTTAAGTTTCTATTTTAGACTTAATCTCTATTCACGCATAAGTCAATGATGTATCCTCGTGATCATTAAGACAAAATAAAATATAAGAGATACCAAGTAGGAATAAGGGAGTTTAGGTTCGTAATTAACACTCATGAGAAGTGATTGTGTTGCTAACTTATAATAACAATGATCTCGTTACACGCTTAGCATGGAATTGGGTGAAAATCGAGGACGACGAAATTATTTCTAACGAAGCATTCACGAGTTCTTGTTCTATGATCCCAAAAGTCACTTTATCGTGATGAAAACAATACATTATGTCTAAAACACGTGTAGTAGTTTATTTAAGTTTATCTCTTCAATAAAAGTCATCATAAAATGAATTTTGGAAGTGCTATGATACTTAATTCTAGCATTGCATGGGGACACGGCAATGGTTTAGTATGGGGGGGGGGGGGGTGATGAGTGTATTTATACATAGTCTCATCGTCCAAATCGGGCTTAAAACGCTTAAAATATCATCAAAATACCCAAATATATGCTTGTGTTTGTTCATTGTGTATTTTAGGTACGGATATCGTGAAATCAACAAAAGATCAAAGGAATCAAGCAAAAACGAACACGGGAAACGAAGCCGCACAAAGAACCGGGCCCAAGAATGGAATTTACAAAAATGCCCTTGAAGTTTTGAAGAATGTCAAGTTTGGTCCCTCTACTTTGAAGATTTGACACTTTATACCCCTTTATTATCTTAAAAATACTTTGGGTCCCTAAAGTTCTCTGACTTGTCAAAAAAAGCCCTTTAATCTTGAGCAAATCACACCATTAGTCCTTATTCTACTAAAGGACTAATGGTGAAAAGCCAAATGGACTAAAGTTGCAAATGGACAAGGACTAACAGTGTGGATGGCATGGACTGGTTTTGCAAAGCTGAAAAAGGATCCATTTTACCATGGGGACTAATACTGCCACCTTTCCAAACCTTTTAACCAACCCCACCATTAACCCTTAACCCAGCCGACAACCTAATATACAACTCCCAATTTTCAGCCGCCACGTCACCCTCCCATCAATCTCCAGCCAATCACAAATCTCTCACCACCCACGTCACACATCCACTCACCCACTTAATATATAAATTTTTCAAACCAGGTTAGTTTAATAAAAAAACGTGGGAAACACTTTTTAACCCCCTAATTACAATCAAACCCAACTGTTCCCCATCCTTAATCACATAGAACCCTAAAACCTAATTACTTCAATACAAAGGGGAAAAGTTTGTGCTTATCCAGATTGTTAATTCATCATACCCATAACCCTTCCCCACTCCCAAAAACATCACAGTCTCACCCCATGTGACAAACCCACCTTCCCCTGCCCCACTTTTTAGCTTGAAGACAATTTGTGACAGAAAGATCATTGGACAAGAGTGATTGCTTAATTTCTAAGTTGTTATGAATGGCCAAGATCATACAACAACAGCTGGCATCTCTTCATCAGTCACATGGACGATTTTCAGTCAAAGATTCCAAGGCCAATTATGGAAGTTTAGCTATTAGGGTTTTATAAATCTTGTAATTCTAGATAGTTCATCTTTCAGTATAAATAGGGGTGTGTTGTGCCCCTATTTTCCTTTGTTCCAGTTTTTGTTTTAAAACTTTTAGTTTATTAATGAAAATGAAAGATTAAACTTATGCAAAAAAATCTGTGTTCCATTTACTGTTTTTTGTAGTTTAAGTTTACTTTATGCAATTGGGTTTCAAACTTATCTAATATCTTTCTGTTTCAAAAGTTTTTATTTAAAATAAAATTTAAGATATAAATGAAGTGGAAGTGGAATTTATATTTTAAAGTTCAAAATTTTGAGATTAAAACTTGTTGGTTTCAGTTTTAGTTTTCAGACTTAAGTTTTCAGTTTGGTGTATCAAGAAAGTTTTTCCAAAGATTTCTTAAAAAAAATCTGATTTTCATTTTTTTAGCGATAAGCTATAAGCAGCTTAATTAATAAGCTTGCTTTATAGCTTATTTCCTTGTGTAACAGGTCACTATTCTGTTGGTTGTTTATCTTAGCAGGTTCCTTAGAAGACATAAGCTCTTGGACAGTTGTAGTCCAAGAGCTTGGACAACTCTTGTCCTTCTCCACAAACTGCATAAGCTCATCACATAAGCCTCAATTGCACATAAGCTATAAGGAGGATGGCATCAGCCCATCTCCTTGGTGTGGATGTACACCAAGGAAGGTATATGGCTTGAACCCCTTTTCTATATCTTTTTTTGCCCAATTTTGGTTCATGACTTTGATGCCTATGTGATTTTGTGTTAAAGTGTTGATATACTTGTTCTTGTCATTTAATTATGATTGATGAAGTTTGTGATGCATGCTAGATTAGGCTGTGATGTGATTCAATAGGTTATGCAAGTATTTTGTTTGAAAATATTGAGTTTCTGAATTTTAAAGGGGTGTTTGGTATTGCGATTTACATGACTTAGGTGACATAGGAATAGTGTAATTACAACTTGAACACGCCCATATATGTAGTACTAGGTGTTATCAGTGGTTTGTTTAGGATAAATAACTTAGGTTTGGATATTGCAGGTTAGGCTAAAATCTGGTAGGAATAATCAGTAAGCTCATATAGGTTGCTTTAGTAATTTGTATGACCTGAAATTGATTATCAGTTAGAGTTCACTATAGTCTAGGGTTACTTGCCCTTATTTTGTGCTTTGGTTGAGTAGGTTGTTAACCATTGGCTGTTGGAATCCACCTAGTTGTCATATATATCAGCAAAACAGCCTAGTCCATCTTTCTGTTATTCAGTTACTGTACTTGGGCTCTTTTGTGTGATTTGCTTATTTGAACTTGGTGTTTTTTATGATTAAATAGACTCCCTACACTCCACTGAGTGTAGGGGTGCCCTTGTATCCAAGAAAAACCAAAAATCCAACAAGTTACAAGCTAAAACGTGCACAGTTCCCCATTTTCTGTGAAAGCAGTGGGAACCAATTCCCACTGCTAGTGTTGTGAGTTCCCACTGTTGAGCTACTGGACAAAACATATAAGATGTCACTTTCAGTCTTTTGATATTTTTGTCTTTAGTGACCTAAATTAGGAATTAGATCTCCATTTTAGTTTCATTATTTTTCTTAATTTATTTTTGATTTTTCTGTTTAGTTTATTTTTTAATTACTGTTCATTTAGTATTTTTTACATTTAATTGCATTTTTAAATACTTTTTAATATTCTGATTTTTGTCTTTTAGTGTAGAAAATTAATATTTTTAGATTTCAAAAATTTTATTAGACTTAGAAAAACATTTTAAGATTTCTAGTTTAAAAAGTTATTACTGTTCACATTTTTAATCATTTTTTATAATTAAATTTAGTTTAATTAGGTTTTAATTTCAAACTATTTTGTCTTTTAGTGAAAAATTTTACATTTTTCAAACTTTTTCAATTTTCTACTGTTCTTTAGGATAATTTAGGATTTTTAAAATTGTCAAATTATTTTTGGCATTATTTTATTATTTTTATGATTATTTTAGTTTAAAAATAGTTTTTAGTGTTTTAAAAATAGAAAAATAGTTTTTAGTGTTTTAAAAATAGAAAAATAGTTTTTAAAATTTAGGAAAAATACTTTTTAGTCTTTAAATAATATAAGTAACTTATTTGTTCAATAAAATTATATTTTGGACATTTTGTTAATTATATTTAATTTTAGGGCTTTAATTAACATATAAAATTGAATATTTATTTAATAAAAGGTTTTAAAATATATTTGTTGGATTTTTATTCTTATTTATATTATTTTAGACTTAGTTTAAGCTTTTAATTAATTTTTAGGTTTAATTTTTAATTTTGTCGCGTTTTACGTAATTACGTCATCATTTTACGTCAACGTCGTAGTTTAAATCGTAGTCGTAGCTCGTCTTTTATTTTTCTCTCTTCTAAACCAAAAACGTCACTAATCCAAACTTGATTTTACATAATTGGCACATTAATCCACACACCTCCTTCGAGAACGAACTTGCATTTATTCGGTTTCGCGTTTTTCCTAAAGCGTGCAACTTAATACTTGCCACTCATACGCGTTTTTCCTAAAACGTGTACGAAAAACCTACATCATTTTCCCTTTACGAATGTGCGATGTAAATCGAGAAGTGGATCAAGATTCACGTGGGAACGTGAGGAATTTGTTTGGAAGAAGTTCCCTCGTTCTTATCGTGCTATGCAATACGCATATGAGGCGAGGCGAGCGCCGGGACGTCGCTCCTTAAAAGGTGGTGGTAATATAATACCCCGAACTTAACGTCACCATTTTACCCTAACTATGTACTCGATTTTTGAAATTCTAAGTGATGATAAATACTGTATTGTTTGACGGTTTACGTTGAAACCGGTAATGTGTGACTATAGTTAATCGTTGTGACAATTGAAGAGTACTAATAGTGATCGCGATGCCAATGGATGTCCAAATATTATATTTTAGTATCAATTATTTCGATATTTGATATTTATGAAATTTTTATTTCATAACGTGTTAAGTCGAGTCAGAACTTTACTATTTCGTTTTGTGTGCGTTTAATTATTAAAACGATCGGTTTAAAAAACGAGATTTATATTTTTATGAACCCGGAACGAAATCCGACTCTCGTAAATATTTACAAAATTGACTGGTAGTCATTTCCCGCTTTTTAACTGATATTTACCTTTAGTCCACAAGAAAGCACAAATGGCAATTTCTACCCTCACCCACCATATAAATAGTCATTTTTTACACATACATGTATTATTCAACCACCAAAATCTCTCTCTCTTTCCTCTCACCCTCTCTTGTCATCACCTTCATCAAACAAAACACCCATGATCATCAATTTTTGGTACGATTAATGAAAAACCAATTAAAGTCCCATGTTTAGAACTCAATGGAGATTCTTTTATGAATTTCACTTATATGCATCCACTTTTACTTTTCAAAGATTTTGTAGTCAAGAACAATGGTGTTTGATCCATTGTTGTGTTGTATAAATGTGTTATTATTAATATATTTGATTTTAAAAGTGTTGCATGTATGATTTATGATGTGGGTTTTGAAAGTATGAATCATGCAAGTGATTTAAGGATGTTATGAGATGTTAGGAATGATTGGTATAGCTTATTTGAGGTGTTGAAGATGTTAAAAATGGGTCAAAATGGGTTTTGATATGATTTTTAAAGTTGTATTTTACATCAGTGGGTTTAAGGCAGATTTTCGTGGGTATAAGTTTGATAAAGTGTTGGTATTATATGTTATTGCTGTAGTAGTCGTCGATACGCTCATTTCATATAAGATAGATCTTTTAACTCATAACGAGGATGAAGTTACACTAGTTTGAATATTCGTGTACCGGGAGATGCGTATCGACACAATACGAAATTGTTGTCGACATTGGGTCAAATCTCGGGTACTATAAGTTACATTTTATAGATGTTCAAGGGCTGTTCTCAGGTTCTAAACCTAGGGTATTGAGTTATTTACAAAGTCAATTGTCTATTTTATAAATGATAATGTTTAACGAAGTCAAAATGGTTTTACGAGGCAAGTGTACAAAACAGTCTGGTTTTTAAAGTCTAAAAATATGCCGAGCAGGTGGTTCTAAAATATGAACGATTGAATAAAATTTAAACTGAGTCTTGTACAGATTATAAGTGAGTTGTTTAAGTATGGGAAATCGGCGTGTACTTTTAGTAGGTACCGGCTGAGTATTATTGGGAGGTACTTAACGTCGCGTCATAGTTTGAGGCGAGAGGCTAATCTATTAGCTTCTCAAAGTTCTAAAAGGATATAAGTCTTATGTGTGAGTATATATTCTGAGATCGGAGACCCGTGTTGGGTACTTGAACCGTGTTGATTTGGCATCTAGAGATGGATCAATATCGAAGGTGGTAAATTTGGAAAGCTAGTACACGTTGTGGGGTTTAGAAGGGATTCACTTGCATTGATTGGTCATGTCTATGTACATACTATTTTGAGTCATTGATTTTATTATATTAATTATGTTTTGAAATACATAAGTATGTTACTAAGCGTGCACCTTATTTGTTAGGTGGCGGCTTTTGACGTGTATATTTCGGAGGCATCTTCACTTGGGCGATCACTACTACTACTAGCTTCGTGTATTATCATAGGTGAGTATATATCCTCTCTTTTATACTTGTTATAAATGATTTTAACCTGCGAGGGGGATACATGCTATTTGAAATGAAAAGGAACACAAGTCATGAATGATTTTTTGGACCCGGATGTTGTTGAATGATTGTCGTGATTGTATAAGTACCTTGTTGCTGATGTCCCTAAATTCATTAGCCGTTAACTATGTTCTAACTTGATGATGCAAGCCGCTAATTCAAATGGTAGTACTACTGGGTTGACAACCCTATCTGAGACCAGGGTTTTATGTCACACCCCACCATGGCGGAATATGGGGTGCGACGTATAGATATCATCACAACAATAGCGTGTCTATAGAGATAACTAAATGAAATGGAAATCTCATAAATGGTGACAAAATGTCATGAAGATACCACAAACAACGCAGGCGTCTAGGTAAGTAGGTAACAAGCCTACCTCTTACCAAAGATATACAATTAACAAATAACAAACATATAGGTGTTTACAAAGTATCACTTAATCAAACATTAAATAAGTACTAAGAGGAAAAGGGATTCCTACAAATGCAATCCTAAGGCTCCCAGCTAGCCACTCCTATTCTCACGCTTAACCACATTCTCACCTGAAAGAGACACTAAAACACGTCAACAGTAATGTTGGTGAGAGTCATAGGTTTAGACTCCAACTCCAAATCAATTATAAGCTGTGAATAACAACAACTAACAAAAGATCATATGGAAAATGTGTTACAATTAAGTATTAATAACTAGCATTCAAGATTAACCAATCACCACAAATCCAAGGCTCCAAGCCTTACCAATAACCACAATTCCAAGGCTCCAAGCCTTACCAATCACCATGGTCCCATAGGCGCCCATACACCTATGAACCAATCCCAAGGCCCCGCCTTGTCAACATCCCCTTGGTACCAAGTCAAACCACAATAACTGAGACGGTACATGTCCCCAGATCCAAATCATAAACACAATCAAGAATCACATAGCAGTTAATCACATAAGTGCACACACAAGTCCATCACAAACCATAAAAGCATTCACAGCATTTGTTATAAAACCATAGAGTGTCTCTTCCATCCCATTTGGAGTTCAAATCATAAAAACACATGGGACTATGAAACTCACCTGAACAAGCTTCTCCAAGTATCCGTGCTCTAACAAAAATCTAAATACACAAACGTATACAATCAAGACATGAACCACATACCAAAATGGTTCATCAATCTATGATGGTTATATAACCTTATCCTAGCACTTAACCCAATTATATGCCATATTCATCTCATTACATCCCTCTATAAAGCCCTTAACTTAGTTTAGTTCATAACTCGTCCCGTTAACATTTAACCCAAAACAGTCCCGTTTTTCCTACTTCAAACTATGGGTCGAACACCCCCTTAACCAAAATAACATGCCATGTAAAAGAAACCCTATTCCCTTACATGTATTAGATAACTCTCCCATTTGGCCGCAACCTTAAACCTACTGTTAAAGTCTCCATATATATATATATATATATATATATATATATATATATATATATATATATATATATATATATATATATATATATATATATATATATATATATATATATATATATATATATATATATATATATATATATATATATATATATATATATATATATATATCTTTACATTATATATAAGAGGAGGGATATGCCATATAAGCATGTTGTTAATCCATCTCATCATTATTTAATAAGGAAATAAAATTTCAATAAATATTTTACGAAAATACCATATTAACAATCCTAACACGATTTCTTTTTCCCAGAAGTATTAACAAACCCTAACACGACTTCTTTTTCTCCGGGAAAAAACACGGCAAAACTACTCCTCATGAACCAATGATTCTAAAACCCACTCTTCAAAAATTATTCAACTATTTTCTTTGATCTAAATCTTTTCATTGTTCATTGTATATCTTCACTAAACCCTAAAACACAATGTACGTCTCTTAGGTCGAACTGTCAAAGCACTTTGATTTGTGTGTGTATTTTTAGACTATGATTGTGTCTGACGATTATATGCACAATGACACAGGTATGCTATTGATTGTTACAATTTTTTATATCATGACCTGATTATCATGATTGATTATGTCTCATGATTTTAATTTGTTCAGATTGAATCCAAATAGCTTAGCCAGTCAAATTGGATGTCTGGTGATTTAGGGATTAATTTTATATGTAATAATAAATTTTAATTATTGATTTCATTCTTGAAATCAACACTGTATTTTAAATGAATAATGAGAGTGCTCAGCCTAAAAGTTAGAGGTTTGTAGCTTTATTAATCACGTTTTAAATGCCTGACATGTATTGTCTATTTGATTTACATCTTATACTCAATAATCCGTGCTTTCATGTATTGCCAAGCATGTTCCTTCAAGCATGTGCTATTGGATTAATGCCTATGATTGATCAGGTAATTAGCCTTACTTATATCATGGATTTAAGATTCTTACTTCCTTTAATCTCTTAGGTAAGACTCTTTTTATTCGGAATATATGATACTTTTTATTGCATGGTAAAGGCTATATGTAGATGACCCTGAATTTTGACGCTACATTAACATCAAGGAACTTCCATCCCATTGTCTTACTGAAATCGTCGGTTCTTTGAGGAGTGTATCCGTACATCGCATTATGTTTTGTGCTATTTAATCTTCTTTTTATTTGGCATTGTATGTATAAACTTTCTTAACTTCATGGATGTAGACAAGAAGAACGAGAACAAATCAGTGTTACGTATGTATAGACTTCTTTTTATTTGGCGGTGTCGCATATTTAGTTTAGTTACGGCATTTGAATACTGTATTGCAGAAGAGGTGATGCTTATCATAAATTACTTAGTCAAATGGTGTTGGATATGCGTGCTTGTCCATCAAATTGGACAACAGGGCTGAAGAACTTGCACAATATGAAAAAGAATGAAAACATAAGGGTTAGTGATCTGCCATGTTATTTCAGGCTTTCAGCATTTTTTTTTATCTATGATTATAATTGATAATATTATTGAGGTACTACTTTTCTGTATGCAAACAACTAGAAAATCAGTTCAAACTTAATGCCCTATAGTTTGATGCATTACACGAGATCTTTTAACTTGCTTGGTAATGAAACATGTAATGAAATTTACAAGTCATGTGTGAGTCCCTAAGAATGTAGATCTAGAGCTCAGAGGCATCATGCAACTGTACTTAACTCCAAACCTTGAAAAAATCACGCGTGAAACTGACATTTTGGTTAGTGCGGTAGCACTAGAAGGAAACCAAAGTTACTTTCAAATGCATCCTGAGTCTACAGCAACGAACCAAATACACAGTTATCACCACATATGTTTAGAGTACCACAGACTTTGGATCGTGAACCTGAAGTAATCACTTTTGGCAGTTCTGAGGGTGGGCATTATTATTTTTCCCCAAATATTTTTTAAGACCTTAATGAGTCGGAAATCACGGTTACCAAAAAAAAAAAAAAAAAATTTGATTTGTTTTAAAATAATTTCCTTTTCCCTTTTTAGCGCCATCTGCAGCTATGCGCGTGTCTGCTCAATCCACTCCTAGGTGTCGTAAACAGGTTGGAAGTGGCAACCAATCAGGTTCACAATCGGCGCAGCAGGGTACTGAATGTAGTGATCACAGATGTGGTGGCCTTGATCGGCCAGTTTATAATGCAGGTGGTCCCACGTATTGAATCATTTAGAAGGTTTGTGCTATTTTTTGTGACTCAATTGCTGTTATTTTTAATTTGTAATACCTTAGCGGTTTGCAGTGACGCATTATTTGTTTTGAAGTCTGTGTTGTAGTGGTATTGTCAACTAATATTTACAGTTTTGTTCTGATCAAGGTGTGGTTCCACGACAACTTCCACCCTCATTATCCACCTTAAGGATAAACTTGAGCTGTGGGTAAATTACATAATTTTATCTTTTTGTGCTTTCTGTTTTTTGTGTTTTGTTCTCATGGGTTTTACTTCTGTTTTACAAGTATTAAGTAAAGCTAGACAGTCATATCACCTTCTATACAAGGTAGTTACAAGCGAAGGCGCACTAGAGGTGACCTGCCTTGCATAGGGACTAAAGTGAAGTATAAAAAGGTAAGGGGGCCAACTGAAGTAATCTGCTTATATTTTGCGTATAATGTATATCACACAATTTATCATGAAAACCAAGGGAGTGTTTCGGAACATCAAGAGGTCAATCATCTTTCTTTTATCAGAAACATAATATTATACAGAAATAACATTTCGCTGATATAGAACATTAATATACCATGTAAAGTCGTTATAAATAACAATAATTTAGATCATGATGGTATGAGATTGTATATGAGATTGTACACTAACACATATACACAACTGCTGCTCAGGATTAGAGCCATTCCGATAATAACAAGAAAGGGCATCTAGATGATCATGTAAAACGAGGTTGACTTGTCATGAATTGCAAAAGAAATAATTCTTTAGAATATATCCTCAATAATCATATCCTGGTAAGGTGTTTGGCTTTTTATCGCTTTTCGCCTCAAGGAAAATAAGTTACTTTGAGGTTTCTATTGCCTTTAACTACCTTGGGTGCAGCTAATGTAACCTGTACGACCAAGACTATTAGCCTATCATGATATCCATCGTTGAGGGATCCCCTTCAGGTTTATTCTGACACCTTGTACAGATACTCTAACCTATATCAATGGGACATCCGTCAACAGTCTTACTTAGAAGTGAACCCACGACGATTGCATCTTTCAAAGTTATACCTGCTTTAATCTCTCTTTTTAAGTATGCATGTCCAAATTGGTTGCTTCCCTTCTCTTATTGTGTACATCTGCTATTTTCTAGGCTTAACAGCATAAAACCAACATACTAATAGTTTATTTGTGCAAATGCTTAGGGTCGCGATGGAGCAACTAATTCATTTTATAAATCTTGTCATGGGAATGAAAAATAAGAAGCAACAAGGGCAGTGATCAGATCAAAAGCGCAACACCATCACACCAATCAATCCATCTATGCTCAAATGTTTTAAAGGTAACTATTTGCTGAGCACTTTTCATTCAAATTTAATAATCTCTAATGAATTGGGCTTTCTAAATTTGTTGATTATCAAAGTGTTGCAACAACATGGTATAGGGCACCTGAGCAGTGTGTATCTTCATTGTGTCTTTTTCATTGACTTGAGAGCTACATGCTTTAGGTAAGTTGACAAGCGTTCCTAGGAAAAAAAACACATCGTTTATACTGTGTGCTAAGTGTAAAAAATATTTGGAAACCCATCTTACTTGGATCGTATCTTCTCCTTCGTGTCATCAAGTATCCGAAGTAGAACCATTGTAAGCATCATCTTAACAAATTTTAATAATGCAATCCGTAGTCTTTTGTTCTACCAAATGATACTTTTTGAATATATTGCACAGATCTCGAAGGATCATTCAAATTGTTGATGGAACAGCAAGTTTGTATGCAACTTTATGTACATCTGATATGAAGTAGCTGTCCCATATACTAAAGTGGAGGCGGATGAATACGTAAGTCTAAATTCAACTTGATTTAGTATACTTAATAAAGATGTTTATTCATGTCGATATTACATTGAATGAGAAATAAAGGTTGTTTTTTCTTTGCTGTTGTTTTTTAGAATGAGGAATTTGAAAGGAACTTGAAATAACAAAGAACATCTGATATAACATCCGTCCATTTAAAGGCTTTTAATTGAGATATTTTTAGCACCTAAGTTGTTTAACTAATAATCCTAAGCACCCCTAAATGCTTAATAGACAAATTGTTAACAAGGATATAGGGTAACGATCTCTTTCATGTGACAGGAAATGATATCGATTGGGATATACCTGATGAGGTACGAGATGTGATTATATATTGTCTCTAACCCCTCCTCGGTTACTTGTGGTGGAAACTATTTACACTCAAATGTTGAAATCTTTGATTTCTTGAGAAATACAGAATAATTTGATGTTGAATAATTAAGATACAATGTAGTGGCTTTTATTTTTATAAAGCTTCTAGAAGAGGCGACAATTGTTTTAAGAGGTGAGATTATGATACTGAATTCACAAAGTAGCAAGCTGAGTTTAGAAGCAACTTTTGCACATGATAAATTAGAACGGTTCATGAAAGATTATGATCCTCAATAGGAAGAAACAAATGGAATCATAGCAAGAAATGTATATTTTTCACTGTTGATAGTGGATTACAAAAGAAAGATTTGTAAAGCTAATCTTTGGATATTGTTGAATACTTTTCACGGAAGTTAAACATGGAAGTATGTGTTCTGAAGCGAGAAAAAGAAATATTGGTAATATTATCTGTATACCCAGAAAAAGTTCACACACAACTCATTCTTTATCTCCTAAACGAAACCCTAATTTGATATTCACATCCTCACAATGTTTAGCTCGACAAACATCTTTGATGGATCTTGATTTTTTTTTAATGTATGTGAATCTATCTCAAGCCCTTCTAATTGTGAAGTAAAGGTGTTTTAAAGAAGTGCCCTCCTTTTGCATACGTTGGTTTATTTAAGAAGGATTCTGGAGCAAGGGTAGGTGTTTCTAATCCTTTTGGTAAAGCTAAAGATATTTTAAAATGTTGAACCCTTCGCTTATTCTTAATGCAGTTTTTATTAATGCTATGTCAGCTTGTATTCGGATTTAGTGACTCCTGTTTCGAGTACAAATACCACCGGCCTCAACACCTCAACATGTAAGCAGTTATTTGTTCGACTATGTTGATCTTTATTTGTATGCATTTTTACCATTTTTCTGTAGTGCAGTTATTCAATCAAAGATATTCATGTTTGGAGGCCAGTCCATACTTGGTCGCCTTATCTTATATTGTACCAACAAAGATTTCTATTCTTATTCGCCTTGCACTATGTACAAGTAAATTCGAGATTCAGGCAAGGCCCATATCTATTACTTCTCAAATCTGTGTTTGCTGTATTTTTTAGCATTTAAATACTCTGATCATAATGCTACTTTAAATGTTTAAAACAATACCTTAATCAACCCATTCATAAAAAAAATTCTGCTTTACCTCAGGTTAAATTTCAACAATGAGAAAGAGGATGTTCCTGGACGACATGATGCCCCTGATCGATGTAGTAAATACTCTTGTGCAACAGGTGTTCTTGACTGCCATTACCACTCATGTCTTGATATCAGCTATGTTTATAAAGTGGGTCATTTCGGACTGAATTACTTGTCCCAATTCTAGAGATGGACTCAAAACAAGGCTCAAAGTAATGAATTCTGGAAATGGCACAAATTCACACAACCAATTATATCATTCATGATGAATGAATTTTTGGCAAGTGATGATAGAGACGAACCGAGCCTGTGTTGAATAATCAAGAAACTCTTTTTCTTCTTTATGGTCATCTACCACCGGCTCATCATTAGATTGCAGTAAAAGAATTCAAAGTTAATGGCAACTTCCTTCTTAACCCACATCGCAAAAACTTGCGCAAAAAACAATTTATACAGCCACCGATATCAGAGATGTGGTCAGGGACTCCATGACTACATAGATCCACGTGAAAATAACAAGAGGCTGTCATCAGGTTTTGTTTCCCAAAATTAATGGGTCTTGAAACAATGCAAAGCGCAAATTATTTATGCCAATATCTATGCCAAGCTGTTGATCTTCTAATTATCTACGCCAAGCTGATGTACGGAGCACTTTTAATCTGTCATTAGATATTCTTGCGGCCGGACTTCGGGGTTTAGGGTAAGCTGCTAATTATAGAGATTGTTATTACTTACAGTTACATCTCTTATTTCTTTTTTACCTGTGATCTTCATAGTAACCTGATCTTCAGACACGTAACACGTTAAGAGTGTAGCTGTCTAGACTACTTATTTGCATAACCATGAGTTCTTCTATTTAGTAGAAAATTTAAGGTGGTATATTACACATTGTGACCCACGGCGGTGTTTCTTTAAACTTACTTTTTTTTAGATTGCTTTTGTTTAAAAGACGGTCTTTGGTTCGCAATATGTTGCAACTCCACGTGATGTAATGTGTAGGTGTTTTTTGGACTTTGTTTGTGCTTCTAAAGTCAAGTCGCAAGAACTGGATCTTACATTTTGCAGGAGAAACATGAAGATGAAAATCAAGTCGCAAGAACTGGATATTCGTACCGGATCTTACATTTTTCTAAAGTACACTATATTATACTACTTCGGTGGCTGAATCAACAAATAGAAAGAGCAAAACTGATTAAAGTTTATTTATGTTGGATTAGATAACATTATTAGGATTGCTCAACTTTATTGACAGGTTATGATCATAGCGGGAGTTGTTGAAAAGCATTATTAAGACAAGAAATTCAAGGAGGTTCATAATATAGCACTATCACTTGAATCTGAAAGTGGCGGTGTTTTTGTATCGGATTGATAAAGTCTCAAGGATATGCAGTTATTGATTTTTGGGGAACGGTTATAAACGACTTGCATTAAAACCAAAAGAACATGCTTACAAAGGGGAAGGCTTTGGTGCGTTCAAATGAATTTCAACGACAAGAGCAATTTAAAAGGTTGCATCATTATACCGACTATGGGAATGATACGAAATCAAGTTTTCAACTTGACTGGGATCTTTTGGCTATCTTTTATTGGATGTAAGTTTTGGCAGGGGCGTGAAATTGAGAATGTGTTGTAGGTGGCAAGGGGGTAACATTACGGTTGATATGTAGTCATGTCAAATATTTTACGTGTGTAACCTTTCAAATTAATGTGTATGTGTGAATGTGTCTACTAATCTTAGAAAGCACAAGTTTTAAAGATTTAAAGAGAACTACCATGGATTAGGGGTGTAATCAAGCCAAGCTTTTATCAAGCAACTTGAGCTCGAGTTCGAGCTTGGCTCGATCAAGCCAAGCTTTTATCAAGCTCAAGCCTAAAACATAGCTCGAAACTATATCAAGCTCAAGCTCAAGCTTTTGATAGCTCGGTTCGAGTTCTTATCAAGCTTTTCCAAGCTCTATCAAAAATATGTTTTTATAATGAATTTATATAAGCAACTAACTGTTAATTTGAGTATTAATCTAATTTTAAAAGCTAATTTTATAAATAAATAATATATTTTAGAAGGACTTTTGAGTTTTAATATTTTATTATAAAAAAATAAATTTATACACATTCAAACTTTTCAAGTAAGCTCAAGCTTTTATCAAGCCTTATCAAGCCAAGCTCAAGCCTGGATTAGTAAAGCTTGCCAAGCTCAAGCCTACTATTTTAGTATCAAGCCAAGCTCAAGCCCTACTAAGCTTGAGCTCGACTCGGCTCGATTACACTCCTACCATCGATCATGGGTATTTGCCTAATGTAATTAGGGATACCGTTGACTTTTTATTTTCATCAAAATAATGTTAAACTATAAAAAAATAGATGTAAATAAATAAAATAAATTCACTAAAGTAAATTGGAAAAACAAAAAGCTGTAAAATCATATCAAAATAGATGTTGAATTAAAACACTAAATTTTAAAAAATGTGATGAAATAAGATGATGAAAAATAAATAGATTAAAAGATTTTTCAACTTAAGAATAAATACTGTCTTTTAATAATTTATTACATATAGTTATTAAGAAAAAAAAGATGGTTAAAATTAAATTAATTTATTCTAATTAAAATAATTTAATTATTGTGATTTTGAGTTCGAGATTAACATCAGTGTTAGAATTGAACATAGCATAATTATATATTGAGGTATACCCGTATAAGTTTCGAAATTCCATTCTTTTGATTATTCAATTTCATTTTTATGTGAAACGAAACTTATTTAAGCTTCGATTTTTATTGCTTTGGTTTATTGAAAAAGTGTTTTATTTTTGGGTAAATTGGATAAAAAGGTATTCATTTTAAATTTAAATTCAATCAAAAGTATTTAATTTTTTTTCTCAACTTAAAGTATAGATTTTTTTTAATGTTGTGATAATTAACAAATTTAAAAGTAATATATTCACGATCGATTACTTTATTGTTGCATTATTAGTCCTTTATATTAAAGACATTATAATAAATCCATAATCCATTACATTTCTACCTTTTCTCTTTGATTTTTACCGATTTTGTTCGACTTTTTATTGTTTTGATTCGTTTTTACAATGTCCATCCGTCTTTTACCACTACCAATCAGATGAAAAGGTAGAAGACAGTCGAAAACTGTAAAAAACAGATTTTAACTTTATTAAAAAGTGTCACTAATAAAAGAACTAACGATGCAATAATAAAGTAAATGATCGTTAATATATAATCTTTTAATTTGTTAATTGTCCCAACATTGCAACGAAAAAAAATTGATACCTTATATTGAGAAAAGAAAGTTGAGTACCTTTAATTAAAAACTTAAACCTATATATGCAAGTTTCATATACTTATCTTTTATATAACCTTTTGTTTTGTGATTGTAATTTTGTTTAAATAATTGATATATTGGACCATTTTATAAATCTACTAAATTACACAAACATTGCAACCTTTAAAACTTCTAGATAAACATTCGTCAACAAAAGGAAAACAATCTAACACTACACAATGAATAACTTATAATATACTATAAAAATATACACAAACAAACATTTAAACACATAAGCAATATAAACGATAATCAAAAGTCATACCCGTCCATCGGGCGGGTTTTGCAACTAGTATATATATATATATATATATATATATATATATATATATATATATATATATATATATATATATATATATATATATATATATATATATATATATATATATATATATATATATATATATATATATATATATATATATATATATATATACTTTTACCTATCCATAATTTACTGATTTTGAACATACGAAAAGTTTGTTATGATCGGAGGGTCTTACCCTAACCCATTTGTTTAGCCCTCCTCCAGATCTTTTATTTAATATATAATCTAAGTCTCATGTTCGTTTGAAATTCCAATTATACTCCTAAGTACCCTAAACATCTTAAAACATTAATTTAAACCCGACTGATTTCAAAACTGATTTGACCTCCAACTGTTGTAACCTATTTTTGACCCACTTCCCGACCTCCAATTTAGTTCTCATTTCTTGCATTTGAAAATCCAACTCAAATAGCTTTCCAGGTATACCAAGATCGTAATGTAAAAGTTTGTAAAACTCCAGATATGATCAAAACAATAACCAAAAAAATATGCCCAGTTTTTAATGACGAATTTAATATGATTAACCTAATTAATCATACATAAACCCTAATTAAAACCTAAAAACGATTTCCAATGATAAAAACCCATTAATTACATCACTAATTACAGGTCATTAACAAACCTTAATAAAAAATTATGAATCTCAACCTTAATCCATCATATTAAGTTACATATACGTAAATTAAACGTTAATTGTCATAGTTTTAGTGTGTACCTTAAACCCTAATTGAATTATTGGGTTTTCTTGCTCCTACATTGATAGAAACCATTGAGATTAGAGTTATGGAAATGATAAATTCGTTTTTTGGGCTAAAGGGAGTAGTATGGGTAATTAAAACTTACCAGGAAGCCTAATAGTACTCAAACTAGGATCCCCTTCCTTTCCTTAAGCAAAATTCGGCCCAAAATCAAGTCCAACACCCTATGGTCGACTTTTTTAATTATATTAATGTAAATTAAATATTAATTATTATTACCTTAAATTCCCTTAATTTATTTCATCTCCTAAAGGCTCCCGAACCTTAAAACCGTAAAACTAGTTAAATTTACGCGTATACCGTAAAAGACGTAAAATATACAGTTTTATAAAAACTCTTGAAATATGAAATAAACTAAGTAACTAAGTCCTAAATGACTTAAAACCACCCCGAAAAATACTCCCGTGACTAATTACCTCATCCGAGACCTCTAAATGCTAAACCTTAAATCATAAAAATACGATTTTCTATAATACATATACGTATACGTAAAACCACGAAAAACACCATCTCATTTCATAGTCACTACCTTGTGAGCTCATGAACATGAAATAACCGTTCCTCGATTTACTTATGAGTACCATATACCCATAAACGATATCCAAACCTCACTCCAAACACACAAAATAAACACATAAGCTCATAAAAGCACATATTTGCACAAAACACCCTAAACTATAGTATAAGTGACGAACCCCAAAACCATGGTTGTCACATCACTCCCTCCTAATAGAAATCTCGTCCCGAGATTTACTCCTTAGGATCAAACACACAAACAACAAATCACATGAGGATACTTTTTCTAAATAAACTGCACTCATTTCCATGTGTACTTTAGTTCATGTCTCAAATTACCACATATATTAACCAACATTATTTAAACTCATTCCCAAACTATTGACCTCACAGCCCATAAATCTCACAAATGACCCTTTTTAACACAAATCCCTAATAACCGCACATGCAAATATGCATTCTCAAACCACATTTCCCAAATCTCAATACATGACATATATCATGTACACCACTCAATTCCCCAGTTAATTCTATACCCATAAACTACTAGTCCAATCTTTCAAAAGATCATAAATGGACCTACAAAACTCGACATCAACTTTCATTTTTTTCCTAAACATGGCGCCCGTTACTATGGGTGAAACTTCCTATATAACTTTGTCACTAAACTATAGTGGTTTCCTCCTTTTTCAACATAGAATCTTTTGTTGCTCTCATCCTTTCCACAACACCATTACTACATTAGTAGTCTCTTTCCCCAATTTTAGTCAACTATAAGGACAACTCACCCTATCCTTCTATATAGTGCCTCAAATGGCCTTCATCGACTTCTAGTATGATAACTATCATTGTATGAAAACTCAGACATTGCTATCGAGTTTCCCACCTCCCTCTAAATCAGTCACCTAAGATCTCAACACGACTCCTATACTTGTAGCAATCTCTCACTTCGTCCATCCATTTCCAATCAGTCGTATATACTCATATCCAATCATGTTCATCAAATCCCTTTAGTCCGTACCTCAAACCACATAAAAATTTCCAATTTCCTTACAAAAGTGACCTATGACGGTCTTTCAGATATTAATTAGTTAGTTCCTTCAACTACCATCTAAACCCATGCTACAACTACTTCCATTAAATTTGGATAGCTCATTAGTAGCACTCATACACTTCTTTTCTCACTTTCCTCAATGAAGGATTTTTAATGATCCTTTATATTCAACTTACCCTTGAACATATTCAACTCTTTCTAAGACAACTAGCTACATTTTTTTCCTTTATACCTAAAAAAAGTCTTACCTTCAGGTCATAGTGCTCCTCATCTTGTCTCAGTTAGACCAAACCCTTCGTCTCTCATGACATATCACATCTATAACTCCTCATCCATTCGATTATCGATACTAAGCCTTCCAATCAAACAATATAGGTCAGTGCCATTTCCTTTCCACACTACAACAATATTAGCGGGCTTAGTGCCTTAGTCCACTCATTAGGCTATACCAAAGTTTTACCTTCGCTTCCTATCTCGACCTCTTTCATTCATGATTCGCATCTATCCACACTTTCTTCTTCTTCCTCAGCTCATGGCATACATCACGATGTTATGCTTCCCGTCTTTCAAGTCATCTATACGTCAAAGTTTTCCAAGTAGATTCACTTGTTTTCCCCATGACCAGTTCTCCTACTACCTCCTAATAGGGACAGACTAGAGTTTCCTGTGATTACATGCGGATCATACTCTCATCTTATATCCATATTAGTTTCCGTATGTCTAAACTAAGCCATATTCTAAATTCTTACTCAAGTCTCATACTTCTATTATGACCTTACACCTAACATGAGGTACTTTCAATCATCATCTTCTAGGAATACCTGGTTCTCTCCTTCCATGGTTCTCCCTAATTCCTTCACTATCATGTCCAACCAAAATTTCTCACTCAATTCTTCAACTCTATGGAAATTGTTATTGCATTAGATAATGCATAACTGTCTCTTCCAAAGATCCTTCATAAACACCTTCACTAAATTGACCCTATAATTACTTCTCCACGAACTTATTCCGCTTAGCTTCACTACTCATCCCTCGCTATTGATTGCCATAAAATTCTATCTTTGTGCAGTCATTCGACTCCCCTTGTTACTTCCACGAGTTCTTAATCTCCCATGTTATGTAGTCATTCCATCACGATCCATTGGTTCAGCTCTTTGTAGCTCCACTCCGGTACTCGATCTGTCCTTCTTCGTCACGAACCATACGGAGATTCCCATCATAGTGCTTGTCACCTTTCCAGTCCTTGCAACTTCTCTGACTCCTTCGAAATCTCTTGCATCCTTCTAGAAGCCGACACGTAGTCCTTTTGGCTCCTTTCTTCACGATGTAGCTCTTCACACACTCATTCTCGTCTCAATGATGTTACCTAGGAACTTTACACTACGCAGTAGCTTCTAACTTCAACTCATCTACCACAATATTTCTAAAGGTACTTCAACCCCTCAATGGCTCACTCTTCCTTACTTGTTGTACTTCACCATTAATCAGCCTCCTACCAATCATTCTTTCACATCCATGTTTTCCTTCACGTGTCTACTACTACCTTGCCTCCATAACTATACCAATTCCCTTGCGTGTTATTTGCCCCATCTTTCCATTAGTAGAAACTTTCTACTATACCCTCACATCCGCTAGTACTTTCATCAATCTCCTAATGGTACTCCAACCAACTTCTCATAGCATGACATCTCGTTCCCACGACCAGTCAACTAACTTTACTTACTCCCTTATTCCTGTAACCAATCTAAGTTTCAAAACTCCACAAATCTTAATCATTCCTTCAACACAACCTTTAAACCAAAATACATCTCTCCATTCTAATATCTAACCATAAGTAATACTACCCAACTCTATCCTCTCATCATAACGTTCCCACAACCGCATAAATAAATCAACCATGACGTGTACCAAAAGAATTCCAAACAATCGTGTCCTAAAATAAAATATAGGGTAAAACGAACCCTAGCCAAAACAATTGAAAACAAAACGATGTAATCCGAAAGATCAATGGAGTGTGCCAACAACAAAAGATAGACTCATCACGATTTGTATTACCAAATTTCAATATCTTAGAATTTTATCTCAATTAGTTACTTCACATTAGGACCATATTTTAACACCAATAAATGAAATCATAGTCATATTTTACCATCTTCGTTACTATCAAAGGGCATAACTCAGTTAGTGTACTAAAACTCACTTTATCTATCATCTCTTTTAACAATAAATTCATCTTTTATCTTCATTATTTTATCAAAGGTATCCACTAGTTAGTATAGTATAACATTATTCTAACCATTATCTTGTTTGCTCACATTAAACTTATTTCACTTGTTATTATGAAACCAATACGTGTTTATAAAATATGGTGTTTTTATTCATTTTATTCTATATTATAATTATTTTATACAATCCATTTAGGCTTGTTATAACTAACTATTACACGTTTACAAGGGGTGGTGTTATTATTATTATTCTTATTATAATAAAATCTTCCTTTTACTCTTTCCGTCTATTTAAATACTTCTAAAATTTTAACTCCACTTTTAAGAAAATTATCGTAAAATTTCTTTACCCTTTATATGTATCATCACATGTTACCTAGAAAACTAATCCATTCATTGTCAAGATTTTTTTTAACTTATTACCAATAAACTTAAAGAGAAGATATGTAAGTCAGGATATCATACCGTACACTTACAAAATATTTTCAAAAGCATTTTCCTTTAATTAGCTAGACTCCTTTGCAAGAAAATTTGGTAGTTCTCATTAATTAAAATACATACCCGAATGTAGACACACTTCAAAAGATTCAAAACGTCGTTGGAACATCATAAAACTCCAGCACTAATAAACTGTTTAAACACGAGAGAACACTAGGTACGTTCAAGTTATAATAACTATTGAACGACCGAATATCGTAACATAACATCTACTAGTATATATACATCCACATATATTTACCTATTAAATCTCTCAAAACATACTCGTTATCGTACATGTCAAGTCAATCGATCGCGTCATAGACTCGTTTTTCCATACGAGTAATCACCATCTCACCATGCCACAACAAGGCATAAAACCCATCACCAAAACCAAACCATATCGTTCGACCCCATAATCACACAACACGACTATGACCCAAAACATATAACACAAAAAACCATAGCCATGTCATAGGAAACCATTGCATAAACCCATATTGTTTACAAATACCCAAAATACAGATCTCATCATATATAAGCATGTACTAACCCTTTTTCATGCAACCGTACTTGGAAGTTCATCGGTGTTGTGGCAGATATATAATTATGTAGGCCTCCATAATTATAGATGTACCCTTTCACCCTTGTACTCCCTCCTATGACGACACTTATAAGAAGTTAGTACTACACAGAACACATAAGTCTACCACATATATAACACATAAAATACACTCTATATATATACCGTATAGGTAAAATAAGATCATCTAATACGTCAACCCTAACTTCATTCATAACTCGAGGCTCAATCACCAAAACAAATCAATAACAACAAAATATCCAACATTAAAAAAATGACCATAACAATTCAGGCGGAAATTCGAATCTACTACTAGTCGCAGACTCAACATCGGTACTATCCTATTATTACCTAGCGCACCTCTTCTTCTACGCGACATGGGTAACACTAAATAGGTTCATACACTTCAGGTTCATACGTCGCATCAATATAAAATAAATGAATGTACTTACATATAATATATCTCAATAAGTAAGTATGAAAGTAAATAAATATCCAAACTGAAATTAACACTTAAGCACTCCATATACTATAATGCACACATACCCCTATGACACCTACATGCATGGACCCTTAAGCTATAGACTAGGCTACTAGACTAGGAAACCTAATTCTCTATAACCATTGGCTCTGATACCATTCTGTCACACCCTACCATGACGGAATATGGGGTGCGACGTATGGATATCATCACAACAATAGCGTGTCTATATAGATAACTAAATGAAATGGAAATATCATAAATGGTGACACAATGTCATGAAGATATCACAAACAACGCAGGCGTCTAGGTAAGTAGGTAACAGGCCTGCCTCTTACCAAAGACATACAATTAACAAATAACAAACATATAGGTGTCTACAAAGTATGACTTAATCAAACATTAAATAAGTACTAAGAGTAAAAGGGGTTCCTGCAAATGCAATCCTAAGGCTCCCAGCTAGCCACTCCTATTCTCACGCTTAACCACATTCTCATCTGAAAGAGACACTAAAACACGTCAACAATAATGTTGGTGAGAGTCATAGGTTTAGACTCTAACTCCAAATCATTTATAAGCTGAGAATAACAACCACTAAAAAAGAACATATGGACAGTGTGTTATAATTATGTATTAATAACTAGCATTCAAGATTAACCAATCACCACAAATCCAAGGCTCCAAGCCTTACCAATAACCACAATTCCAAGGCTCCAAGCCTTACCAATCACCATGGTCCCATAGGCGACCATACACCTATGAACCAATCCCAATGCCCCGCCTTGTCAACATCCCCTTGGTACCAAGTCAAACCACAATATATGAGACGGTACGTGTCCCCTGATCTAAATCATAAACACAATCAAGAATCACATAGCAGTTAATCACATAAGTGCACGCACAAGTCCATCACAAACCATAAAAACATTCACAGCATTAGTTACAAAACCATAGAGTGTCTCTTCCATCCCATATGGAATTCAAATCATAAAAAGACATGGGACTATGAAACTCACCTGAACAAGCTTCTCCAAGTATCCGTGCTCTAGCAAAAATCTAAACACACAAACGTATACAATCAAGACATGAACCAGATACCAAAATGGTTCATAAATCTATGATGGATATATAACCTTATCCTACCACTTAACCCCAATTATATGCCATATGCATCTCATTACATCCCTCTATAAATCCCTTAACTTAGTTTAGTTCATAACTTGTCCCGTTAACATTTAACCCAAAACAGTCCCGTTTTTCCTACTTCAAACTATGGGTCGAACACCACCTTAACCAAAATAACATGCCCTGTAAAAGAAACCTTATGCCCTTACATGTATTAGCTAACTCTCCCATTTAGCCGCAACCTTATAGCTACTGTTAAAGCCTCCATATATATATATATATATATATATATATATATATATATATATATATATATATATATATATATATATATATATATATATATATATATATATATATATATATATATATATATATATATATATATATATATATATATATACACTTTTACCTATCCATAATTTACTGATTTTGAACATACAAAAAGTTTGTTATGATCAGAGGGTCTTACCCTAACCCATTTGTTTAGAACTCCTCCATATCTTTTATTTAATATATAATCTAAGTCTCATGTTCGTTTGAAAGTCCAATATACTCTTAAGGACCCTAAACATCTTAAAACAATAATTTAAACCCGACTGATTTCAAAACTGATTTGACCTCCGACTGTTGTAACCTGTTTTTGACCCACTTCCCTACCTCCAATTTAGTTCTCATTTCTTGCATTTGAAAGCCAACTTAAATACCTTTCCAGGGGTACCAAGATAGCAATTTAAAAATTTGTAAAACTCTAGATATGATCAAAAAAATAACCCAAAAATATGCACAACTTTTAATGACGAATTTAATATGATTAACCTAATTAATCATACATAAACCCTAATTAAAACCTAAAAACGATTTCCAATGATAAAAACTCATTAATTACATCAATAATTAAAGGTCATTAACAAACCTTAATCAATAATTATGAATCTCAACCCTAATCCATCATATTAAGTTACATATACGTAAATTAAACGTTAATTGTCATAGTTTTAGTGTGTACCTTAAACCCTAATTGAATTATTGGGTTTTCTTGCTCCTACATTGATAGAAACCACTGAGATTAGAGTTATGGAAAGGATAAATTCTTTTTGGGGGCTAAATGGAGTAATATGGGTAATTAAAACTAACCAGGAAGCCTAATAGTACTCAATCTGGGCTCCCCTTCCTTTCCTTAAGCAAAATTCGGCCCAAAATCAAGTCCAACACCTTATGGCCGACTTTTTTAATTATATTACTGTAAGTTAACTATTAATTATTATTACCTTAAATTCTCTTAATTTATTTCAGCTCCTAAAGTCTCCCGAACCTTAAAACCGTAAAACTAGTTAAATTTACGCGTATACCGTAAAAGACGTAAAATATACAGTTTTATAAAAACTCTTGAAATATAAAATAAACTAATTAACTAAGTCCGAAATGACTTAAAACCACCCCGAAAAATACTCCCATGACTAATTACCTCATCCGAGACCTCTAAATGCTAAACCTTAAATCGTAAAAATACGATTTTCTATAATACATATACGTATACGTAAAACCACGAAAAACACCATCTCATTTCATAGTCACTACCTTGTGAGCTCATGAACATGAAATAACCGTTCCTCGATTTACTTATGAGTACCATATACCCATAAATGATATCCAAACCTCACTCCTAACCCACAAAATAAACACATAAGCTAATAAAAGCACATATCTGCACAAAACAACCTAAACTATAGTCTAAGTGACGAACCCCAAAGCCATGGTTGTCACATTTTACGTTGAGTAACCTCTGGGAAGGATAATTTACGAGAATTAGAAGTATGGGTATATATCTAGCAACTAATACTCTAGTAGGGGCAATGGTTTCATATAAGTCATGCTGGCATTTGGCGCGGGTGACTAATTGGTTAAGAGGTCGGTTTCATGAGCTTAATACAATAACATAGCCTTTTCTATATATACGAGACGCCTTAATTGTGGATTGACAATCATGATTGGTTTTCTACTTGTGTTCAGTGATGATTTGCAAAACCTATAGACTCGCTCAACAGTTGTGTTGATTTTAAGCATTTATTTCAGGTAATCAAGATGGATAACAGCGGAGCATGCGAGGAGGGATTTGGTGCTTACTTGTCTAATGTTTATATTATGTTTCCATCCTTTGAAATGAATAAATGACTTTTAAAGTATTCAATGAATGTGATGTGTTGGTAACGGTTTTTGGGACCAAACGCTTCTCTGATTTTATATATTGGGATGGGAAACTTTTTAGACAAAGTTTTATATTATTTTAACGTCTCATTTGAGGTCGTTGTCTATGATTGTGTGCGCTGTGCTCTGAGTAGTGCCCCAATGTGGTATTTTGCTGCGTGGTAATTTGGGGGTGTTACAAATTAAGACACGAACAATATCGGTAAATTAATCAAGATCAAACAAGATTTTCCTCTTGTTCTTCTTGTGGGTGTCGTGGCCAAAGAGAGAGAGAGAAACGTAGTGTTTTTAATTTTTGTTAAAAGTGATAAATGAGTTTTCCTTAGAGGTTTTGTTTACCAGATAAAAGCTTAATAGGCCTGGCCATAGGCCCTCCTTGGTTTCTTTTACACGCCGGCCAAAACACACCTTATACTTAGTTTTCTTTTTCCGCGTTTTAACTAAATTGTCGTGTGTGTTCGTGTTTTAATCTCGTGCTTTAATTCTTGTCATGTTTTAATTATTATATGTAAACACTTATCGTGAGATAATAACTAATGATAACATACGTAATACTTGTCGTAATTAACTAATATACGTAATATTTACGTTAAATGTTCTTGATACGTGTCATATATTAATTAATTGAAAAGTTTTAATTTATACGTGTTTTCATGTAATTAATGCTCTAAGGTATTTTATGCGGGTTTTACAACTCTTCCCCTCTAAAAGATTAATTCGTCCTCAAATTAGAGATATGATAAGCTGAAAAGGACATACCTAAACCATAGCTGAAAATGAGGGTAAGAAGCCGGGATAGACTCCTCTGTTTCCCAAGTGGCTTCCTTCTCGGAATGGTCCCTCAAGAGGATCTTGACGAATGGAATCGTATTTCTCCTCACGACCCGATCCTGACAATCGAGAACTGCCTCGGGTTCCTCAACATAGGATAGATCCTCACGAATCTGATCAAGTGGATATGAAACAGTGTGCAATAGATGATAAGTCTAGCCTCTGAGTAAGGACACATGGAACACATTGTGGACATGAGATAGATGAGGAGGTAACACCAAACGATACGATACCCTAGTGACACGTTCGAGGATCTCAAATGGTCCGATGAAATGAGGACTGAGCTATCCCTTAAGACAAAAATGCTTGACCCCATGTGCTAGTGATACCTTCAAGAAAACATGATCACCAAGCTGAAATTATAATGCTCTGCGATTTTTATCATCATAGCTCTTCTGACTAGCAAGAGCTTCCTGCAGCTTCGCCTTGGCGATGGCGACCTTCTCATTGGTCAGCTCTATCATCTCTGGACCCTCAATGATTCGCTCACCAACCTGATCCTAGCAGATTGGAGCACGACTTCCTATCATAAAGCATCTCAAAAGGTGCACACTTGATACTCGCGTGCAAACTATTGTTATAAGAAAATTCCACCAAGCAGATGTAGTCATCCCAACTTCCTGTCCATTCTAACGCACAAGCACTTAGCATGTCTTGTAAGGTCTGAATTGTACGCTCGGACTGACCATCAGTTTGAGGATGAAAGGTTGTGATAAGCCTTAGTCTAGTGCCCCAAGCTTTCTGCAAACCTTTCTAGAATTTAGACGTGAATCGAGGATCTTTGTCTGATATGATATCTGATGGAGTACCATGTAGTCACATGATCTCCCGCAGGAATATATCTGCCAATTTCCTAACTGGATAATCTTTACGAATTGGAAGGAAATGCGCAGACTTGGTTAAACGATCGACAACGACCCATATAGCATCATGCTTCCTCTGAGTCTGCGGAAGTCCGGTAACAAATTCCATGGAGATCTTGTCCCACTTCCATTCGGGAATCTATAAGGGCTGTAGTAAACCACTAGCTCGATGATGTTCTATCTTAACCTGCTGGCAAGTAAGACATTTGGATACGAAGGTAGCGACATCCTACTTCATGAAACTCCACCAAAAATGTTGTTTGAGATCATGGTACATTTTGGTAGAACTTGGATGAATGGAGAATGGAGAGCTGTGAGCTTCAGTCAGTATGGCTTCTCTAAGTGTAAGATCGCCCGGAACACATAACTTGGTACCCTTCCATATGATGCCATCTTCGTTTATGCGAAACTCTATCTGCTAATCGATATTCTAAATAATCGCCCATATCTCACCATCGTCATTTTGAGCTGCCTTGATCTTAGAGATTAAGTCTGGCTCCACTCTTAGATTAGCCCAGTACCCATGCTATCCATGTACAAATAACTCAATGCCTAAATGCTCTAGATCACGTATGATCTCTTCTTCCACTTTGATGCTAGTAACCATTCCTGATTTCCTACTGAGAGCATCGGCCACCACATTCGCCTTACCAGGATGGTACTAAATGTTGGTGTAATAATCCTTGAGTAGCTCTAACCACCGTCTCTACCTCATATTTAGTTCTCGCTGAGTGAATATGTACTTGAGGCTCTTGTGATCAGTGAAGATGTCACATGATTAACCAAATAGATAATGCCTCCAGATTTTGAGTGCAAAAACAACTGCTGTCAATTCCAAATAGTGGGTGGGATAATTTTCCTCATAAGGCTTAAGCTGACGTAATGCATAGGCAATCACCTTCCCATGTTGCATGAGTACATAGCCAAATCCTTTACCCGAAGCATGGATATAAATCTGAAATCCACCTGTGCCAGATGGGGGAGTAATAATAGGTGCAGAAACCAATCGCTGCTTAACTTCTTCAAAGATTTTCTCTTGCTCATCATTCTAGAGGAATTTCTCTCCCTTACGCATCAGCTTGGTCAAAGGCAAGACTAACCGTGAAAAGTTCTCCACAAATCTGCGATAATATCCAGCAAAACCAAGAAAACTATGAACCTCAGTTGCATACGTTGGTCTTATCCATTTTGTGATAGATTCAACCTTTGCAGGATCAATGGTGATCCCTTCTGTGGAGACAATGTGGCCTAGAAATGCAACCTTGTTTAACCAGAATTCACACATGGAAAATTTTTCATACAATTGCTTCTGGCGAAGAATCTGTAGTACGGTGCGAAGATGTTCCTCATGTTCTTCCTTGGATTTTGAGAAGATGAGAATGTCATCGATGAATACGATGACAAATTTGTCTAGAAACACATGGAAGACGCGGTTCATCAAGTTCATGAATACCGCTGGAGAATTTCTATGTCCGAACGGCATGACTATGAACTTATAGTGACCATATCTTGATACACTCGGACGAATGAAACCTCCCTCCAGTAACTCCTGCAGTTGGTCTTTCAACTTTTTGAGCTCTATGGGAGCCATGCGATAAGGAGCCTTGGAGATAGGTTCAGCTAGTGGAATGAGCTCAATACTAAACATCACTTCGCGGATAGGTGGTATACCCGGAAATTCTTCTGGAAAACATGGGGGAATTCTAAAACAATTGGCTGATCCTGAATCGATGGAGCTTCTACAGTAATGTCCTGAATTGTAGCAAAGAAACCTTCATAGCCATGAGCTAATAAAGCACGGGCTTGTAAGGCCGAAATGATTTGTACAGGCTTTCCTGGTATGAAACCATTATGAATGTACTCTAGAGCTTGAACATCGCCGAATATCACTCGAAATGTATGGAAATCGATCGTGGTGTGGTGTTTAGCTAACCAGTCCATGCCTAAGATCGTATCAAATTCACACATGTCCAAAGGAAGTTCGTCGACAAACAAATCTTATCATTACATTCTAAGGGAAGATCTCTGTACACATGGGTAATGCGCACATAGTCTCTCATTGGCGTAGATATATTTAATATATTCTCAAGTGGTGTAGATGTCTTATTAATATGGGCAACATAAGTAGTGGATATAACGGAGTGGGTCGCACATGTGTCAAATAAAACGCATGCAGCATGTCCGTACAAAAATAAGATGCAAGTAATGGTACCTGTAGACTAGTTTGCCTGATCTGTGGTGGTGTGTACACACGGCCTAAAGCTGGTGGTTTCGGAGGGGCAGTAACTGATGTACCAACAGTTTCTCCTTTCTTGCAATCTTTTATCTGATGGCCTGCTTACACACACTTAAAGCAAACACCGGTAGCACGTCAGTATCGTCCAGGATTCCTACGTGTGCAAGTGTTGCAGATAGGATGGGTATACCCCCAGGGGGTACCCTCGCTAACTGAAAGCATGTTTAAGAAGATATGCGTGAGACATGACTATTGGGACATAAACATGACTACACTGAAAGTTTAAGTTATAATACCAGATGAAGCTGAGTGATTAGGCTGCCGACCCTTGAGAATTATGTGTAACAAATTCATATACAATGTCCAACACCTATAATAAACTATTACATCATGATTCATAGCATAAAAATAATAAAAATACATATATCAAAATAAATTACAAATTAGAATCAAAAGATTGAATAGAAACCTTCACAAGACTAGAAAAATCAACCAACAAGGCTACACCACCACGAAGCTTCTAAAATAGAACACGGAATGAAACCTATGAGAGTTTTTCACCAAAATATAAACCTCTTTAAGTGAGATTCAATCTCAGCCCAAGAACTTTATGGAACTTCCTAAATCTATCCTTTAAACCTCATTCAATGATATTCTTGATGTAGATTTGTTTATGAAGAAAAAGATCAAAGAAAATCACTAATACTCCTTAAAGGTTTATTGTAGTAGTAATAAATTATCTATAAAATGAGAATGAAATGGTGTTTTTGGGCTGTGTTGTAGACGTCAACAACAAAGGAAGAGAAAGAGAATTGTGTGATTTCAAGAAGTGATCATATTTTATGATTTTTAACATGTAAAAGTGCTTTGGACATATGTATGAACCTAAGACACGTGGTTTGGATTGTTTTAAAGATAGACACGCCATCTTTAGATGGTTAATAATGTTTATAATGTTATCTTGTTCTATTATTGATAAGGCGGGTATTATCGAAAACTCGATATTTTAAAAGTTAAGCGATTTGAAAGATACGCGTAAAACACGAAAAATAAACGCTCAATATAAAATAAAAACGTTGGCATTCGGAGAACATTGATGTTTTGATAAATGAATGAGTATTATGATTTAATAAATATTAACACGTCGAATAAACGAATGACGCCTAAAGGTTTAACGTAAATAACGAAGAATATCCGTAAAATAAGAAATTAAAACGATGACAATTGAAATTATTTCTATGTCATAACGAGGATATTCAATACGTACAAACATAGATTTTGCCGATAAATAATAAATGACACGTATTCAATACGTTAAAGTTCTAACCTTGTCGGTTAGTCAAGAAATCAATATTATTCATCGAACGAACATGACAATAAAAGTCGATCAATAAATATTTGTTAGAATATTAGAAATAAGATTAGATCTCGGTCTAAATATTGATTTTATATTTCGAGTTTCTACACTGTGGATTCATGATATCCTTCTCCAAAATTGCTATCATGTTGTGTTGTGGCATAAATTATAGTACAAGATTAGCATGTTTAAATCTCAGCGCCATTGGTAAAGTATGTAGAAAACGCTTAAGGTGAAAGAAAGGTCAATATTATCGTTATGGATGGTGAATAAAAGAAACATATGCAAGTGGCACGGTTAGAGACGTAAAGGGGGTAAATATAGAAGACATGTAGGAATTCTATTGGTTGAAAAATAGGTAAGTGCATAAAAGATCAAAATATACTCAAGTAAATCTTGAAAAATAATACACTTATCTCTTAACATTAATAAAAATACCTAATAACTGTAAAATGTGTTCTAAAAATATGTCTAATCGTTCACGGTATCTAATCGAATTGATCCGGTTTAAAATGTGTGACTCAATCGTTTTTGATGAGTAAAAGAAAATGTCGTGCTAATACTACTTAAAAATTAAAACTTTAAAAATATAAACTAAAAATAAAGGAAATAAACAAATTTAAAACTTGATTAAAAGTAAAATTGAAAATAAAATAAAACCAAACAATTTAAAATAAAGCTTGACAAAAAGGCGAGAAAATACAAATTTGAAAATAATGCGAAAAACAAACCAAGTAATTAATTCGGAATACTTAAGTTTATCTAATTCGGAATCTAAACATTTGAATACAATCCGGAATCTAATTCCCTAACCTAACTCGGAATAAGTATGTTATCTTAATTCGGAATACAGTTTCCTAATGTAATTCAGAAAACAAGTATTTCATCCAATTCGGAAAACATAAAGTGAACTTAATTGAGAATCCTGAAATCATAAGCTAATTCGGAATAAAATTGAAACGTAATTCGGAATCTGAAATTGTTACTTAATGGATGTAGTAAACCACTAACTCGCTGATGTTCTATCTTAACCTGCTGGCAAGTAAGACATTTGGATACGAAGGTAGCGACATCCTGCTTCATGAAACTCCACCAAAAATGTTGTTTGAGATCATGGTACATTTTGGTAGAACCTGGATGAATGGAGAATGGAGAGCTGTGAGCTTCAGTCGGTATGGCTTCTCTAAGTGTAAGATCGTTCGGAACACATAACCTGGTACCTTGCCATATGATGCCATCTTCGTCTATGCGAAACTCTATCTGCTGATCGATATTCTGAATAATCGCCCATATCTCACCATCGTCTTTTTGAGCTGCCTTGATTTGAGAGATTAAGTCTGGCTCCACTCTCAGATTAGCCCAGTACCCATACTATCCACGTACTAATAACTCAATGCCTAAATTCTCTAGATCACGTATTATCTCTTCTTCCACTTTGGTGCCACCAATCATGCCTGATTTCCTGTTGAGAGCATCGGCCACCACATTCGCCTTACCAGGATGGTACAAAATGTTGGTGTCATAGTCCTTGAGTAGCTCTAACCATCATCTCTTCCTCATATATAGTTCTCGCTGAGTGAATATGTACTTGAGGCTCTTGTGATTAGTGAAGATGTCACATGATTCACCATATAGATAATGCCTACAGATTTTGAGTGCAAAGACAATTGCTGTCAATTCCAAATCGTGAGTGGGAGAACTTTCCTCATAAGGCTTAAGCTGACGTGATGCATAGGCAATCACCTTCCCATGTTGCATGAGTACACAACCAAGTCCTTTACCGAAGCATGAATATTAATCTGAAATCCACCTGTGCCAGATTGGAGAGTAATAATAGGTGTAGAAACCAATCGCTGCTTAACTTCTTCAAAGCTTTTCTCCCGTTCATCATTCTAGACGAATTTCTCTCCCTTACACATCAGCTTGGTCAAAGGAAAGGCTAACCGTGAAAAGTTCTCCACAAATTTGCGATAATATCCAGTAAAACCCAGAAAACTAAGAACCTCAATTGCAGACGTCGGTCTTGGCCATTTTGTGATATATTCAACCTTCGTAGGATCAATGGTGATCCCTTCTGTGGAGACAATGTGGCCTAGAAATGCAACCTTGTTTAACCAGAATTCACACATGGAAAAATTTTCATACAATTTTTCATACAATTCACACATGAAGAATCTGTAGTACGGTGCGAAGATGTTCCTCATGTTCTTCCTTGGATTTTAAGAAGATGAGAATGTCATCGATGAATACGATGACAAATTTGTCTAGAAACACATGCAAGACGCGGTTCATCAAGTTCATGAATACCGCTAGAGAATTTTTGAGTCCGAAAGTCATGACTACGAACTTATAGTGACCATATCTTGTGCGAAAAGCAATATTAGGAATATCCTACTCTTTTACTAGTAGCTGATGTTACCCTGACCGTAAATCAATCTTGGAAAAGTGCTTGGCACCTTGTAGTCGGTCAAATAGATCATCGATATGCGGCAATGGATAACGGTTTCTGATTGTGATCTTGTTCAGCTCACGATAGTCAATGCACAGTCGCATGTTGCCGTCCTTCTTCTTGACAAATACTACCTGTAAAATCTGCATGCTTTTACCATGAATAGTACCCTTACAATAGTACGTACATGATTATAACTTTCCTTTTATAACATGTTTACGTTTCACGTACAAGAATTTCAAGTAATACGTACGTGTTATAACACGATAAGTATTTATTACGTATTAACACGCGATAATTATTTCAATAATAATTATAATCACGAACATACGAACATGAAATCATGAACGTAAATTAATCACGAGCTAATATTACGTATGTATGTATATTTATTACGATCACGAATAAATATATTAAGTCACGATCGACAACTAATTAGATCACGTGAAACACGAGAACACACTTATATTTTAGACACGAAAAATGTTCGGGTTACCCCATGTCGGCCCCATACCCGCGGACACTACAAGACAAAAGGGCCTAGCCAATTAAAATTTTACTAAACAAGATTTTAGGAAAAGGTTATTTTCATAATAACCAAATTTTAAGAAAAACAAGAAACCTTAAAATCTTCTTTCTCATTGTTATTTTGGCCGCCGGGTTTAGCATCACCAAAGGGGTGTTTTGGTTGATTTTTAGTGTTCAATTTATTTCAAGGATCGTTGTGTGTTCATCATTCTTTGATTCACGTGATCGGTATAAACCTTAACCTCTTTTCTTTTATGTTTTGATTTATTAATCGCATAAAATCATGAATGTTTTTAATAAATAAATTAAAAACCAGCTATTAATCATGTTATGTAATCATAGGGTTAAATTATAAATGGTTAAGGGGGTGTTTGTTTGTTGGCCGACGCCTAAATCGAGCCCAAGGGGGTCTCGGCTTGGCTTACTTTGCACCACCGAGACCTTATGGTCTCGATTTGGTGGTGGTGGTGTCACGGCAGCAGCAAGGAAGGGAGACCCTGACCTAGGTCGGGGCATGGTGGTGTATTTGGGTCCGGTTCATGGGTTAAAACACGGGTCCGGTTCACACATGTTTAGATTTAAAACACGGTCCGGTTCATGAGTTATTTTTACAAGGTTTAATATTTTTACAAGTTATATTTTACAAGACTTAAATTAAATTAATAAAAAATAAGAACATGATTAATTTAATTTACATGACTTAGGTTATTAATTTTATTATTAATACATGAATTTTAACCTAAGTATTTATCACTTAATTAGACTACATAATTAATTAATTATTAAAATCATGACTTATAATTAATTAACTTACATGACTTAGGTTATATTATTAATAGTTAATAATACATGTTTTAACCTAAGTATTTTACCTTTATTTATTTAAACTATGTTATATTTAATTAAATACTTTAACCTATCGTTTATTTAATTCACATGAAATAATTAATAAACTACATTATATAATTACATGACTTAGAATATTAATCAGTAAACACTTAAGCTTATATAATTAGCTTAATTATCCAGCTTATATCTAATTATGGAAACTTTCTATTTTTAAAAACTTATTTAATTAAGGCAACTAATCTATTTATGGAAACTTTCTATTTTTAGAAACTTATCTATTTTAAGCAGTAAATATATTTTTGGAAACTTTCTATTTTTGGAAACTTTCTTTTTTGGAAACTTTCTATTTTTGGAAACTTTCTATTTTTGGTAACTTTCTATTTTTGGAAACTTTCTATTTTAGGAAACCTGCTATTTTCAGAAAGTTACTTATTATTACACAACAAGTATAATAATGCATGAAATACAAGTAATACTTAATCAGAATAGACAGAATATATGATAAACACAGTATAAAGCTTAAATCAATAAAACATGACATAAACATATAAAACAAGCTAAGACATGATATAAAACCAGTTACGTACTCAGTAATCAGATAATTATACATGTATGTATTTATGTAGCATTAGTGATACCGTAGTAGGACTCTCTTCCGTCCGTCTTCTTCGTTCACTGGACATAAGGTACGGATTCTCCGTCCTTTTAGTATGGACATTCTTCCTTATTAGGATTTCCCGTATGCAGCCAACTGTTTTCTCTAGTATATGTTTTATATGTTTTTGAGTTGCTTATGTTTAATTAGAATACCTAAAGCCATATACATGCATGACCAGTTCACCTAGTTATGGAGGTACCATAACCATAACACTGGAGGCACCAGTGTTATGACTTCACCACGGCGGAGTGATAGCTTGTGGCGTCCCTTTCAGCTTTTGGCCATATTATTATTATCAGGTGGGGCGTATGGGTGCATCCTAGTTTACATGTTTTCAGCAGATTACTCAGTGTGAATGTGGTGTGTGCCTCGCATCCTTCACAAGGAGCTGATCCCTCCTACCCAAAACCAGTATATTAAATTAGAGGCAGCCCCTTTAATTTGCTTGACGAGGTCACCCCTCCAAGTATTCATGCACGTTGATATTTCATGACCTATATTGGCTAATGGTAAAATATGTTAAACAGTTTTTACAAGATAAACATAAGGCTTTTCAAACTATAAAACCAGTTTTACTAAGATCTAACCAGGTTATCCAAGACTTAGTCTTTCCGCTGCTTCATGCTTATATGCTTATATTATTCATGCTATACTTGTATATCCATGCACTGAGCGTATTGCTCAACCATTTTCCTTTTTCATGTTCCCAAAACGGCAGGTACTCAGGGAGGCTCGTAGACGTTAAGCGTACGTGCATATGGATTGGAAGCTTCCTAGCCTTCTTTACTTTATGCATTTCTTTATACTTTGATACTCATTTCCATGGACATTGTTTAGTCCTTTTATTTACAGTACTTATGTTTGTGTGTGATGAGTTCTACTTTTGGACTACTGATGTTTGATTCCGGTATTTCCTTTATGGTCATGTAATGTTTAGACATTTATCCTTGTATGCTTTGATGACACGCCATAATCACGCGTGACATTCCATTTATCAAAATGGGGTGTTACAATTATGGTATCAGAGCCAAGGCTTCGACCTGTAGGCTCTCAAAACACGACCTATGATTAGTGGGTAGTCACTATGGTCTTTCTAGAACTGACAGTCGATTTTCATGCATTCATCATTTTCATGCATACATATATATGTCATTGTCGCAGGTTTATGATTAAGTAATGGTTAGTACAGGACTGGCCCTATTTAATCACATGTGTTTTATCGAAACTTTTAAATTTGGGACCGACCCATAGGCGTCCCCCTGATAGGTGTGTAAACACCCATCCTTTTTACCACTTAATTACAATAATAACCGAGCCAAAACGGGTATTTTATGTCTTTTATGTCGGAATTATATGTGGTTTGTGTTTTTGTTGTGATTTAGGACGAAAAGGTGAAAAGTCGAGAAAACACGGGCATTCACGGGCTTTTATCGAAGAAAACGACGAAAGACGAAGTCAAGAAGTCAAGAGTGCAAAAAGAACGGAAGTCCAAGACCAATTCTGAAGATTTATCAAAGAAAAAGTCGAAAGACGGAAGTATACTTAAAGCCGAAGAACTCAAGTCTATTTTATTGAAGAATTAAAAGACGACTTCAAAGAAATCCCGAGCCAAAAATCATTAAAGTCCAAGATTAAAGAAGATTAAAAGGCTTAAGGATTAATGATGCAATTAAATGAAGATTAAAGGCTTGAGGGACTTAATCATGCAATTAAGAAGAAATGAAGGAGGGGAGGAAGCTTCCTAAGCACCCCTTAATCCTCCCCTATAAATAGTCATTAGGATTAATCTTTTCATTTTTGTTGGCTAATAGTGACAATTAGTTCTTCCACTTTTAATTACCTTGTCATTTAATTACTTGTCAAATTTAAATACTTGTCTTGCACCTTAATTACCATTTAATTTCAAGTAAGTGTTCTTTTAATTCTTGTTAATCTTTATCTTTATTGTTTGATCTCATCCTACCTTTCTTTAAACTTTGATTTTCATGTTTATGTTCATGTTCATGTTCTTATTTTGATCAAAGTGGGTTTTGATTATCTTAATTAGTTTTGTTAGTTTTGTTGTTTTGGATTGATTGTTTATGATCAATAGTTGTTTATTGTTTAGTTAGATTTAATCTTGTGGTTGATTTTGCTTAAGTTTGATTAGATTCGTGTGAATATCTTGTTCCCTGTTCTTCGGCCTTGCTGTTACTGTATCTTTCCCAGGTTCTGATCTTCCCAGGTATTCCGAGTAAAGGATTTAAAAAGCATCTCATTCGGAATATTAAAACATTCCGGATAAGACTTTTATTCCGGTTCAAGGTTTTAGCCAAGGTGGTTCATCCGGAATATCCAATATTCCGGATAGGGGAATTATTCCGGATAGGGAGAACATTCCGGATAGGCCAAACATTCCGAATAGCAAGGATATTCCGGATAGAGGAGATATTCCGGAATAAGTGACATATTCCGAGTAAGAAGTCCTATTCTGAATAATATTCCGGATCAAGAAACATTCCGAATCAAGACCAACATTCCGAATAGAGAGGATTATTCCGGATAGGTGACATATTCCGAGTAAGCCATTTATTCCGAATAAGGGAATTATTCTGGATGAGCTGATTTTCAGGTTCTTTTAATTTTAGTTTTTTTAGTTTCTGCTTTTTAATTTCGAGCTTTATTTTTCCCGCCTTTTTCCTTAGTCGCACTTTAAGTTTATTTGCCTTAGATTTATTTTAGCCTTGCCTTAGTTTAAGTTTTAGTTTTAGTTGCGTTTTAAGTTTGCCTTAGTTAGTTTTAAGTTTGCGTTATTTACGTTTAGTGCCCTTTAATTTTAGTCACGCTTTTAAATACTCGCCCTTTATTTTAAATTAGATTTAGATAGGTTTACTTAAGTGCCCATTTACTTTTAAGTTTTGCACTTTTTAATACTACAACGACACAATTTTTGTTTCACCAAAGAACGACTGAGTCACACATAAACTCCTTTTTCAATTCGAAGAGACATACTTAAACGAATTTAATTTTTATACGGGGTGTCAAAAGCCTTGTATCAAATGGCGCCGCTGCCGACTCTTTTCGTAAAGATTAACGGTTGTCTGTGAAAGACGCGTTGCTTTTTGGGATCCGTTCACTTGTGAGCATTATTTTCTTGCTTAAAAAAATTCAAAAAACCATAAAAATAAAAAATTGATAAAAATCCATAAAAATCCAAAAAGATTCTATTTTTATTGTGTATATATATTCTCTTTGTGTTTGGTATTGTTTTCTTTTGTCTTTGTAGGTGTATGCGTACTAGATCTTCTAATTATCAAGAGCCCGAGACTCGAGAAGATTTAACTATGTCAGGTGTTAACAACAACAATAATCCACCGCACCTCAACAATAACAACAATGTTCTTCCACAGCCCGATCTTCGGACAATGGAGGAGCTTTGTCAACCTACCATGTTTGGACGAGGAGGACCGATTGCGCCGATGCAAATCACGGCTCCGGAGTTTTCGTTAAAGCACCACATGATTCAGCAAGTGCAAACTAACCCATTCCATGGATTGCCTGATGATGATGCCAACAAACACCTCGACAAGTTCATTACAATCACTCAAAGCATGAAGTTGCCCGGTGTCACAAGGGATGTTCTTCGCCTACAACTCTTCCCACATACTTTATCACATCACGCCGAGAAATGGTTTGATCGTCTTCCAAAGAATTCTATTCACACTTGGGATGACATGACTCAACGCTTTTTGTCGTGCTACTTTCCACCATCCATGGTCACGAGCCTTCGCAATCAAATCAGCGGTTTCATGCAAGAACCCGATGAATCTCTTTTTGATGCTTGGGAAAGATATAATGTCTTGATTGATCGTTGTCCAAACCACAACATGCTTCCCGTCACATTGATTGATACTTTCTACAACGGTTTGACTTTTCGTGATCGTGATACGATTAATGCAGCCGCCGGTGGCACATTTATGAAAAGGAGACCCGAGGAGTGTAGAGAGCTTATTGAGAACATGACTACTCACCACAAAAATTGGGATTCCTCCGCTTCTTCAAGGAACAACCCGAGAGTCAATGTTTCTTCTACTTCAGCAAACCCCGACATGACCGAATTTACCCGCATGATGACCGAAATGAACAAAAGTATCTTGCTTCTCGCTTCAAACCAACAACAACAAGTTAAAGCGGTTTCAAATCCTTGTGAAATATGCGGCGGTCCACACTCATACACCGATTGTCCTTATACTCAAGGAAATCCGGAAAATGTGTATGCAGCTTATGGTAATTATTCACCGGAAAATTACCAAGCTCGACCTCAAGGGGATAGAAATTTGTTGAGTTACCGGTCAAACAACTACCTTTCACCCGGTTTTCTCCTCAAAACCAAAACCCCGCCAACAACTACAATAGAAGCAACCAAATCCCACCAAGAGCTTCTAATCCTTATCACCCACCCGCTCAACAAACCCCACCCATTAACCCCGATGTTGAAGCCATCATGAGAACCCAAGGTGAGCGAATCAAGAATCTGCAGAGCCAAATCATCAATTTGAAAGGAGATATCACCAAGCAAGGAAATGACATACGATCCGAGCTTCGAGATAATATTCAATCATCCTTCAGCACTCAAACGAATGATATTAAGAATATGATGGCTAGTTTCTTGCCCACAGCTCAACCTTCTACTTCGAGTTCTCTACCTTCAAACACCGGCACCAATCCGTGAGCAAATATGAGTGCTATTACTACCCGTAGTGGAGTTACCATCGTAGGACCACCAATCCCACCCCCATCATCCACACCTCCTCCACCACCATTTATCCCTACTCCTCCTACACCTAGTATTAGTGCACCATTACCGTCTCCGCCTCGTCATAACGATGTTTCCAAGAAGAACCCTTCAACATCTCAACCTTTACCTGCTACGACTTCACCTTCATCACCCAAACCCAATATCCCTTATCCTTCACGTTTAGGCAAGACCAAAATGCTAACCAAGGATGACTCTCAAGTGACGAGCTATGTGAAGATGCTCTCTCAAATGAACATCAACATTAGCCTTGTTGAAGCACTTGTCCACATGCCGAAATTTGTCAAAGCATTCAAGGAATTTCTTAGCAAGAAGGAGAAGTTGATTGAGCTCGCCAACACACGCTTAAATGAAAACTGTTCTGCAGTTATTCTTAAAGAACTTCCGGAAAAGCTTGGAGATCCCGGACGTTTTGTGTTGCCTTGCATCTTTAACAAAACTGAAGAATTTACTGCCCTAGCTGATCTCGGGGCCAGTATTAATCTTATGCCTTTGAGTGTTTGGAAAAAACTATCATTACCCGACCTTACTCCAACAAAGATGAATCTTGAACTTGCAAATCGCACTCTCGCTTACCCCGTTGGTATTGCCGAAGATGTATTCATTAAAGTTGGCACATTTACTTTCCCGGTCGACTTTGTCGTTGTTGATTATGAAATGGACCCTCGTATTCCTTTAATACTTGGTCGGCCATTCTTGAGAACCGGACGAGCTCTAGTTGATGTTGCCGAAGGTGAGTTAATCTTAAGAGTCGGGAATGATTCACAAGTTTTCAAAATGGGGAAGCTTACAAGCAAATCCTATGGACGAAAATTTGCGAATATGATTAATGTGCTCGATGATTTTGTCATCTACAACAATCCTCTATTCGAGTCTTGCAATGATAATCCACTTTTTCAAGATGATGTGGATCATTCTCTATCCAATTTGGACGCTTCTCCCATTTATGATTCTCCACCGATCTTTGATGCTTATGATGATGATTCTAGCTCAGATTTGGATGATTATGATGACCTTACTTTTGAGTATCCCGACCTGCCCACATATGATGATTTTGATGAGGCCGATACTCTTTCGAGTGATTCTTCACATGATGAAGATCCTCCGCCATCACTCGATCCTACTTTAGACGATTACTCATTTGAGGAAGACTTCTCTACGTTTCTCAACACTTACTTCCCTCATGAGAGTGATGCTCCCCCTTTAGATTTTGATGATTATCGTCTTGATCCTACTTTCGATTTGAAGAACATTCTTTCAAAGGAGAAGAAACCGGTCGACACCAATATCCGCAACATATATGATTTAACACCTCTTTGTCCACCTTCTGAGGACGAGGTTGTGCTTCTTCGCGGATCATCTTCACACTCTGCTGAGCCTGAGTGCTATTTTCCCTTAAAGGAAAAGGTGTTCGACCCCGGTATCGATATTCTGCAGCCATCTCAGTATCCACCTGATGAAATAAAAGGAAATATTTTTGGAACTTATGGAAATCTGCTTGCACCACTTCACCCTTGCTTCCACCGTGCTCTATCGCTGCTTAAGGGAACCTTGCCTACTCTTCTTTGGCTTGCCTTGTTCGCCTTAAGCTTGTGCTATTTGATGGACGAAAACTATGTCTTCGATCCTTGTGGATATGTTTCATGCTTCTTCCTATGATAATCAAGGTCGAGTCAGGCTCACGACTCGGTTAACAAAAATCAAGCGCTTCTTGGGAGGCAACCCATGCATCTATCTTTTAGCTTTCTTTATCCTAAGTGTAGGGGAGACCCCTTGGTGTTTGCTCTCTCCTCTCTTCTACTATTCAGGGATTCGAGCGCTCAATGATCCACTCTTGATGATTCTTGACGACCCGTGATTCCGTGTTCCCTTCTTCCCGGTTCTATCCAAAACTCTTTTCGAATCACTATTTTATATTTTATCTATATTAAAATAGGAATCTCTTTAGTTGTCTTTTCCTTAGCGAGATTTAAACAACGTGCACAATGTCCTAAGTGTAGGGGAGTTTACTCCCACATGCTTAAACATTGAGGACAATGTTTATCTTAAGTGTAGGGGGAATTCTATCAAAGTTAAGTGGTCTTTTCCTTGTATTTGTCCTCATTTTAACCGGAAAATCAATTTTTCGACATTTTTCAAAATTTTTGATCTATTTTGGCCTATTAGTTTTTCCCTTTGTATAGTTATTTTCTTTCCTTATTAGAATAAATTTTAATAAAATGTTTTTAATTTTCAAACGTTGTGAATCTTTTGACTCAACCCGAGTTTACTTATCTAAGTTACTCTAGTTAGTATCCTTAACGTGTTTAAGTCAAGTTTTGCTAGGCTTTTATATAGGGAGCTATAAAACGCGAAAGTCTTAACTCTCACGGGTTAAGAACAAGAACTTTTCGCAAGTTCCTATAATTGATCCTAGAGAGTCGTTTATCAAGGGAACTTTAAAATGCGATTTCTAAACTTGAAAAAGTCTAAGAGTTTGCAAGATCCTATAGGCGACTCGAAAACCCAAAACTTCGATTTAATAGGCTAAGCATCCACGAGTCTCATTTCTTGAGATTTTAAACTGTGGAGAACGAAAGATGATAGAGCCAATTATAAGTTTGATATTCTTTCGTGAATTTATGTGAGTTAATTATAAGCCTATTCTCCCATCGCCTGCTAATAAATTTATCTGCAATAAATAAGGTTGTACGATTTGAAAGTTACTTAGCTTCTAGCCCAAGATCGTTTAAAAGTTGCTCGGTATGGATTAGAGTTCATAGCCAAGGCATAACTTATTGAAGCGGGATGCGAAGATTGGCGAGTCCAAAAAGGTCCTAACAAGACATGAGGGCTATATTTTGTTGCTAAAGATCCAAAGTGATGTGAAGAATCATTTATCGAAAATCAATATGAAGGATCGAGAAACACGACGAAAAGCAAAAACTCCCCAAAAGTCATGGAGAAGTGTATCCGAAAAGACCCTAGCAAGGTATGAGGAAAAATAGATCCAAGTCATAAAAGGAGGTGGATCGTTGTTTATCAAAGTACAAAATAATGATTGGAGAAAAATGAAGAAGTCGTGGTCCAAGTATGAATCTCTCAAAACTTCAAGTGAAGAAATATTATGAAGAGAAGACCATTATTTCATGAACGTCTCTCAAGGTTTGAAGTATGAAGTCGCTGCCAAATATCGGTCCGAGAAAGGTCTCAAATCGCGAAGCGAGTTATGCCATGATATGAACTTTATGAGGTCCCAAGAAGCAGTTTTAAAAGATTTTGTCCTTTAGCTAACTATTGATTAAATCGTTCACTTTATTTTCGGACTAAATAACTATCGAAATAAGTCAACAATGCATCCTCGTGATCATTCAAGACAATAATAAAATATAAGAGATACACCTAGGAATAAGGGAGTCTAAGTGAGTAATTGGCCCACATGAGTTCGTGTTAGTTTGCTAACTTATAATAACAATGATCTCGTTTTTAAGCTTGGTTTGGAGAAAGTGAAAACTTAAGGATGATGATTATTCATGACATTTCCAAAACCCAAGGTATGCTTTTTGATTTCTTTACTTTGAATGTTTGTAATTATCTATCTCTTTAATAAAGGCCAACGTGGATTGATTATGATGAAAAGTGTAAACGTGGTTTGTAACTAATGCATTGCATGAGGACATTGCAATGGTCAAGTGTAGGGGATTTGATAGGTGTGTAAACACCCATCCTTTTTACCACTTAATTACAATAATAACCGAGCCAAAACGTGTATTTTATGTCTTTTATGTCGGAATTATGCGTGGTTTGTGTTTTTGTTGTGATTTAGGACGAAAAGGTGAAAAGTGGAGAAAACACGGGCATTCACGGGCTTTTATCGAAGAAAAAGACGAAAGACGAAGTCAAGAAGTCAAGAGTGCAAAAAGAACGGAAGTCCAAGACCAATTCTGAAGATTTATCGAAGAAAAAGTCGAAAGACGGAAGTATACTTAAAGCCGAAGAACTCAAGTCTATTTTATTGAAGAATTAAAAGATGAGTGCAAAGAAATCCCGAGCCAGAAATCATTAAAGTCCAAGATTAAAGAAGATTAAAAGGCTTAAGGACTAATGGTGCAATTAAATAAAGATTAAAGGCTTAAGGGACTTAATCATGCAATTAAGAAGAAATGAAGGAGGGGAGGAAGCTTCCTAAGCACCCCTTAATCCTCCCCTATAAATAGTTATTAGGATTAATCTTTTCATTTTTGTTGGCTAATAGTGACAATTAGTTCTTCCACTTTTAATTACCTTGTCATTTAATTACTTGTCAAATTTAAATACTTGTCTTGCACCTTAATTACCATTTAATTTCAAGTAAGTGTTCTTTTAATTCTTGTTAATCTTTATCTTTATTGTTTGATCTCATCCTACCTTTCTTTAATCTTTGATTTTCATGTTTATGTTCATGTTCATGTTCATGTTCTTATTTTGATCAAAGTGGGTTTTGATTATCTTAATTAGTTTTGTTAGTTTTGTTGTTTTGGATTGATTGTTTATGATCAATAGTTGTTTATTGTTTAGTTAGATTTAATCTTGTGATTAATTTTGCTTAAGTTTGATTAGATTCGTGTGAATATCTTGTTCCCTGTTCTTCGGCCTTGCTGTTACTGTATCTTTCCCAGGTTCTGATCTTCCCAGGTATTCCGAGTAAAGGATTTAAAAAGCATCTCATTCGGAATATTAAAACATTCCGGATAAGACTTTTATTCCGGTTCAAGGTTTTAGCCAAGGTGGTTCATCCGGAATATCCAATATTCCAGATAGGGGAATTATTCCGGATAGGGAGAACATTCCGGATAGGCCAAACATTCCAAATAGCAAGGATATTCCGGATAGAGGAGATATTCCGGATAAGGAGCTTCCATCCGGAATAAGTGACCTATTCCGAGTAAGAAGTCCTATTCGGAATAATATTCCGGATCAAGAAACATTCCGAATCAAGACCAACATTCCGAATAGAGAGGATTATTCCGGATAGGTGACATATTTCGAGTAAGCCACTTATTTCGAATAAGGGAATTATTCCGGATGAGCTGATTTTCAGGTTCTTTTAATTTCAATTTTTTTAGTTTCTGCTTTTTAATTTCGAGCTTTATTTTTCCCGCATTTTTCCTTAGTCGCACTTTAAGTTTATTTGCCTTAGATTTATTTTAGCCTTGCCTTAGTTTAAGTTTTAGTTTTAGTTGCGTTTTAAGTTTGCCTTAGTTAGTTTTAAGTTTGTGTTATTTACGTTTAGTGCCCTTTAATTTTAGTCACGCTTTTAAATACTCGCCCTTTATTTTAAATTAGATTTAGATAGGTTTACTTAAGTTCCCATTTACTTTTAAGTTTTGCACATTTTAAACTACAACGACACAACTTTTGTTTCACCAAAGAACGACTGAGTCACACATAAACTCCTTTTTCAATTCGAAGAGACATACTTAAACGAATTTAATTTTTATACGGGGTGTCAAACGCCTTGTATCACCCCTCGCCATGTCTTTTGTTTTGGGTGAACTTACCATAGGCGTTCACTCTCGCGCATACAAAAGTTTTCATAAAACTGCATCATGCATTCATGTACTAGTTTTCCTGCATAAAATTTTTCTCATGATTTATTGGTATAAATTTTTTTCATGTATATAGTTTATGTTTTAATCAGTTTAATAATGTATTTTATGTTATACTGTCAGATGGTTCTCACACACGAGCAGGAACAACTCAATGCAGCAATCCAAGCTGCAATGCAAGCTATGCTTCCTCAGTTGAGGAACGAAATCAGGGCTAAGGTTCAGGCTACCAACAATCAGCAACATCACCCAGTACCTCCTCCTCCTCCTCCAGCAACATTGGCCACATGGTTGGAGAGATTCAATAAGCTCCGTCCTCAAGCTTTCGAGAGAACAGATAGCCCCAGTGAAGCTGAAAGCTGGTTGGCTCACATTGAGAAGATCTTCGATGCTATGGGCTGTGACCCTGTTTTGAAGTCGAGGTTGGCATGCTACCAGTTCGAAGGTGATGTGTTAGCATGGTGGATATCACTGAAGCAGTCTGAGGGAGGTGATAATTGTGTGGTTGGTTTGACATGGGCTCAGTTCAGGGATAGGGTGATGGATCAGTTCTTTCCCAAGGCTGAGCAAGACAAGCTGAAGAGAGAGTACCACGGGATCCAACAGAGAGCTGGGGAGAATAGCAAAGAGTTCATGCAGCGCTTTCTTCGCTTAGTTGGTTTCCTTGGTGCAGCAGCAGGTACTCTTGAAGAGCAGGAACACCACTTTAGGTAGGCTCTTCGTACATTGGTCGCAAACAACTTGGTGTGTGCTACGTTCAACACGGTAGCACAAGTGGCCGATGCAGCACGTAAGTTGGAGATGCTGCAGGAGAGAGATGAGTTCGGGGAAGCAGAGAGACCCGATAAGAGGTAAACATTCGTATTCAAGCGGTGACCAATCCGTATTCTTTCAGTATATGTCAATATTTCATCTTTTTAAATTGTATCTTCCAGGCAGAAGACTGGGGACCGGTCTCAGTCGGCTACTCAGCAACAACCTAATCAGCCCAAGGAAAACGGTCAGACTAACGACCGTTCTTCTACGGATAAGCGTGGCGGTAATGATAATTACCGTAACAACGTTGGACACTCCAACAACAGCAGGAATCATGGTAACGGTAGGGACCAGAACCAGAGAGGTTCACAGCTTAACCGTCAGCTATCACTGGTATTAAATCTTACAATTATCCGCATTGTCCTTTGTACCCTATTTTCATGTCTCACGTATAATGTTTTATCAGGTTCTCAGCCAGTCAGGAACACCTGCTGGAGGATATACTCATCCTCTTTGCTCTACTTGCCACCGTAGGCACCCAGGGCCATGTCGCCGCGACAGTGACGCATGCTTCAAGTGTGGTCTTCCTGGCCATCGCATGAAGGACCGCCGCAAGGGCGAGATGGAGGGTACATCGGTACATGCTGATACCAAGCCGCCTCCTACTACTGGGCGCGTTTACACGACATCTCGCGATCAGGCCAACAAGTCTACAGGTACCATCACTGGAATCTTGTATATGTATGGTCAAGCTGCATGTGTTCTGTTTGATACGGGTGCTACTCACTCGGTCATTTCTACTGCTTATGCCAAGAATGTTAGGATACTCCCCATGCCATTAGAGAATAGAATTCGTATTTCCACGCATTTGAGAGACTCTATACTTATAACCCATGTGTACAAGAGCCTTACTCTAGAGTTTGACGACAAGGTTCGTCATGTTGACGCACTTCTGCTAGACATGAATGATTTTGACATGATTTTGGGCATGGATTGGCTATCCAAGCATCATGCTACCATAGACTGACATTCATATCGAGTCATCTTCGGTGATGTTAATGCGCCAGAGTACATTCATAACGGGTTCGCACCCGGCAGGTCTGTACAAATCATATCAACCCTGCAAGCACGTGCATTACTTTCACATGGTTGTGAGGGTTATCTCTCTACTGTTCATGAGATGGATGCTGAATCTCCATCAATTCAGAATCAGCCGATAGTGTCAGAATTTCTAGATGTATTTCCAGAAGAACTTCCGGGCATACCACCTGCACGTGAAGTAGAATTTAATATCGAGCTCATCCCAGGAGCTGAGACGATTTCCAAGGATCCTTATCGCATGGCTCCCATAGAGTAAAAGGAGCTAAAGGATCAACTGCAAGAACTTCTGGAACGAGGTTTTATTTGACCGACCGCATCTCCATGGGGCGCACCGGTCTTATTTGTTAAGAAGAAGGACGACAGTATGCGTCTTTGCATAGACTATCGCGAGCTCAACAAGATTACCATCAGGAATAGGTATCCACTACCACATATAGACGATCTGTTTGACCAACTCCAAGGGGCCAAATATTTCTCCAAGATTGAACTAAGGTCAGACTATCATCAGCTACGGGTTATAGAGCAGGACATTGCCAAGACTGCTTTCCGTACACGCTATGGCCACTACGAATTTGTAGTCATTCCATTTGGCCTTACCAATGCTCCAGTAGTGTTCATGGACTTGATGAACAGAATCTTCCATGAATTTCTGGACAAGTTCGTCATAGTCTTCATCGATGACATCCTGATTTTCTCTAAGTCCAAGGAGGAACACGAAGCCCATCTTTGTACAGTACTACAGATTCTTCGCCAGAAGCAGCTGTATGCTAAATTCTCCAAGTGTGAGTTCTGGTTAGACAAGGTGGCATTCTTAGGTCACATTGTATCAGCAGAAGGAATCACGATGGATCCAGCGAAGGTTGAGGCTATTACCAAATGGCCAAGGCCGACATCAGCAACTGAAGTCCAAAGTTTCCTAGGCTTAGCTGGTTATTACCGTAGGTTCGTGGAGAACTTTTCCCGCTTAGCACTACCATTGACTAAACTGATGCGGAAAGGGGAGAAATTCGTATGGACTGAAGAACGAGAGAAGAGCTTTGAAGACCTAAAGCAGAAGTTAGTATCTGCACCTATTCTTACTCTCCTATCTGGTACGGGTGGATTTCAAATCTTCAGTGATGCATCAGGGAAGGGACTTGGTTGTGTTCTCATGCAACATGGGAAAGTGATCGCGTACGCTTCACAACAGCTTAAGCCTTATGAGGAAAATTACCCTATACATGACTTGGAACTTGTAGCAGTCGTGTTTGCATTAAAGATATGGAGGCACTACTTATATGGAGAATCATGTGACATTTTCACGAACCACAAGAGCTTGAAGTATATCTTCACTCAGCGTGAATTGAACATGAGACAGAGGAGATGGTTAGAGCTGTTGAAGGATTATTACATTAATCTGTAGTATCATCCCGGCAAGGCGAATGTAGTGGCAGATGCACTTAGCAAAAATTCCAGAATGATCAACAACATTGAGATTGAGGAGGAAATCATAAGAGACTTGGAGCGACTAGACATAGAGATCATGGTACGTGGACAGCACGGTTATTGGGCTAATCTTAGAGTAGAACCCGAGTTACTCTCTAAGATCAAGGAAGCTCAGAAAGATGATGGAGAAATTTGGGCGATAATTCAGAATATGGAGAAGCAGACAGAATTTCGAGTAGATGCAGACGGTATCTTATGGCAGGGCACGAGACTTTGTGTTCCTAATGACCAAGAACTCCGGGAAGCATTGTTAGATGAGGCTCATAGCTCCTCATTCTCTATACATCCTGGTTCGACCAAGATGTACCATGACATCAAGCAGTACTTTTGGTGGAGTGGTATGAAACAGGATGTTGCTACTTACGTCTCCAAATGTCTTACCTGTCAGCAGGTCAAGATCGAGCATCAGCGATCTGGCGGTCTTCTTCAACCGTTAGATATTCCAGAGTGGAAGTGGGACAAAATCACCATGGATTTTGTTACTGGTCTTCCGCCAACCAAGAGGAAGCACGATGCAATTTGGGTTATCGCTGACCGACTTACCAAATCAGCTCATTTCTTACCGATCCGCAAGGAAGATTTGGTTAGTAAACTCGTCGATACTTATAGAAGGGAGATCATGAGACTTCACGGTGCTCCATCCAGCATCGTCTCAGACAGAGATCCTCGTTTCACTTCGCGATTCTGGAGAAGTCTGTAGAAAGCTTGGGGTACACAACTTAAGCTTAGCACGGCTTTTCATCCTCAAAGAGACAGGCAGTCAGAGCGAACGATTCAGACATTGGAAGACATGTTGAGGTCATGTGCGTTGGAATGGACGGGTGATTGGGACGATTATATCTGTTTGGTGGAGTTTACATACAACAACAGTTGGCACGCAAGTATCAAGTGTTCTCCTTTCGAGATGTTGTATGGAAGAAAGTGTCGCGCCCCAATCTGTTGGGATCAGGTTGGTGAGCGAACACTTGAAGGACCAGAAATCATAGAATTGACTAATGAGAAGGTCGCAGTAGCTAATCAGAAACTGCAAGAAGCATGGTCACGTCAGAAGAGCTACGCAGACAAGCATCGTAGGGACTTACATTTTAGCATAGGAGATCACGTTTTCCTAAAGGTTTCGCTGGCACGTGGTGTTAGACGTTTTGGAATTAAAGAGAAGCTCAGTCCTCGATTCATCGGACCGTTTGATATCATTGAACGAGTCGGTGAAGTATCTTACCGTTTAGCGTTACCTCCACAGCTTTCTCATGTACATAATGTATTCCATGTGTCCTTACTTAGAGGGTACCAGTATCATCCCCTTCACATGGTTCGGTATCTACTAGAACAGATTCGTGAAGATCTCACTTTCATAGAAGAAATCGAACGAGTTCTTGACAGACAAGAACGAGTCATGAGAAGGAAGACGATTCCATTCGTCAAAAACCCTTGGAGGGATCATACCGAGCGGGAAGCCACTTGGGAAACAGAGGAGTCTATCCGGGCTTCCTACCCTCATTTCATATTTTGAATTCGGGTATGTTCTTCTTTTCTAGTTTACTTTATCTATAATTCGGGGACGAATTATTCTTTTTAGGGGGGAAGAGTTGTAAAACCCGCATGCTTTTACCATGAATAGTACCCTTACAATAGTACGTACATGATTAGAACTTTCCTTTTATAACATGTTTACGTTTCAGGTACAAGAATTTCAAGTGATACGTACGTGTTATAACACGATAAGTATTTATTACGTATTAACACACGATAAGTATTTATTACGTATTAACACACGATAATTATTTCAGTAATAATAATCACGAACATACGAACATGAAATATTGAACGTAAATTAATCACGAGCTAATATTACGTATGTATGTATGTTTATTACGATCACGAATATATATATTAAGTCATGATCGACAACTAATTAAATCACGTGAAACACGAACACGAGAACACACTTATATTTTAGACACGAAAAATACTCGGGTTACCCCATGTGGGCCCCATACCCATGGATACTACAAGACAAAAGGGCCTAGCCCATTAAAATTTTACTAAACAAGATTTTAGGAAAAGGTTATTCTCATAATAACCAAAATTTAAGAAAAGCAAGAAACCCTAAAATCTTCGTTCTCCTTGTTCTTTTGGCCGCCGGGTTTAGCATCACCAAAGGGGTGTTTCGATTGATTTTTATTGTTCAATTTATTGCAAGGATCGTCGTGTGTTCATCATTCTTTGATTCACGTGATCAGTATAAACCTTAACCTCTTTTTCTTTTATGTTTTGATTTATTAATCACATAAAATCATGAATGTTTTTAATAAATAAATTAAAAACAAGTTATTAATCATGTTATGTAATCATGGGGTTAAATTATAAATGGTTAAGGGGGTGTTTGTTTGTTGGCCGACGCCTAAACCGAGCCCCAAGGGGGTCTCGGCTTGGCTTACTTCGCACCACCGAGACCTAGTAGTTAATAATACATGTTTTAACCTAAGTATTTTACCTTTATTTAATTAAACCATGTTATATTTAATAAAATACTTTAACCTATAGTTTATTTAATTCACATGAAATAATTAATAAACTTGCCTATATAATTACATGACTTAGAATATTAATCAGTAAACACTTAAGCTTATATAATTAGCTTAATTATCCAGCTTATATCTAATTATGGAAACTTTCTATTTTTAGAAACTTATTTAATTAAGGCATCAAATCTATTTATTGAAACTTTCTATTTTTAGAAACTTATCTATTTTAAGCAGTAAATCTATTTTTGGAAACTTTCTATTTTTGGAAACTTTCTATTTTTGGCAACTTTCTATTTTTTGAAACTTTCTATTTTAGGAAACCTTCTATTTTTAGTAAGTTACTTATTATTACATAACAAGTATAATAATGCATGAAATACAAGTAATACTTAATCAGAATAGACAGAATATATGATAAACACAATATAAAGCTTAAATTAGTAAAACATGACATGAACATATAAAAGAAGCTAAGACATGATATAAAACCAGTTACGTACTCAGTAATCAGATACTTATACACGTATGTATTTATGTAGCATTAGTGATACCGAAGTAGGACTCTCTTCCGTTCGTCTTCTTCGTTCACTGGACATAAGGTACGGATTTTCTGTCCTTTTAGTATGGACATTCTTCCTTATTAGGATTTCCCGTATGCAGCCAACTGTTTTCCCCAATATATGTTTTATATGTTTTTGAATTGCTTATGTTTAATTAGAATACCTAAAGCCATATACATGCATGACTAGTTCACCTAGTTATGGAGGTACCATAACCATAACACTGGAGGCACCAGTGTTATGAATTCACCACGGCGGAGTGATAGCTCGTGGCGTCCCTTTCAGCTTTTGGCCATATTATTATTATCAGGTTGGGCGTATGGGTGCATCCTAGTTTACATCTTTTCAGCAGATTACTCAGTATGAATGTGGTATGTGCCTTGCATCCTTCACAAGGAGTTGATCCATCCTACCCAAAACAAGTATATTAAATTAGAGGCAACCCCTCTAATTTGCATGACGAGGTCACCCCTCCAAGTATTCATGCACGTTGATATTTCATGACCTATATTGGCTAATGGTAAAATATGTTAAACAGTTTTTACAAGAAAAACATAAGGCTTTTCAAACTATAAAACCAGTTTTACTAAGATCTAACCAGGTTATCCATTACTCAGTCTTTTCCGTTTCTTCATGCTTATATGCTTATATTATTCATGCTATACTTGTATATCCGTGCATTGAGCGTATTGCTCAGCCGTTTTCCCTTTTCATGTTCCCAAAACGGTTGGTACTCAGGGACGCTCGTAGACTTTAAGCGTATGTGCATATGGATTGGAAGCTTCCTAGCCTTCTTTACTATATGCATTTCTTTATACTTTGATACTCATTTCCATGGACATAGTTTAGTCCGTTCATTTAACGTACTTATGTTTGTGTGTGATGAGTTCTACTTTTGGACTACTGATGTTTGATTCCGGTATTTCCTTTATGGTCATGTAATGTTTAGACATTTATCCTTGTATGCTTTGATGACACGCCATAATCACGCGTGACATTCCATTTATCAAAATGGGGTGTTACAGTACCGGTGCACCCCATGGTGATACACTCGGACAAATGAAACCTCCCTCCAGTAACTCCTGTAGTTGGTCTTTCAACTTTTTGAGCTCTATGGGAGCCATGCGATATGGAGCCTTGGAGATAGGTTCAGCTAGTAGAATGAGCTCAATGCCAAACTCCACTTCACGGATAGGTGGTTTATCCGAAAATTCTTTTGCAAAAACATCGGGGAATTCTGAAACAATTGGTTGATCCTGAATCGATGGAGCTTCTATAGTAATGTCCTGAATTGTAGTGAAGAAACATTCATAGCCATGAGCTAGTAAAGCACGGGCTTGTAAGGCATAAATGATTTGTATAGACTTTCCTGGTATAAAACCATTATGAATGTACTCTAGAGCTTGAACATAGCTGAATATCACTCGATATGTATGGCAATCGATCGTGGCGTGGTGTTTAGCTAACCAGTCCATGCCTAAGATCATATCAAATTCGCACATGTCTAAAGTAAGTTCTTCGACAAGACGAATCTTATCATTAAATTCTAAGGGAAGATCTCTATACACATGGGTAATGCACATAGATTCTCTCATTGGTGTATATATATTTAATATATTCTCAAGTGGTGTAGATGTCTTATTAATATGGGTAGCATAAGTAGTGGATATAACTGAGTGGGTCGCACCCATATCAAATAAAACGCATGCAGCATGTCCGTACAAAAAAAAGATGCTAGTAATGGTACCTGTAGACTTGTTTGCCTGATCTCTGGTTGTGTGTACACACGGCCTGAAGCTGGTGGTTTCGGAGGGGCAGTAACTGATATACCAACAATTTCTCCTTTCTTGCAGTCTTTCATCTGATGGCATGCTTACCCACACTTTATGCAAACACCGGTAGCATCTCGGCATGGTACAGGATGCCTACGTGTGCAAGTGGTGCAGATAGGATGCGTATACCCCCAGGGGTACCCTCACTAACTGAAAGCATGTATAAGACGATATGCGCGAGACATGATTATTGGGACATAAAGATGACTACACTGAAAGTTTAAGTTATAATACCAGATGAAGCTGAGTGATTAGGCTGCTGACCCTTAAGAATTATGTGTAACAAATTCATATACAATGTCCATCACCTACTAATAAACTATTACATCATGATTCAAAGTATAAAAATAATAAAAATACATATATAAAAATACATTAAAAATTAAAATCAAAAGATTGAAAATAGAAACCTTCACAAGACTAGAAAAATCAACCAATAATGCTACACCACCACGAAGTTTCTAAAATAGAACAAGGAATGAAACCTATGAGAGATTTTCACCAAAATATAAACCTCTTTAAGTGAGATTAAATCTCAACCCAAGAACTTTATGGAACTTCCTAAATCTATCCTTTAAACCTCATTCAATGATATTCTTGATGTAGATTTGTTTATGAAGAAACAGATCGAAGAAAATCACTAATACTCCTTATAGGTTTATTGTAGAAGTAATAGATTATCTATAAAATGAGAATGAAATGGTGTTTTTGAGCTGTGTTGTAGACGTCAACAACAAAGGAAGAGAAAAAGAATTGTGTGATTTCAAGAAGTAATCATATTTTATGATTTCCTACATGTAAAAGTGCTTTGGACATATGTATGAACCTAAGACACGTGGATCTGATTGTTTTAAAGATGGACACGCCATCTTTAGATTGTTAATAATGTTTATAATTTTATCTTGTTCTATTATTGATAAAGCGGGTATTATCGAAACCTCGATATTTTAAAAGTTAAGCGATTTGAAAGATACGCGTAAAACACGAAAAATAAACGCTCAATATAAAATAAAAACGTTGGTGTGACAATCCGTCAAATTGAGATCGTTATTTTATTCTCAAGTATTATTTTAAAATAATTATTTTATTATTAATTTATGAACTCACTCACTTTTGGGAAGAAATAAGGGTTTACGTCTTAAAGTAGCATCGACTACGTCTAAATCGGAGAACTCTAGGTTTACGTATTTACGCTTTTGAACTCTGTTTTTCTTAGAAAATTTTTATTAGATTCGTTTTGTGCCGTTGATTCATAATTTATAAAAACGTTTTTCATAAATTGACCCGAGGGCACGTAAATCGAGGAAACTAGAATCAAGGAGTACCCATAAATTAATGGGGATGAGACAAGTTTACACTTGCCCACCCCCATACATGTGGCAGCAAGACTTAGCTAACACACCCCTTATGTGTCAACTTTACTTACACACTAAGGACACATGTCCTTAGTGCTTAACCAAAACCACTCAATACATAAAACTAGCTACACAAACCATTTACCCTCATTTCCTTACATGCAAACAACTCAAATCTCTCTCTACTCTCTCATCCTTGTCGTCCCATCCTCCCCACAAACACCACCATTGATCAAAATTTACACCACAAATCATATGTATAACTTGCATATGATGATAACCTATTGAAGATATGGTGATTTGAGGTGATCTTAACAACTAAGAAGGAGTTTCTATGGAAGTAAATGGCTGATTTACATGAAGATGTTCATCCACTAGAAGATTTCAAAAATTCCATTGCTAAAGTTGAAGATTTGGTGACAAGAACCAAGCCTTGTTCATCCAAAATCTCAACCTTTTCATCACTTTGGTGGTATAGAGATTGTTTCTTCCTATCATCTTATTATTTTGTGAAATTAATCATGTATTTTCTTTATAAATTTATATGTATATGATGATGAATGATGATCAAAGTATTATGTGGGGATTTTGTATTAATAGATTTGGTTAAAAAGATTAAAATCAACAAGTAAAGATGTTAAAATCTTGATTAAATTTATAGGTTGTATAAAACAGTAAGTAACCATATGAACACTTGGTAAAATGACTTGGATTATTAAACATGCAGTTAGATATATGATTTTTACATATGTGGTGAGTTGGTCACTCAATGGAATCATTAAATTGAGCAAGATATGATCAAAATACTATTAAGGTACAAATCTGTATAGTCTGTTTTCGACGAATTATTAGGAATACTTAGAAAATGATTGAGCAGTAGATAAACTGGAGTTATTTGTAGCACATATCATGTAGTTTGTGCTGCCCAGATTTGAGCTTTTATCTCCTTGTAGAACTCAAGATATGGAAAAAATGGTGGAAGTGACTTTGATAATCAGATTTGTAAAAAAACTATATAATATAAAATGAGCACTCAAGTAATATTATTATAAAATAAATACATAAAACCCACTAACTAATAATAAGTAATATAAAATGAGTTATATACTATGATAAATAAACATGGTATTTTATAAAGGTAAAACTTAAATGTTTTCTAAATTTATAAAACTATATATATGTTTTACGTCTTTCCGGCTAAAACCGAAAAGATTAACGTTTTCGCCAAATATAAGTTAGACGGTCGGACCCGTCTAATGTAACATTTTTATAACTCATACACTGATATTTAAACACATTTTACAAGTAAACACCGATAAACCCGAGCTTTAAAACTTATGGACCATAATGGGCCAAAGTAACCTTATTGGACCATTAGCCCAACTAGTTTGGCTAAACATTAATGAACTTACTCATGGGCTTAACCCACTTGGGCCCAACATATGAGTATAGGACTGGTATTAAAAGTATAAATGTGCTAATATAATGAATTGAACTCTTAATGGGCTTGTTGGGCCGTAATATGTAATTGAGTTGAAACTAGTATAACTAGTCTAAATTGACTAACACATAACAACTATAATGTTGTATGAAGAAATAAAACCCCACTTGATCATCATCATACTTATGATATAATCATATATACATATCCATTAATTTTATAAAGTCATTGGACAAGAGTCTAAGACCGAGAATTATTTGTCTAGGTTTCTGTGATTGAAGCACGTACCGTACATCCAAATCGCCGATTACCCGCATTTCCCAATCAACGTGAGTTCATAGTCTCGCACTCTTTTAAATGTTTTATAAAATGTTTTATAAACCCGCGAGGGAGATAACATGTTAGTTTTAATAAAAGTAGGACACCAGTTGTCCCGATTGTATGCTTATTGATATGGACCCGAATGATTATATGATCCGATGAATGAAAAGAAATGGATTATTATTTGTTAGGTTACGTCACTAAAAGTCCCATTAGCATGAATTGTGAACTACCAGGATTTGGTAGACGCTTATTAATATAATAGTACTATTTGGGGAAGATCACCCCAGTTCGCGTCGTGGCGGTTGATCCCCGTCGTGCCACCTTGAGTGGTAAGCGAATTTATGTATGAGAAGATTTATATAAGCATGATTATTGTGACGACACGCTATTTTAGATGGGCAAAGGAATTACGGGTTAGCTACCTGTTGTTTGTTATAGTAAGGTAGCAGTGTCATGCGGCTTATAATAATCTAATAACGAAAATACTGATATACGCATTGAATTATAATATATTGTCTGACTAGCAATACGGGGTCTTATTATGGATATTGTGCTTTTTTTGGTTTTACATAACCATTTTCTTATAACGGTTTTTATTTAACTCTATACAACGTTTTAAAACATATTGTATGATTTTTACGACAATGGTTCGTATGATGGTTTTGAATGCTAAAGCCTATATTATGATTTACGAAAAGATTTGTATAAAATGTTTTTGGCCTATTTTATGGCCCACAACAAAGAACTGTTATTGTGATTTACAACAAAGAATTGTACAAAATGATATTCGGTAATGATTATATGCCGGTGATATGTATTAGTGGTTTTTATTAAACTCTATGAATTCACTCGGCGTTTTCGCTGACTTTTTAACATGTTTTATCTCAGGTACTTGAAGGTAAGGTAATTCTTTGGAAAAAGACAAGAATTTGTGGCCCGCGTTCAAATAAAATTTCCATTCAAATGTTTTGTAAATTTGTATGACATACTATGACCTGAGGACCTATGTAATTTGATATTCATGAATGGAAAATGCTTTCTTATTAAACGACGTGACTTTTTAGCGTTGTCTATGATCTGAGTAATGTGTTATCCAGTAACACCAACGACTCTTCCGCTGCATTGAAATGTGAAATATTTGGGGGTGTTACAGTTTGGTACTAGAGCTCCTCGTTATAGAGAACGAAAGATTTTTAAAACCAAGGTTTTGAATAAAACATTTCAAAATCTTCTAACCATAAATATTTTTAAATAAATATTTCGAATAAAAATATTTAAAATGTTTTTGACTATAACGGTGCCGAAGAATTCCCGAGTTACCGACAAGGCCAGACTAAGAAGTGATATTCTAATATATATATAACTTGGATTATATATATATATATGTATGTTGTAATTTGATTACATGATTGTTTGATGATTATTTTAATACTCATACGAGATATTTATACGACGTAGATTGTCACAAGGAACCCTAACTTCCCTAGCAAATCAATCGAAGCTATTCCTGTAGGAAATCTAGCCATTCTAGATCCAAACCAAGTTGTGGATATTTATGATCCCAACAAAATGGTTGATATTCGTAGAAATGTTGATATTAGTTGATTGAAATCTTGAAGAAGAATTGGCTAGATTAAATCTGATATCGATGTCATGACGATCTTTCCTTATAGAGTAGAGTTTGACAAAACCTTACCACCTAGAAAGGTGTCATCCGATTCGGTGTCACCCAATTCTTAAATTTGAAATCGAAAGGTGAATGTTGCACTTGAAGCTGTCATTGGAGCCTTTACCCAAAAGCCTCATGCCAATAGTACCTTTCCGAGAACTCTAATTGAATGTGTGAGTCGTTTCATACTAGTGACTCATTTTGATAACTATTGTTAAAAGAGCTATTGGATTGGAAATTAAGTGTTGTTCATATCGAGCTTTATTACCCTTTCAAGGTCTAAGAATAAGGTTGAAAGTATTGGAGAATGAGGTAGAATGTCGCATTGAGTATAAGTTGATTGAAACTTGAGTAAAGTGAAATTTAACTCGTATGGAATACGATATTGTTAAGAGGAAGTCGTTAAGTCCTGTGATAGAATTATAAGGTTTTAAATAATTGTTGATTCATGTTAAGGGTTGTTCCTAGGCCATTGTCCACTTACGAGGATGCCTAGTGTCCAAGAAATAAATTAAAGAAATCTTCTTCTAAATTGGGACCGATGGATCTTCCGGGACAGGTGGAACACTTAATGACTCTGGTAGATTAGTATTCATTGTGATATCTTTTAAAATCCCTAACTTAACTGAGACATCAGTGGTAGGATGAGTCCTTGGAATTGTATGACATGGCGACACGTAATTTGTTACGGTACAATTTTTGACTTGTTTGTGATTAATGAAAGGACTGTCTTTGATTGCTAAATTCTGCATGCATCGATGTTATCTATCTTTTCTTGCTTCTTTCTAATGTTCGCATAAGTGATGCAACCATTGAACAAGTACTCATTTCGGATAGATTTGCGTTGTAGATTCTTCTCTTTGTATTCTTGAGTGCCATCGAGGTCATGAACCTCATGATTAATTGGCTAAGCTCATTTTCTATCATATTGTAGTTAGTTCTTGGTGAACAACTTTTCATCACTCTTTTTGCATATCAGTCATTGTTTTTATAAGTTAAAACAGTATCCCTTGAGAAAAAAAAATTGAATTTTCATCACCATATGGATTATTTAAAGTGAGACTTATAAATAATCGTTATCGAAATAAAGTTGTTTATGAAACACCTTGGAAAACTTAATTGTTTCCATAACAAAGAACATCTTTGTAAATTCATTTTGATTCTTATTCCAGAATTAAGCATGAAAGTATTTTTATTTTAAACATGATGACAAAATTTTGACGAACTGAGTATTGCATCGTTAATCCTATATTTGTATATAGTTGCGCGCCTACGTACAATTTGGAAGGGACCATGCAAGGCTGATTAGTAGTCACCATGAAATTGTTAATAAACATTACATTTTCCTTGAAATTGTGAAAGATTGAATTTTTATGAGATCTGCAAGAAGTGCAAAATAGGGACATATTGTTAGGAACACCTACATATGTGCCCGTACCATTTATTTTTCTAAATCGAATTTACTCATCTGTGGATATTGTCTTAACTGACAATTGATATCCCCTTCTTATCCAATTCTTTCATGGCAAGATTCTTTTGAAACTTTACTAATTATCAAGCGTTGATACCCGACTGGATGTATTGACATTCCTATCATTTCTTTTGATTAGATACCGTTTGAATGACATGGGTAACGATCCGAAGTGCTTTCGATTGCGTACTCAAATCATGAAAACATGGGACATATTCATATTCGTTAATATTTTCGTCTTTATCTGATTTGAAATCCTCTCGTGTGAATTATGCCTTGACCTTACTCTTTTAATGTTAGTTATGTCTCCAGATATCCTTGATTTATGAAGGATTATGAGTCATTATTAGTCTTCTGAGAAGTTCACATCTTATCAATGGCAATAAAACTGAAAAGTTGGTAGTGCCATTAGAATGGATTGGTTGATTATGACATGATGTCATTGTTTAAATTGATGGGAACTCGAGTAGAATTCCCCTAAAAGATAAGATGTTGATTATCAAAGGTGATTTAAATAATTCTCGATGGGTGACCATATCCTGCATTTAGGCTTGAAATTGTACCATGAATGGTATGAACTAGTCATAGATCTTGTAATCTAGAAAGAAGCTAAAGTAAATTTATTAAAAGATGTTCCTGCTATCTGAAACTTTCGGAGGTATTTGCTGATGAATTACTTAGACTTCCGCCATTAAGGCAAGTTGAATTTGGTATTGATTTTATTCCCGGTGCAGCACCTGTGGCGTGTGCACCCTACTTCAGCACCATCTGAATCAAAAGAGTTACTGTATAACTAAGAGAGTTGTCGAAAAAAGATTTTATTCTACCGAGCTCGTCATCATGGAGAGCTATGGTGTTATTATTCCTTATATTTTTTTATTATCGTGAACTAGGTAAATTGACGATCAAAAATATATATCCATTACCCAAGATGGAAGATTTGTTTGATCATTTACAAGGTTCTAGCGTATATTCAAAAATATGATCCACGACATGGTTATCATCAACTTCGCGTCCGCGAAAAAGATTATCTATTCCAATCACTACATCCAGAACTCGTAATGAACATTATGAGTTTCATGTTATGTCGTTTGGATTGACCCATGCACATGTAGCATCCATAAATTTGGTGAATCACGTGTGTAGGCTGTAATTTGATAAATTCATGCTTGGGATCATTAAGGATCATCTGTTTGTTTCTAAGAATAATAAGGAGTTACTAATCATTTGTAGACTGCCCTGAGTTGGCCGAGCAGTGAAAACCTGTACCTTGAGTATTTAACATATGATTTATGGCTTGATCCTTTACAATATTTGACCGTGTGATTAATGGTAATGGAATCTATATTGACTCTTCAAAGTTTATAGCCATTAAGGCTTTGGGTTATACCAAAAAGAAAGTGAAAATATGTTTTGACTAATATTTTATCAAAGGCTTTTTTTAGGAATCATTCCCTTATACCCAGATCATTTAACTCCCTTAGGAGTAGATGTTTGTGTATACCTCAAGACAACCTAAGAGGGATTGAGGAAACCATTTAAACCATGACTTGGAATTTTGAACGACAATTTTTCCTCTTCAACTAAGAAAATTTTGACCAAAGTATAAACAAAGATTTTTCTAACATTTACAAATTTTATTAATTATTCTCGATAAATCAACAAAAATCGTGTTAATTAAATTCAAATTTATTTTTGAACACTCTTCTATAATTGGACGAACTGGGAAATTTAAATTTTTTATGATTACGTTTTATAAAAAATAAATATTTATTATTTAATTACTTGTGATATTTATCGACGCTTTAAAACGTCAGATCGAGCAAAACTAATAAAGATAATAGTTGAGACGAAACAAAAACTTAGAAAATATGAAGAAATAATTTCTGAGTAATTATGGTCATGATATTTATTTCATCGGGGAAGGTGAATGTAGATACTGACACATTATGTAGAAAGGATAAAGAACCAATTAGGATTTGCTCCTTAGTAATGACCGTGTAGAATAAATTGCCCGAGTAATTTAGAAATAGCCGATGCTTGTAAAGAAGGATAATATAGATAATAATGAAGGGTCTCATGGCTAATGAGAACCACTAGAAATAGGAGCCGATGGCGTTAAATGTTTAAAAGGTCATTTGTAGTGGCCTGAATATGGAGGATTTTGAGATTTAGTCATATTGGAATCTCATAAGTTTAAGTATCCTATTCATGCCATTTCTGATTAAATGTATCTTATCTGAAGAAGTTTTACTGATGACCAAATATGAAAGCAGACATCGCAACATACGTTAGTAAATGTTTAACTTTTGCGAAGGTCAAGGCTGAACACCAAAATCCATAAGGATTGCTTCTACAGCTTATTATTCCTGTTGGGAAATAGAATAGAATCACCATGGATTCTTATCACAATCTTCCAAGGTCGTCATCTAAATTTGATTCGATTTGGGTCATCGTTGACAGACTGACCAAATCTGCTAATATCATTCCCGTTAATGATAGATTCTCGATGGAGAAATTGACTCTTTTGTATTTAAAGGAGTTGTTTAATCATGGTGCCTGTATCGATCATCTCTATCAAGATCTTTACTTCACATCGAATTTTTAGATATTTCCTCAGAAATCATTGGGAACGAATCTTGATGAGAGTACTGTTTACCACCCCAATCGAAGGGACAAGGTAAAGTAACGATACAAACACTAGAAGTCTTGTTTTATGTTTGAATAATTGACCTTTGGTAATGAACGGGATAATCGTTTTCCTTTGGAGAGACTATCATTGATAATTATCGTATTAGGATCGAGATTGAATCTTGTAAGGATCTAAATAAAAGAGCATCTGTATGCAGGAGTTGAGATGAAGATACCCGACCCGCGAGACCTGAAATGATTGTTGAAATTAGGATCTGATTATTGACTGCCGATAGTAGGCAGGAGGTTATGTGAATATGAAATGTAGATCTTGAAGTGCAGGATGGGTAGCGAAGTTATGCCAAAAAATTTCACCATGGAAAAGTGAATTGATGATCTGAAAGATCATGGGAAAATAAGTCCCCGTTGTATGGGACCATTGAGATGATGCAAAAATTTGGAAAGAGAGGCATATAAGCTGGATCTACCCTAGGACTTCAAGGGCTGCATGAATTATGTTGCGTATAACGAATTTGGTAAAATGTTTATCAAGTGAAAATCTGATTGTTTCTTAATGAAGTTTAGATCGGCGAAAAGTTGCATTCATCAAAAACCCGTGAACATCATGGATAGAGAAAGTAAGTCAACTTAAGCATAATCGTATTCTCGTAGTTATTTCTAATGAAACTCGCGTATTGTAATGAATTACACTTGGGAGACAAGACCGAATGTGGAGGAAATACCCACGTGTCTCTAAATCTATAAGAAGCGAGTAGTAAGATAAATCGATCTTTGAGGAAAAAGATCCTCTTTAGGGGTAACTGCTATGACAATTCGTCAATTTGAGGTCGTTATTTTATTCTCAAGTATTATTTAAAAATCATTATTTAATTATTAATTTATGAACTCACTCACTTTTGGGAAGAAATAAGGGTTTACGTCTTAAAGTAGCATCGACTACGTCTAAATCGGAGAACTCTAGGTTTACGTATTTACACTTTTAAACTCTGTTTTTGATGAGACAATTTTTATTAGATTCATTTTGTGTCGTTGATTCATAATTTATTAAAACGTTTTTCGTAAATCGACCCGAGGGCACGTAAATCGAGGAAATTAGAATCGAGGAGTACCAGTAAATAAATGGGGATGAGACAAGTTTACACTTGCCCACCCCCATACATGTCGCGGCAAGGCTTAGCCAACACACCCCTTATGTGTCAACTTTACTTACACACTAAGGACACATGTCCTTAGTGCTTAACCAAAACCACTCAATACATAAAACTAGCTACACAAACCATTTACCCTCATTTCCTTACATGCAAACAACTCAAATCTCTCTCTACTCTCTCATCCTTGCCGTCCCATCCTCCCCACAAACACGACCATTGATCAAAATTTACACCACAAATCATATGTATAACTTGCATATGATGATAACCTATTGAAGATATGGTGATTTGAGGTGATCTTAACAACTAAGAAGGAGTTTCAATGGAAGTAAAGGGCTGATTTCCATGAAGGTGTTCATCCACTTGAAGATTTCAAAAATTCCATTGCTAAAGTTGAAGATTTGGTGACAAGAACCAAGCCTTGTTCATCCAAAATCTCAACCTTTTCATCACTTTGGTGGTATAGAGATTGTTTCTTCCAATCATCTTGTTATTTTGTGAAAGTAATCATGTATTTTCTTTATAAATGTATATGTATATGATGATGAATGATGATCAATGTATATGGTTAAAAAGATTAAAAGCAACAAGTAAAGATGTTAAAATCTTGATTAAATTTATAGGCTGTATAAAATAGTAAGTAACCATATGAACACTTAGTAAAATGACTTGGATTATTAAACATGCAGTTAGATATATGATTTTTACATATGTGTTTAGTTGGCCACTCTATGGAATCATTAAAATGAGCAGGATATGATCAAAATACTATTAAGGTACAAATCTGTATAGTTTGTTTTCGATGAATTATTAAGAATACTTATAAGATGATTGAGCAGTAAATAAATTGGAATTATTTATAGCACATATCATGTAGTTTGTGCTGTCCATATTTGAGCTTCTATCTCCTTATAGAACTCAAGATATGCTAAAAATGGTGGAAGTGACTTTGATAATCAGATTTGTAAAAAAAAACTATATAATATAAAATGAGCACTCAAGTAATATTATTATAAAATAAATACATTAAACCTACTAACTAATAATAAGTAATATAAAATGAGTTATATACTATGATAAATAAACATGGTATTTTATAAAGGTAAAACTTAAATGTTTTCTAAAATTATAAAACTATATATATGTTTTACGTCTTTTCGGATAAAATCGAAAAGATTAACGTTTTCGCCAAATAAAATTTAGACTGTCGGACCCGTCTAATGTAACATTTTTATAACTCATACACTGATATTTAAACACATTTTACAAGTAAAAACCGATAAACCCGAGCTTTAAAACTTATGGACCTTAATGGGCCAAAGTAACCTTATTGGACCATTAGCCCAACTAGTTTGGCTAAACATTAATGGACTTACTCATGGGCTTAACCCACTTGGGCCCAACATATGAATATAGGCCTGGTATTAAAAGTATAAATATGCTAATATAATGAATTGAACTCTTAATGGGCTTGTTGGGCCTTAATATGTAATTGAGTTGAAACTAGTATAACTAATCTAAATTGACTAACACATAACAACTATAATGTTGTATGAAGAAATTAAACCCCACTTGATCATCATCATACTTATGATATCATCATATATACATAACCATTAATTTTATAAAGACATTGGACAAGAGTCTAAGACCGGGAATTATTTGTCTAGGTTTCCGTGATTGAAACACGTACCGTAGATCCAAATCGCCAATAACCCGCATTTCCCAATCAATGTGAGTTCATAGTCTCGCCCTCTTTTAAATGTTTTATAAAATGTTTTATAAACCCGCGAGGGAGATAACATGTTAGTTTTAATTAAAGTAGGACACCAGTTGTCCTGATTGTATGCTTATTGATATGGAACAAATGATTATATGATCCGATGAATGAAAAGAAATGGATTATTATTAGGTAGGTTACGTCACTAAAAGTCCCATTAGCATGAACTGTGAACTACCGGGATTTGGTAGACGTTTATGCATATAATAGTACTATTTGGGGAAGATCACCCCAGTTCGCGCCGTGGCGGTTGATCTCCGTCGTGCCACCTTGAGTGGTAAGCGAATTTATGTATGAGAAGATTTATATAAGCGTGATTATTGTGACGACACGCTATTTTAGATGGGCAAAGGAATTACGGTTTAGCTACCCGTTGTTTGTTATAGTAAGGTAGAAATGTTGTGCGCCTTGTAATAATCCAATAACGAAAATACTGATATACACATTGAATTACAATATATTGCCTGACTAACAATTCGGGGTCTTATTACGGATGTTATGTTCGTGTTTTGGTTTTACATAACCATTTTCATATAACGGTTTTTATTTAACTCTATACAACGTTTTAAAACGTATTGAATGATGTTTTTACGACAATGGTTCGTACGATGATTTTGAAGGATAAAGCCTATATTATGATTTACGACAAAGATTTGTATAAAATGTTTTTGGCCTATTTTATGGCCCACAACAAAGAATTGTTATTGTGATTTACAACAAAGAATTGTACAAAATGATTTTTGGTAATGATTATATACCGGTGATATGTATTAATGGCTTTTATTAAACTCTAAGAATTCACTCAGCGTTTTCGTTGACTTTTTAACATGTTTTATCTCAGGTACTTGAAGGTAATTCTCGGGAAGACGAAAAGAATTTATGGCCCGCATTCAAATAAAATTTCCATTCAAATATTTTGTAAATTTGTATGACATACTATGACCTGAGGACCTATGTAATTTGATATTCATGAATGGACAATGCTTTGTTATTAAACGACGCGACTTTTTAGCGTTGTCTATGATCTGAGTAATGTGCAATCCCGTAACACCAACGACTCTTCCGCTGCATTGAAATGTGAAATATTTGGGGGTGTTACAGTTGGCATTCGGAGAACATTGATATTTTGATAAATGAATGAGTATTATGATTTAATAAATATTAACGCGTCGAATAAACGAATGACGCCTAGTGGTTTAACGTCAATAACGAAGAATATTCGTAAAACAAGAAATTAAAATGATGACAATTGAAATTATTTCTATGTCATAACGAGGATATTCAATACGTACGAACATAGATTTTACCGATAAATAATAAATGAAACGTATTCAATACGTTAAAGTTCTAACCTTGCCGGTTAGTCAAGAAATCAATATTATTCATCGAACGAACATGACAATAAAAGTCGATCAATAAATATTTGTTTGAATATTAGAAATAAGATTAGATCTCGGTCTAAATATTGATTTTAAATTTCGAGTTTCTACACTGTGGATTCATGATGTCCTTATCCAAAATTGCTATCATGTTGTGTTGTGGCATAAATTGTAGTACAAGACCAGCATGATTAAATCTCTACGCCATTGGTAAAGTATGTAGAAAACGCTTAAGGTGAAAGAAAGGTTAATATTATCGTTAGGATGGTGAATAAAAGAAAGATATGCCAGTGGCACTGTTAGAGACGTAAAGGGGGTAAATATAGCAGACAAGTAGGAATTCTATTGGTTGAAAAATAGGTAAGTGCATAAAAGATCAAAATATGTGACAACCTGACATTCTCAGGTAGTAAATTTATTCTCGTATATGATTTTTATATTTTATTTTAATGTTGGTTAATGAACTCACATATTTACGAGATGAAATTAGGGCTTACGTGCATAATTTAACGTGTTTTACGACTAAACCGGGAACCCTAGGTTTACGTATTTACGCTTTTGTGCTCCGTCTTTGATGAGACAATTTTTATTAGAATTTTTTTGTGCCGTAGATTCATAATTTGTAAAAACGTTTTACGTAAATCAACCCGAGGGCACGTAAATCGAGGAAACTAGAATCACGAAGTACCCGTAAATTAATAGGGGATGAGACGAGTTACACTTGTCCCACCCCCATAGTGGGCGGATACAACAAGGGTTAACACCCCTTGTTGTCAAAAATTTAAGTATCCTAGAGACACTTGTCTCATACATGCACCAAACCACTTAACCCCCAAAACGATCTAACTCTCACACACTTCACACATACATGCAAAAATAACTAGAAAGTTTCTCCCACCCTCCCTTCTCTCCCTTCTCTCCCTCTCTTGCCGTCCAAACACCACCACCATACACCCACCATCATCAAAAATTTAACCTACAAGTTCATCTACAATTCACTTATGTTGATAGTTACTTGAAAGGAGATTGATTGGAGGTGATTATAACTTATAAAAAGAAGTTTTCATGAGGTTCAAGGGTTGATTTCAAGAAGGAGTTTAGTTACTTAGATATTTCTAAAAGTGGTCTTACTAAGCTCATACGATTTGGTGACAAGATCAAGGTTGTTCATTATAAATCTCATCTTTTTCATCACAATTGATTGGTATAGAGATTGTTCTTTCTATCATCCTATTAATTTTGTAAATATATTCATTTATTTTCTTCAAAAATGTATATGTATGATGATGATAAATGATGGTCAATATGTTGCATGGGGAATTTGTGTCACTAGATTAGGTTAAAAAAAGGCTAAAACTACATATAAAAGTTGATGAAAACTTAACCTAACAAGTATGCTGTAATAAACAAAAACTTTCAACTTTTTTACTTTGTCAAATGGATTATATTATTTGATATAATGATAGATAAATGATTTTTACATAAGTGGTGAATGTACCACACAATGGAATGTTAAAAATGAGCAAGATATGGCCAAAACACTTTTGTGGTACTAATCTGTCTGGTCTGTTTTGGACGAATTAAAACAAATATTTAAAGGCTGTTTGAGACGGAGCTATAGGAGAGTTGTTTGTAGCACATATCATGTAGTTTATACAGTAAAAATTTTGGGTTTCAACTCCTTGTAGAACTCAAGATATGGTCAAAATGGTGGACTTGAAATTTTACATCAGATTTGACTAAAAAGTATATAATATTAAATTGCCACTTAAAGTAAAATACTATATAAAACAAGTATGCATATGTAATTAATTGATATGACTAATATAAAATATGTTTATATACTATAATAAATAAATATTACATTTTATAAAAATAAAACTCAAATGTTTTCTAAACTACAACTATATATAAATTTTTACGTCTTTTCGGCTAAAACCGAAAGGATGACGTTTTCGCCAAATAAAAATTAGATGGTCAGACTCGTCTAATGTAACATTTTTATAAATCATATACTGATATGTAAACACACATGACAAGTAAAAATCGACAAAACCGAGCTTTGTAACTTATGGACCATAATGGGCTAAATTAGCCTTGTTGGACCACTAGGCCCAACTAGTTTGGTTTAATATTATTGGACTTACTCATGGGCTTTACCCACTTGGGCCCAACATATGAGTATGGGTCTGTTCTTAAATGAATAAATGGACTAATATAATGTATTAGACTCTTAATGGGCCTATTGGGCCTTAACATGTAAATGGGCTAAAACTAGTATGATTAGACTAAGTAACTAAGTACTTAACAACTAATAATGTTATGTAAGAAGATAAAACCCCACTTGATCATCATGTTATGACATCATTACATATACGTAACAACTTTTATAAATATTATTCGACATAGTCAAAGATCGAGTATTATTTGTTTAGGTTTCCGTGATCGATGCACGTACCTTACATCCTAATTGCCGATAACCTGCCTTTCCCAACCAACTTGAGTTCTTAGCCTCGCACTCTTTTAAATGTTTTATGAAATTTTTTGTAAACCCGCGAGGGAGATAACATGCGAGTTTTGATAAAAATAGAACACAAGTAGTCCCGATTGTATGCTTATTGAGATTGATTACATGACCCAATGAATGGATTGAAATGGATTATTAAAAGTTAGGTTATGTCACCATAAGTCCCATTAGCATGAACTGTGAACTACCGGGAGTTGGTAGACGTTTATGCATATAATAGTACTATTTGGGGAAGATCACCCTAGTTCGCGCCTTGACGGTTGATCCCCGTCATTCCACAATGATTGGTAAGCGAATTTATGTATGAGAGGATTTATGTAGCGTGATATTAGTGACGACACGCTGATTTAGATGGGCACATATTTGTCGGGCTCGCGACCCATTGTATATTATAGAAAGGCAACAATGTCATGCGGCTTATAATAATCCAGTAATAAATACCGATAATGGTAAATACTGAGGCTACGGTCTCATAGATAATGTATTCTATAAGAATGGAATTATAATATATTGCCTGACTAGCAATATGGGGTCTCATTACTGATATTATGCTTATGTTTCTGATTTACATAACTGTTTTATATAACGGTTTTTACTAAACTCTATGAATTCACTCGGCATTTGCTGATATATTTTTCGCCTGTTTTATCTCAGGTGATTGAAGGTAACTAGGATGGAGATCGACTCTGATGGCTCACATAATAATAATATTCATTCGAACTATGTTTTGTAAACTTTATGAGTGTCAAACTGGGGGACCTTGTGTAAACTTTAAAGTTGTACTCGAATGAATGTATGTTTAACTTTGTACAACCCTTTTTATGAGTTGTCTATGATTTGAGTTATTGTGCTATCCCGTAACACTCTATTGACCCTTCCGCTGTACCTATACGAAATTTGAGAGTGTTACAAAATATACTCAAGTAAATCTTGAAAAATAATACACTTATCTCTTGACATTAATAAAAATACCTAATAACTGAAAAGTGTGTTCTAAAAATATTTCTAATCGTTCATGGTATCTAATCGAATTGATCTGGTTTAAAATGTGTGACTCAATCGTTTTTGGTGAGTAAAAGGAAATGTTGTGCTAATACTACATAAAAATTATAAATTTAAAAATATAAACTAAAAATAAAGGAAATAAATAAATTTAAAACATGATTAAAAGTAAAATTGAAAATAAAATAAAACAAAACAATTTAAAATAAAGCTAGAGAAAAAAGGCGGGAAAATACAAATTTGAAAATAAAGAGGAAAACAAACCAAGTAATTAATTCGGAATACTCAAGTTTATCTAATTCGGAATCTAAACATTTGAATACAATCCAGAATCCAATTCCCTAACCTAATTCGGAATAAGTATGTTATCTTAATTCGGAATACAGTTTCTTAATGTTATTTTAAAAACAAGTATTTCATCTAATTCGGGAAACATAAAGTGAACTTAATTCGGAATCCTGAAATCATAAGCTAATTCGGAATAAAATTGAAACGTAATTCGGAATCTGAAATATTTACTTAATTTGGAAAACAAACATTTGTAGTTCGGAATGTGCATTCCGAACAGTCATTCGAAAAACAGAAACCAATACTCAATTCGGAATAATCTAGTTTAACACTAATTCGGAGAAATTGAAAAGGGTATAATTCGGAATGCAACTTTTACTCTAATTCAGAATAACTATCAAATGTTAACTAATTCGGGAAAAACATAAAACTAGATCTATTCGGAATAGCTGAATCAAGTACTTCAATTCGGAATAATGTAATATTAATATAATCTGGAAAAGTAAAAAGTAAACAGTTCGGAATCCTTGGGTTTTGCAATTCAGATTAAATGAAAAATAAGCTAAAACCAATTAAGCAAATAACCAAAAATTAAGCTAAACCAATATTTAAAATAAGCTTACAAGACACAAATTAAATACTCTAAAAATACCAAATAAGCACAATTAATAAAATCAACTTTTAAAAAATTAAACTACTAAATCCACTTAAATGGAAATAAGCTAAACACACAATAAGCAATAAGCACAATAAGCTATAACACCAACCACATCAAAACAATAAGAACAATGAAATAAGCACATCAATCAAATAAGCAATAAGAACAAATGAGCTACATGATTAACCAAATCAAACATAAGATTTAAAACAAGAAAGTAAGAATGAGATTTATTTAAAAAGATTGAATTAAAGATGAAGATTAAGATCCAACAAAACAAGGTTAAAGATGAAAAGATTAAGAAACTTGAAAGAAAACTAGAGAGAGAAAGTAATTACACCTACTCCTAATCACCTTAATGAAAAAACTAATAATAAAACTAACTTCATATTACAAATGAAGGTTTTTAGGCTATATATAGTAGAGGACGGTGTGGTGTTGTTGCTTTCTTCTTTCTCTTTGTCTTCTCGTCTTCTTAATTAGTTCGTCTTTTTCGACTTTGTCTCGGGATTTGTAGATAGATAAAATGAACTCGTCTTCTAATTTTCTTCTTTTACTAGAATTGGTTCTTCGACTTTGTTAAACTTCCGTCTTTGGTCTTTTTCTTCGATAAATCTTTAGACTAGGCCTTTGAATTCCGTTCTTTTTGCACTCTTGATCTTTTGACTTCGTCTTTTGTCTTTTTCTTCGATAAAAGCCCATGAAAGCCCGTGTTTTCTTCCTTTTTCATACTTTGGTCCTAAACACAATAAAAACACAAACCACGTATAATTCTGGCTTTTATGACATTAAATACACGTTTTGGTATCGTTTTATTTGTTTTAAGTGGTAAAAGGATAAGTGTTTTCACACTTATTAAAACCCCTACTCTTGACCATTGCAATGTCCCCATGCAATGCATTATTTGAAAGCATAATTTTACATTTTCCATCATAATTAACCCATCTAGGCCTTTATTGTAATATACTACTACTACTACAATAAAAGAAACTTAACAACGATGAAAAGATAAAAACTTATAAAAGATATAATAATTTCATTCAATTTATTAACTTCAAAATATTTGATGGAAGAAACTTGTAAAGAAATCTAAGACTTAAATTAGGGCTTTGGTGTCATGAATATTTATCACCCTCAGGTTTCACGTTCCCCATACCAAGCATAAAAACAAGATCATTGTTTACCATAAGTTCTCAAGTTAAAACCACTTATATAAGACAATTGTGTAATACTCCTTCTCCAATATTCCTAAGTTGTATCTCTAGATTTTAAATATTGATATTCACCCGTAGGCTCATTTGACTTATTAAATAATCATTAGTTAAAAAATGAAGGCAAAACGGTGTAAACCCGACACTTAGAACCTAACCTCGTCCTCAAAAACGTTTTCACTAAAGTAAGCCCACATCAAGGATAATTTAACACGATTTAGGGAATAAATTCCCGGATCCGAATTTTGGCCAATAGTACTACTTATTATTATTTCCTCCAAAGTCATGTTGACTTTATGCGGAGTTTAGAAAATTCACATTATATACCCTTAGGTTCTTTAAGATGTAAAAGTGCTCCTCATCTATGATCCACACCATAAGGCTGCTTGAACCACAAATTAGGGAATTGATTATTTATCAATTTTTATTAAACACTTACCATGTCATACACCCTAAGGCTCTAATGACAATGTTTGTGCTACATGCCCCACACCCTAAGTCTCCTTGAGGTCGTGTTTTAATATTATTCTTTCTTTATTTATGATATATATAGTAGGACAAATTCCGCGGTCCCATGGTATGAATACCTCCTACTTATTGGTTATGAGCTACCTTTGTCGGAAGTCCACAACGCCGACATCCTCAATGTGTTTATGCTTTAATTATAAGGAAATAAAAGAGTTGGTTAAGAGCTAAAATATCGAATCTAAACCGAAAAAAATCCTCATTTATTAAGCAATTAAATATACAAGCGGGAAGAAAGAGCCATAAAAACTCATATAAGGAAGAATTAACCCTTAAACTTATTATCAACTCTATCATCTCTCGTTCTCCACAATTTAAAATCTCATGTAATGAAACTCTTGGATGCCTAGCCTAATAAACAAATTAAGGTCCATATGGTTAAGGATACTAGCTAGAGTAAACTCAAATAAGTAAATTCGGGTTGAGTCAAAATATTCACGGCGGGTCTAATATATTAAAGACGTCCAAACTTGTTAAAACCATTGTATTTATTCATTATTTTTTTTCTCTTTTCTTTTGACTTTATTCTTGAAATGGAATATATACATACGATGGTGATGACAAACGGAAAGAAGATAAAAGAAAATAAATGAAAAATACAACTAGGCCAAAATATATCAAAAATTTTGAAAAACGTCAAGAAAATATTAATTTTTCGGTTAAAATGAGGACATATTCATGGAAAAGCCCACTTAACTTCATTAGAAGTCTCCCCTACACTTGATATAAACACTGTCCTCAATGTTTAAGCATGTGGAAGTAAACTCCCTACACTTAGGACATTGTGCATGTAGTTTAAATATTCCTAGGGAAGAGACAACTAAAGTGATTCCCATTTCAACATTTATCGATAAAAGATTAAATCATAAGAGTGTAGGATAAAACCGGGAAGATGGGTATACGGGATAACGGGTCGTCAAATATCATCAAAAGTGGATCTTTGATAACTACAATCCCTACACATTATAAGAAACAAAACAACAAACACCTATGTGTCTCCCCCTACACTTATTATTAAAAACAGATAAAGAAGGATAGATCATCGGGTTGCCTCCCGAGAAGCGCTTGTTTTTGTTAACCGAGTCACGATCCTGACTCGACCCAGAACTAATTCAAGGGAAACGTGGAGAGGGATGGAATCATCTCATGAGAGATGTCCTCTCTAAAGTACAACTTAACACATTGGCCATTCACCTTAAAATTGGCCCCATTTGTTTGAGATAGCTCAATGGTGTGATAAGGGGAAGATTTGGGCCACGGTGAATGAACCGGACCAACGGCTCTTAAGTTTTCCTGAAAATATTTTCAACCGAGAGTTAAAGAGTAAAACTTGATCACCTATGTGTAACTCTCTGAAACTAAGATTTTTGGCTAGGTATAAAATCTTATCGTCCGAATCTTTACGAATTGACTATTGGTTAAAAGTGCGACTCAATTGTCTTTTGGTGAACAAGAGAATGGTTTGGTTTTGTTTATCTATTTTAAACTAATAGCAAGTAAATTTAAGTGACGTTGAGTAAAGTAGAAGTTTAAAGATTAAAACTAAAATGAGTTAAAAGTAATGCTTGAAAACTTAGAGGCAATATTGGAAAAGTACTAGAACACTAACAAAAATAACACTTAGAAATTTTATAAAAACAATCACTAAACAAGCCCTAATCGGAATGTTCCCCAAAAAGGTCCAGATCGAAATGTATTCCGATCTGGTTGTCGGAATATGGGAACTGAGGCTGATCGGAATACTGAATATAACACCTAATCGGAATGTCTTGGAAATGGTGCAATCGGAATGATGAATAAGACACAATCGGGATGTTGTAAAAACTTCTATCGCAATGTGCATCTATCGAAATGTTTCAGATCGTAATAACTCTGACGAAAACTGGGCAGAGTTTCAACTTAACAAAGACCTTAGTCCCGTCGAAATGTGCGATCGCAATATGCGATCGCAAACCCAGATCGGAATAAGGGGGAAAGACTACTCGATCGCAAAGTAAAACCCTAATGGGTTATTGCGATCAAAACAATGAATCCGTCGGAATGCGTAGAAACCCCAAGATTGCGATGGTAGCGAGGCTTAATCCGAAATTGGTGGGAACTTAAAACTCAATAAGCAAATGTAATAAGCTATTCTACCCGAATCTAAAACAAATCAAAAAGCTTAAACTCACGACTTTTCAAAATGGAAATCAAACACTTTATGAAAGAAACTTTTGTGATGACTAAATCCTTTGTGATATCCGAAAATCAATAAGCTAACTCTCGAATAAGCCAATAAGCATTAAAAGTTTATAACTTATACGTTAGAAGCATAAGTAAGAACAAAAGGTATCAATCTTCTAACCATACAATCTCAACTTCAATCAGGGAATATGGAAGATTCGGACCAAAGAAAAGATTTTGGATCAAAAATTCAAATAAGCCAAGAAATGTAGAATGAGATTAAAGAACACAAAACTTAATCTTTATTAAAATGAACTCAAATACAAAGATTAATGAAGGCTTGAAAGAAAGGAAAAATGAAAAACTTAGTGAGAGAAAGTTTAGAACTTTCTCTCTCTAAAAACTAGAAAGAAAACTTAAAAATAAAAACTAGCTAACTCCCTCCTAATGTGATTAGGAGGGTATTTATAGGGAAGTGGGAGGAATGTGTGGTTCTTTCTTCTTTCTTTTCCTTCTCGACTCGACTTTAATTCTTTGTCTTTCTCGATGTCGTCTCGGGATTAATTAAACTCGTCTTTAACATTTCTTCATTTATTTAGACTCGAGTTCTTCGACTTTATTAACTTCCGTCTTTAGACTTGTTCTTCGATAAATCTTTAGAATAGGTCTTGGACTTCCGTTCTTTTTGCACTCTTGATCTTTTGACTTCGTCTTTTCCGGTTTTCTTCGATAAAAGCCCGTGAAAGACAGTGTTTTCTTCCTTTTTAATCTTTTGGTCCTAAAACACAATAAAAACACAAACCACGCATAATTCCGACTTTTATGACATAAATCACACGTTTTGGTCTTGTTATTATTGGAAATTAGCGGTAAAAGGATAAGTGTTTTCACACTTATTAAATCCCCTACACTTGACCATTGCAATGCCCTCATGCAATGCATTAATTTAAAGCACGGTTTACATTTTCCATCATAAATAACCCACCTTGGCCTCTATTAAATACTAAACATAAAAAGATACAACAAGTAAAGAAATCAAACACTTACAATTGTTTTGGCAGCCACGAACGTTTATCATCCTCAAGTTTCACGTTCCCCATACCAAGCTTAAAAACGAGATCATTGTTATTATAAGTTAGCAAACTATCACGAACTCATGTGGGCCAATTATTCACTTAGACTCCCTTATTCCTAAGTGTATCTCTTATATTTTATTTTTGTCTTGAATGATCACGAGGATGCATTGTTTGACTTATTTCGATAGTTATTAAGGCCGAAAATAAAGTGAACGATTTAATCAATAGTTAGCTAAAGGACCAAATCTTTTAAAACTGCTTCTCGGGACCTCATAAAGTTCATATCTTGGCATAACTCGCTTCACGATTTGAGACCTTTCTCGGACCGATATTTGGCAGCGACTTCATACTTCGAATCTTTGAGAGACGTTCTTGAAATAATGGTCTTCCTTTCATACTAGGAATTTCTTCACTTGAACTTTTTGAGAGATTCTTCATATTCGGACCACGACTTCTTCATTTTTCTCCAATCTTTATTTTGGACTTTGATGTACAACGATCCGCCTCCTTTTAGGACTTGGATCTATTTATCCTCATACCTTGTTAGGGTCTTTTTGGATAGACTTCTCCATAATCTTTTGGGGAGTATTTGCTTTTCGTTGTGTGTCTCGATCCTTCATATTGATTTTTGATAAATGATTCTTCACATCACTTTTGGATCTTTAGCAACAAACTGTAGCCCTCATGCCTTTTTAGGGCCTTTTCGGACTCGCCAATCTTCGCATCCCGCTTCAATAAGTTATGCCTTGGCTATGAACTCTAATCCGTACCGAGCAACTTTTAAATGATCTGGGGCTAGAAGCTAAGTAACCTTTTAAATCGTACAACCTTATTTATTGCAGATAAATTTATTAACAAGCGAAGGGAGAATAGGCTTATAATTAACTCACATAAATTCACGAAAGAATACCGAACTTATAATTGACTCTATCATCTCTCGTTCTCCACAGTTTAAAATCTCAAGGAATGAGACTCGTGGATGCTTAGCTATTAAATCAACGTTTTGGGTTTTCGAGTCGCCTATAGGATCTTGCAAATTCTTAGACTTTTTCAAGTTTTAGAAATCGCATTTTAAAGTTCCCTTGATAAACGACTCTCTAGGATCAATTATAGGAACTTGAGAAAAGTTCTTGTTCTTAACCCGTGAGAGTTAAGACTTTCGCGTTTTATAGCTCCCTATATAAAAGCCTAGCAAAACTTTGACTTAAACACGTTAAGGATACTAGCTAGAGTAAACTTAGATAAGTAAACTCGGGTTGAGTCAAAATGTTTACGACTAAGAAAAATTTAAAACCACTTTATTGAAAATATATTCTAGCAAGGAAAGAAAATAAACATAATAAAGGAAAATACAACTATACAACTAGGCCAAAATAGATTAAAAATTTTGAAAAATGTCGAAAAATCGAATTTTCCGGTTAAAATGAGGGCAAATTCATGGAAAATACCACTTACTTCGATAGAAGTCCCCCTACACTTGAGATAAACATTGTCCTCAATGTTTAAGCATGTGGGATTAATCTCCCCTACACTTATGACATTGTGCACTTTGTTTAAATCTTGCTAAGGAAAAGACAACTAAAGTGAATTCAATGTGAACATATATAAAATATGAAATATTGAATCACAAGAGTTTAGGATAGAACCGGGAAGATGAGAAACACGGTATCACGGTTCGTCAAAAGTCATCAAGATGCTCTTTGAAGCTTTAATCCCTGCACAGCACAAGAAACAAGATAACAAACACATACGGGGCTCCCCCTACACTTATTATGAAAGCAGTAAAGGATAGATCACGGGTTGCCTCCCGAGAAGCGCTTGTTTTTGATAACTGAGTCACGATCCTGACTCAACCCAAATTTAGTTCATGGGGAACGTGGTGAGGGATGGGATCATCTCATGAGAGATGTCCTCACCAAAGTACAGCTTCAAACGCTGGCCATTCACCTTGAAATTGGGCCCATTTGGCTGAGAAAGCTCAATGGTCCCATATGGAAAGACTTTGGCGACGGTGAATAGACCAGACCAGCGGCTCTTCAACTTGCCAGAGAAGATCTTCAACCGAGAGTTAAAAAGTAGGACGTGATCACCAACGTGGAACTCTCGGTTCTTAATCCTTGCGTCATGAATGATCTTTGTCTTCTCCTTGTAGATCAGCGAGTTCTCATAAGCTTCATTCCTCAGTTCGTTGAGCTCGTTGAGTTGAATCTTGCGATGATCACCGGCTTTGTTGATGTCGAAGTTAGCCCACTTCAAGGCCCAGTGCGCCTTGTGTTCCAGCTCGATGGAGAGGTGGCATGCTTTTCCGTACACAAGACGATAAGGCGTACAGCCGATCGGGGTCTTATCAGCAGTGCGGAAAGCCCACAGAGCATCATCTAACTTATCGGCCCACGCGGCGCGATGCTCTCCCACAGTACGCTCCAAAATTCGCTTCAATCCACGGTTGGATATCTCGGCTTGCCCATTGGTTTGGGGATGATAGGCGGTGGAAAGACGGTGATTGACACCATACTTAGCCATGACTCTAGCAAATTGATCGTTGCAAAAATGAGTCCCGCGGTCACTTATGATAGCACGAGGAACGCCAAATCGAGCGAAAAGCTGCTTCAAAAAGTTCACAACCACCCTCGCATCGTTCGTAGGGAGAGCCTTAGCTTCAACCCATTTAGAAACGTAGTCAACTGCGACGAGGATGTACTTGTTCCCTTTGGAGGATGGAAATGGCCCCATAAAGTCGATGCCCCATACGTCAAAGATTTCACATTCCTGTATGAAATTTTGAGGCATCTCATCCTTATGTGTGATCTTGCCTTGGCGTTGGCAAGCATCACAATGCTTAACCATTTCGTGAGCGTCACGATAAATGGTGGGCCAATAGAATCCAGAATCAAACACTTTCTTAGCGGTGTAGTTGGGACCAAAGTGACCACCGGTGGGTCCTTTGTGGCAAGCCTGGAGAATGTCAAAAGTTGTCGGTCCGTCAACACAACGACGAATGATCAGATCAGCACATTGTTTGAATAGATAAGGGTCATCCCAAAAGTAAGTCTTAACATCATTCAAGAACTTCTTCTTTTGTTGGGATGTTAACCCTTTGATGAGGATACCACCCACTAAGTAGTTTGCAATGTCCGCAAACCACGGGGTGTCATCAAGATTGAGATTTATAGACATTAAGGTCTCAAGGGGGAAAGAGTCACTGATCTCTTTGTTCGGATGATCCCCTTGATATGGATCCTCAAGTCAACTCAGATGATCCGTGGCCAGGTTTTCGGCTCCCTTCTTGTCACAAATTTCAATGTTGAATTCTTGAAGGAGTAAAACCCAGCGAAGAAGTCTTGGCTTAGAATCATGCTTAGTCATCAAGTACTTCAACGCGAAATGGTCCGTGTATACGATGGTGGGGGATAAAACAAGATAGGGGCAAAATTTCTCAAAAGCATAGACAATAGCTAAAAGCTCTTTTTCGGTTGTCGTATAATGCAATTGAGCCCCCGTCATTGTTTTGCTAGCATAGTGGATTTGTTGGAAGTGTTTATTCACTCTTTGGCCCAAAACCGCACCAATAGCAAAGTCGCTAGCATCGCACATCAATTCAAAAGGCAGCTCCCAGTTAGGGGTAACCAAGACCGGTGCCTTAGTTAGCTTATCCTTAAGAAGATTGAAGGCTTCGAGACACTCTTTAGAAAAGATAAAAGGAGTATCTTTTTCCAAGGAGTGGGTCATCGGGCGAGCGATTTTAGAGAAATCCTGAATGAATCGACGATAGAAGCCCGCATGACCTAGAAAACTTCTCACACCCTTCACGGTTGAAGGTGGAGGTAATTTGGCTATGACATCTACTTTAGCACGGTCGACTTCCAGACCGGCTTTAGAGATTTTGTGTCCTAGCACAATGCCTTCTTTTACCATAAAATGGCATTTTTCCCAATTCAGAACAAGGCGAGTGTCTTCGCACCGCTTAAGCATACGGTCCAAATTGGCAAGGCAAGAAGAGAAGGAATCCCCGAAGACCGAGAAATCATCCATGAAGACTTCCATGGTTTGCTCAACCATGTCATGGAAGATAGCCAACATGCACCTTTGGAAAGTCCCGGGGGCATTGCATAAGCCAAAAGGCATTCGTTTGTAAGCAAATGTGCCATAGGGACAAGTGAATGTTGTCTTCTCTTGATCTTGGGGATCGATGGGTATTTGGAAATAACCCGAGAAACCATCAAGAAAGCAGTAATATTCATTACCCGCTAAACGTTCAAGCATTTGGTCCATAAAAGGTAGAGGGAAATGATCCTTTCTCGTGGCATCATTGAGTTTGCGATAGTCAATACAAACTCTCCACCCAGTAACGAGATGGGTAGGAATCAACTCGTTGTTTGCATTGGGCACAACGGTGATTCCGCCTTTCTTAGGCACACAATGGACTAGACTAACCCATGGTGAATCCGAAATAGGGTAAATCATACCCGCATCAAGAAGTTTGATAACCTCTTTTTGATGACTTCATGGATTTTAGGATTCACCCTTCGTTGGCTTTGAATTGTGGGCTTAAAGTCGTCCTCCATGAGAATTTTATGTGTGCAAAAGTGAGGATCAATTCCGCGGATGTCGGAGATTTTCCAAGCGATAGCTCGTTTATGCTTCTTCAACACAGCGACAAGTCGGGCTTTGTCTTCTTCTTGCAGGTCCTTCGCGATGATGACCGGTAACTTCTCGTCGTCTTCTAGGAAAACGTACTCAAGATGAGGAGGTAGGTCCTTAAGCTCAAGAGTAGGAGGATCCTTAATAGATGGTGTAACTAACGATGGATCATCATTAGTCACCTCTTTAGTAGAAGGAGGAGAAAATGGGTCCTCATTGAGAAGTCTCTCAATAGTACGAATGTCTTCATCCCAATTGGTGGACAAATTATCATACTTAATATCAAGAGGACCCAAGCTCGCTTCGAAATCATCCAAGTCACTTTCTCCAAAAGGAGTCAATGCCGGAGCAATTGAGGCAACGGTCTCAACATTGGGTAGAGAAGAAAGAGTACTTTTGCAAGCATCATGAAAATGTTCTTCACAAGCCTCATCGAGAACATCAATAGCATTAACACTCTCATATGAATAAGGTTGCTTAGAAATCTTACCCATGTTGAAGACAATTTTATTGTCACCAACTCTCATGATTATTTCGCCCGCGGCTACATAAATGAGAGTGCGACCGGTCCTCAGGAAGGGACGTCCAACGATTAATGGAACACGGGGATCCATCTCGTAGTCAACGACAACAAAATCCGCCGGGAAGGTGAATTTGTCAATGCCAACAAAGACATCTTCGGCTATCCCCACTGGATAAGCAACCGTACGGTTAGCTAATTCCAAGGTCATTTTGGTGGGGACTAGCTCGGGGAGAGATAATTGCTTCCAAACACTTAAAGGCATCAAGTTTATACTGGCACCTAGATCGGCTAGGGCCATGCATTTCTCTACTCCCGGGAAGTTGCAAGGAATCAAGAAGCGACCCGGATCACCAAGTTTGGTGGGTAATTTCCTTAAGAGCACTGCGGAGCAGTTCTCATTAAGTTGGGTCTGAGCAATGTCAAGAAGCTTCTCCTTATCACTGAGAAGATCTTTAAACATCTTAGCGTATTTGGGCATGTGAGCGAGAGCCTCGGCAAAGGAGATGTTAAAATTCAATTGTTTAAACATTTTTAGAAAGTTTGAAACCTGAATATCATCCTTGCTCTTTTGCTTCTCTTTCCTCAACCTTGAAGGATAAGGTATATTGGATGAAGAAGAAGGCTTTAAGGGAGTAGGATCACTCACAACCACGGGTGGTGGGGAAATGGGGATAGAAGGTGAAGGAGGTGAGGAAAGTTGCTCTTTTTCCTTGTTCACAATCACGGGTGAAGGTGTAGGAAGCTCGGGTTCCGTATAACCTTTTCCACTACGAGTGGTGATTGCTTTCATCTCCCCTCTTGGATTCGCAACGGTGTTACTCGGAAGAGTACCCGAAGAAGAGGGTTGATTACCTTGGATGAGCGAACCAATCATATCACGAAGGTTAATCGCTTGAGTATTGAAAGAGTCTTTCATGTTTGCATGAATTTCATTGATGTGTTTTGCCATGTCATTCCTTAGCTCGGCTCGAATATCGTTCCCTTGTTTCGCCCTTTCGCCCTTCAAGTTGCGGACTTGACTCTGAAGATTCGTCACCATCTCCCGATTAGTCTTCATGAATGTCTCGACGTCTGGACTCACTGCCATCGGTTGATTGAGAGGTGGAGCTTGGTAAGCTTGAGAATTTCCTTGAAGTGGGTATGGGTTGCGTTGGGATTGGTATTGATTGTTTGCACGAGGTTGGGATTGGTTGTTTTGGTTTGCAGGAGGGAAACCAGGTGGAGCAAGATAATTGTTGGAACGATAACTTAGCAAGCTACGGTCTCCTTGTGGGCGAGCTTGATAGCCTCCCGTGGGATAAGTACCGTAAGCCGCGTTAACGTTTTCAGAATAATTGCCTTGAGTAGAAGGACAATCATTGTAAGAATGAGGACCACCACATGTGTCACAAGAAATAGCAACGGCTTTAGCTTGTTGAAATTGGTTTGTGGCTATGGACATGAAATCCTTGTGCATACTCGCGATTTGTCGGGTAAGTTCGGATATCTCAGGATTGGAAGTAGTAGAAGAAACATTGACTCTCTGATTAGATCTTGAGGATGCGGATGAATCCCAATTCTTGTGGTGAGTAGTCATGTTTTCAATCAACTCTCTACACTCCTCCGGTCTCCTTTTCATAAAAGTACCACCGGCGGCGGCATTGATCGTGTCACGATCACGAAAAGTGAGACCATTGTAGAAGGTGTCAATGAGAGTGACGGGGAGCATATTGTGATTTGGACAGCGGTCGATCAAATCATTGTATCGTTCCCAAGCATCGAAAAGCGATTCATCATTGTCTTGCATGAATCCACTGATTTGGTTACGAAGGCTAGTGACCATGGATGGAGGGAAGTGGCGCGATAAAAAGCGTTGAGTCATGTCATTCCACGTATGAATAGAATTCTTAGGAATACGGTCAAACCATTTTCAGCATGGTGAGAAAGCGAGTGGGGAAAAAGTTGAAGGCGAAGATCATCCATAGAAACACCGGGGTACTTCATGCTTTGGGTTATGGTAATGAATTTGTCAAGGTGTTTGTTGGCATCATCATCCGGAATTCCACGAAATGGGTTAGTTTGCACTTGCTGGATCATGTGATGCTTCAACGAAAACTCCTGAGCCGTGACGTGCATTGGCGCAATCGGGCCTCCGCGTCCGTTCATGGTAGGTTGACACAATTCCTCCATGGTGCGTAAATCAGGTAGGAGGACATTGTTGTTGTTGTTGTTATTATTCAAATTGGTTTGAGGTAGGTTGTTATTGTTGTTATTAACACCAGCCATATCTAAATCTTCACGAGTCTCGGGCTCAGAATAGTTCGAAGATCTAGTACGCATACACCTGCAGAAAAGAAATATACACAGAGAATATCTATATAATCATTTTGGTGCAAAACCGTTTGAAAAGAATTGCTTTGTATGATTTTTTAATTTTTTTGTATTTTTGAAGAGTTTTATATTTTTTAGGATTTTTGAAAATTTTTAAAGCAAGGAAAATAACGTTCAAAGAACGATCCCAAAATTCAATGCGTCTCTCACTAAAAACCTTTAATCGTAACGAAAAGAGCCGGCAGCGGCGCCATTTAATACTTCGCTTTTAGCAAACTTCCGTCTTTTGACTTTTTCTTCAATAAATCTTCAGAATTGGTCTTGGACTTCCGTTCTTTTTGCACTCTTGATCTTTTGACTTCGTCTTTTCCCGTTTTCTTCGATAAAAGCCCGTGAAAGACCGTGTTTTCTTCCTTTTTAATCTTTTGGTCCTAAAACACAATAAAAACACAAACCACGCATAATTCCGACTTTTACGACATAAATCACACGTTTTGGTCTTGTTATTATTGGAAATTAGCGGTAAAAGGATAAGTGTTTTCACACTTATTACTCTCGGTTCTTAATCCTAGAATCATGAATGAGCTTAGTCTTCTCCTTATAGATCAATGAATTCTCATAAGCCTCATTCCTAAGTTCATTGAGTTCATTGAGATGGATTTTCCTAAGATCACCGGCTTTGTTTATGTCAAAATTAGCCCATTTCAAGGCCCAATAAGCCTTATGCTCCAACTCAATGGGGAGGTGCACGCCTTTCCGTACACAAGGCGATAAGGAGTACAACCTATAAGTGGCTTATAAGCGGTACGGAAAGCCCACAAAGCCTCATCTAATTTATCGGCCCAAGAGGCACGATGCTCTCCCTCGGTACGCTCTAAGATTCGCTTAAGTCCACGGTTTGAAATCTTGGCTTGACCATTAGTTTGTAGATGATACGTGGTGGAAAGTCGGTGATTGACACCATACTTAGCCATGAATCGTGCAAATTGATCATTGCAATAATGAGTACCGCGATCACTAATGATAGCATGAGGAACGCCAAATCTAACAAATAATTGTTTCAAGAAGTTCACAACCACCCTCGCATCGTTAGTAGATAAAGCCTTTGCTTCAACCCATTTGGATACGTAGTCAACGGCTACGAGGATGTACTTGTTCCCTTTGGATGATGGAAATGGCCCCATAAAGTCGATGCCCCATACGTCAAAGATTTCACACTCTTGGATGAAATTTTGAGGCATCTCATCTTTATGTGTGATCTTTCCTTGTCTTTGGCAACAATGCTTAACCATCTCATGAGCGTCATGATAAATGGAGGGCCAATAGAATCCGGAATCGAAAACTTTCTTAGCGGTATAGTTAGGACCAAAGTGACCACCGGTGGGTCCTTTGTGGCAAGCTTCAAGGATTTGTAAAGCCGCCGGCCCATCAACACACCTACGAATGATAAGATCCGCACATTGATTGAAAAGATAAGGGTCGTCCCAATAATAGTGCTTAATATCCTCAAATAATTTTTTTTTTATTGTGACGTTAACCCTTCCATAAGAACACCATCCGCCAAATAGTTTGCAATGTCCGCAAACCATGGGGTATCGTCAAGATTAGAATTAATAGACATTAAGGTCTCATGGGGAAAGTATTCATTAATCTCTTTATTTGGAAGTTCCCTTTGATAAGGATCCAGAGTCTACTAAAATGATCCGCGGCTAGGTTTTCCGCTCCCTTTTTATCCTGAATTTTGATTTTAAATTCTTGTAGGAGCAAAACCCAACGAAGGAGTCTCAGTTTAGCATCTTGCTTGGTGAACAAGTATTTCAAGGCGGAATAGTCGCTGTAAATGATGGTGGTGGAAAGCACAAGATAGGGGCAGAATTTCTCAAAAGCATACACTACGGCTAAAAGCTCTTTTTTGGTAGTGGTATAATGCAATTGAGCCCCCGTCATTTTCTTGCTAGCATAAAGGATAGGTTGGAAGTGTTTGTTAACTCGTTGACCTAAAACCGCTCCTACCGTGAAATCACTAGCATCGCACATGAACTCGAAAGGTAACTCCCAATTTGGAGAGACTAAGACCGGTGCCCTAGTTAATTTACCTTTAAGAAGTTCGAAAGAGTCGAGAAAATATTGAGAAAAGATGAAAGGAGCATCCTTTTCTAAGAGATGAGTCATTGGTTGAGCTATCTTAGAAAAATCTTGAATGAAACGTCGATAAAATCCCGCATGATCTAATAAACTCCTAACTCCTTTGACGGTGGTAGGTGGAGGCAACTTAGCAATGACGTCAACTTTAGCACGGTCAACTTCGATACCGGCTTTTGAAAGTTTGTAACCGAGGACGATGCCTTCTTTTACCATGAAATGGCATTTTCCCCAATTAAGAACGAGACGAGTGTCTTCACACCGTTTAAGCATACGTTCTAAATTATGAAGGCAAGAAGAGAAAGAATCACCATAGACCGAGTAATCGTCCATAAAGACTTCCATAGCTTATTCAACCATGTCATGGAATATAGCCATCATACACCTTTGGAAAGTCCCGAGAGCATTGCATAAGCCGAAGGCATTCTTTTGTAAGCAAATGTTCCATAAGCACAAGTCAATGTGGTTTTCTCTTGGTCTTTTGGATCGATATGAATTTGAAAATATCCGGAAAAACCATCTAAGAAGCAATAGTAGTCATTACCCGCTAAATGCTCGAGAATTTGATCCATGAAAGGAAGAGGAAAATGATCCTTACGAGTGGCATCATTGAGCTTGCGATAGTCTATGCAAACTCGCCAACCCGTTACGAGTCGAGTAGGAATCAACTCGTTGTTTTCATTGGGAACAACGGTTATTCCGCCTTTCGTAGGCACACAATGGACAGGACTAACCCATAGCGAATCCGAAATAGGGTAAATCATGTCGGCATCTAGATTTTGATAACTTCTTTCTTAATGACTTCATGAATTTTTGGATTAACCCTTCTTTGACTTTGAATTACGGGTTTAAAGTCATCTTCCATGAGAATTTTATGAGTGCAAAAGTTAGGATCAATTCCGCGGATGTCAGAGATTTTCCAAGCAATTGCTTCTTATGATTCTTAAGCACTTCGATAAGTCGAGATTTTTCATCCTCTTTTAAGTCCTTAGCAATTATGACGGGTAACTTATCATCCTCTTCTAAGAAAACGTATTCTAAATGACACGGTAAATCCTTAAGCTCTAAATCGGGTGGATTATCGGTGGAAGGCTTAGTCAAATTTTGATCATCGTTTATAACTTCCTTACGAGTAGGTGGAGAAATATGATCCTCATTGAGAAGTCTCTCAATGGTATGAATTTCTTCTTCCCAATCGGTGGGAGAATCGTCATATTTAAGATCCACGTCTCCTAAACTTGCTTCGAAGTCTTGTAAAAGAAAGTCACTTTCTCCAAATGGAGTCAATGATGGAGCAATAGAAGCTACGGTCTCAACATGAGGTAAATGAGAAATCCCGCTCTTACAAGCCTCGTGAAAATGTTCTTCACATGCTTCTTCGACCACATCGATGAAATTCACGAATTCTGGCTCATTGGGACGTTCGGAAAGTTTACCCATGTTAAAGACTATTTTTTCATCCCCTACCCTCATGATAAGCTCACCCGCGGATACATCAATCAATGTACGCCCGGTCCTCAAGAAGGGTCGTTCCATAATTAAGGGAGCACGGGGATCCATCTCATAGTCGACTACAACGAAATCGACGGGGAAAGTAAATTTGTCGAGTCCAACGAACACATCCTCGGCTATCCCCATCGGATAAGCAACCGAACGGTTAGCTAATTCTAAAGTCATACGAGTGGGGACTAGCTCGGGTAGAGATAATTGTTTCCAAACGGACAATGGCATAAGATTGATACTCGCTCTGAGATCCGCCAAAGCCATACAATTCTCTACACCCGGAAAATTGCAAGGAATAAGGAATCGACCGGGATCTCCTAACTTAACCGGTAATTTTCTTAAAAGAACCGTGGAACAATTCTCATTCAATTAGGTATTGGCAATATCAAGTTGTAAAACCCGCATGCTTTTACCATGAATAGTACCCTTAAGATCGTACGTACTAGATTAAGACTTTCCTATTATAGCATGATTACGATTACGTGTTAGGATTTTACGTATTACGTACGTGTTAGAACACGATAAGTATTTACTACGCACGAACACGCAATAATTATTTGACAATAATTAATCACGAACATGCGATCATGAAATCATGAACGTAATTAATTCACGAACTAATATTAATTACGTATATATATTTGTTACGAGCGTGAATAAATATATTAGGTCACGGTAAATATTTAACGAGAACACACTAAACACGAACACAAATAAACACGAACGAACACTTAAACAACGAGACACGGAAAATGGTACGGGTACCCCATGTGGGGGCCCCTACCCGCGGCTACACCAACACCATGGGCCAAGCCCATCAATTTTTACAATGAAAAGGGGGTTAAGGTAAAACTTGTTTTCATTTTTCACTTTACAGAAGAAACATTAAAAAAAGCTAAAAAGTTTTCCTCCCTTCTCCTTCTTCCTCTCCTTGGCCGCCGCATACAACAACAAGAAAGGGGGTGTTCGTTTTGTTTTTGATCTTGAATATTGTACGTGTGTTCGTGTGTGTTCATCCTCGTTAGATCCACGCATTCGGTAAATTCTTTTAATCCTTTTTCTTTTTGATTTGATCTAATAAAATTAATTAAGAACATGATGTTTTTAAAAAAAACCTAATTAAAAACATAGATCAAACATGTAAACGGTTTTTGGGTAAATAAAAAAGGTTGTTTTTAGGGGTGTTTGTTTGGCCGGCGCCTAAACCGAACCCCAAGGGGGTCTCGGTTTGGCTACTAGACCACCACTGAGACCATATGGTCCCGGTTTGGTGGTGTGGGTCCCACGGCAGCAGCAAAACAAAAGGAACCCCAAAGTGGTTCGGGGTATAGTGTCGATTTCATGTCCGGTTCATGGTTTCTAGTCAAGATCCGGTTCACGGTTTATGTTAAGATTATTTTTCTATAATCATATGTTAAAATTAAATTAATAAATATGACATGATTAATTTAATAAACATGACTTAGGTTATATTTAAATTATTAGATCATGAAATTACTAACCTAAGTATTTTATATTATCTAAACTTATAATTAATTAATTATTTAAAAACCATGGTTATAATTAATTAATTAACATGACTTAGGTTATATTATTAATAAATAATAATACATGTTTTAACCTAAGTATTTAACTTTATTTAATTAAAAACATGATGTATTTTAATTAAATACTTTTAACCTATAGTTTATTTAAATTACGTGAAATAATTAATAAACTATACATTATATCATTATGACTTAGAAAATAATCAGAAAAACACTTAGGCTTATATACTTAGCTTATTTAACCAACTTATATCTAATTATGGAAACTTTCTATTTTTAGAAACTTATTTAATTCAGGCAGCTAATCTAATTTATGGAAACTTATTTAATTAAGGCAGCTGATCTATTTATGAAAACTTTCTATTTTTAGAAACTTATCTATTTTAAGCAGTAATTCTATTTTTGGAAACTTTCTATTTTTGGAAACTTTCTACTTTTGGAAACTTTCTATTTTTGGTAACTTTCTATTTTTGGAAACTTTTTATTTTTGGAAACATTCTATTTTAGGAAACCTGCTATTTTTAGAAAGTTACTTATTATTACACAGTAAGTATAATAATACATGAAATACCAGAAATACTTAATCAGATTAGACAAAATATAAGATAAACACAGTTTAAGGCTTAAAACAGTAAAACATGAGATGAACATATAAAATAAGCTAAGACATGACATAAAACCAGTTACGTATTTAGTAATCAGATACTTATTCATGTATGTATTTATGTAGCATTAGTGATACCGAAGTAGGACTCTCCTCAGTTCGTCTTCTTCGTTCACTGGACATAAGGTACGAATTCTCGTCCTTTCAGTATGGACATTCTTTCCTGATTAGGATTCCCCGTATGGAGCCAAATGTTTTCCAGTACTATAAGTTTATATGTTTGATTTGCTTATGTTTAATTTAGAATACCTATAGCCATATACATGCATGACCAGTTTCACCTAGTTATGGAGGTACAATAACCATAACATTAGAGGCACTGATGTTATGACTTCACCACGGCAGAGTGATTGCTCGTGGCGTCCCTTCAGCTTTTGGCCATATTATTATATTTATCATGTGGGGCGTATGGGTGCATCCTAGTTACACGTTTTTCAGCAGATTACTTGGTGTGAATGTGGTATGTGCCTTGCATCCTTCACAAGGAGCTGATCCCTCCTACCCAAACCAGTATATTAAGTTAGAGGCAGCCCCTCTAATTTGCATGATGAGGTCACCCCTCCAAGTATTCATGCACGGTGGATTTTCATGACCTATATTGGTTAATGGTAGAACATGTTAAACAGTTTTTATAAGATAAACATAAGGCTTTTCAAACTATAAAACCAGTTTTACCAAGACTTAACCAAGTTATACGGGACTTAGTTTCTTCCGCTGTTATATGTTATATGCTTATCCTATTCATGCTTTATCATACATCCGTGCACTGAGCGTATTGCTCAGCCGTTTTACTTTTCTATGTTCCCAAAACGGCAGGTACTCAGGGACGCTCGTACAGTTTAAGCGTACGTGCATATGGCTGGAAGCTTTCTAGCCTTTCTTTACTTTATGCATTATCTTTACATTGATACTCTTGCTATGGACATTGTTTAGTCCTTTCCTTTATAGTACTTATGTTTGTGTGTGATGAGCTTTACTTTTGGACTACCGATGTTTGATTCCGGTATTTTCCCTTTATGGTCATGTAATGTTTAGACATTTTTCCTTGTATGCTTTGATGACACGCCATAATTACGCGTGACATTCCATTATCAAAATGGGGTGTTACAATTATGGTATCAGAGCCAAGGCTTCGACTTATAGGCTCTCAAATATGACCTGTGATTAGTGGGTAGTCACTATGGTCTTCCTAGAACTGACAGTCGTTTTCATGCATTCATCATTTTTATGCATACATATATATGTCATTGTCGCAGGTTTATGACTAAGTAATGGTTGGTACAGGACTGGCCCTATTTAGTCGCATGTGTTTTATCGAAACTTTTAAATTTGGGACCGACCCATAGGCGTCCCCTCACCATGTCTTTTATTTTGGGTGAACTGACCATAGGCGTTCACTCTCGAGCATATAAAAGTTTTCATAAAACTGCATCATGCATTCATACACAAAATTTTCTTGCATAAAATTTTTCTCTTGAAATTTTGGTATAATTTTTTTTTCATGTATATATATATTTTATGTTTTGATCTGTTTAATCATATGTTTTATGTTATACTGTCAGATGGTTCTCACACGCGAACAGGAACAACTTAATGCTACAATCCAAGCTGCAATGCAAGCTTTGCTTCCTCAACTGAGGAATGACATCAGGGCTGAGGTTAAAGCTGCCAACAATCAGCAGCATAATCAGGCACCTCCTCCTCCTCCTCCAGTGACATTGGCAGTATGGCTGGAGAGATTCAACAATCTCCGTCCTCGAGATTTTGAGAAAACAGATAGCCCCAGTGATGCTAAAAGCTGGTTGGCTCACATCGAGAAGATTTTTAATGCTATGGGTTGTGACCCCGCGTACAAGGCGAGGTTGGCATGCTATCGGTTCGAAGGCGATGTGCTAAATTGGTGGTTAGCGTTGATGCAGTCTGAGGGAGGTGACGAGTGGGTTGCTGGTTTGACTTGGGCTCAGTTCAAGGACAGGGTGATGGAGCAGTTCTTTCCCAAGGCTGAGCAAGACAAGCTCAAGAGGGAGTACCATAGGATCCGACAAAGAGCTGGGGAGAATAGCAACGAGTTTATGCAGCGCTTTCTTCGCTTAGTTGGTTTCCTTGGTTCGGCAGCAGGTACTCCTGAAGAGCAGGCACACCACTTTAGGTGGGCTCTTCGCACATCGGTCGCAAACAATCTGGTGTGTAGGATACGTTCAACACTGTAGCAAAAGTGGCCGATGCAGCACGTAAGCTGGAGATGCTGCAGGAGAGAGATGAGTTCGGGGAAGCTGAGAGACCCGACAAGAGGTAAACATTCGTATTCAAGCGGTGATCAATCCGTATTCTTTCCATATATGTCAAATATTCATCTCTTTAAATGTATCTTCCAGGCAGAAAACTGGGGACCGGTCTCAGCCGGCTACTCAGCAGCAGCCTCATCAGCCCATGGGAAACGGTCAGACTAACGACCGTTCTGCTACGGATAGGCGTGGCGGTAATGATAATTACCGTAACAACGCTGGACACTCCAACAGCAGCAGGTCCTAATACTTACGCAATTTTCTTATGATTTCATGTTATAACTCATATTCTGACACTTTAGCAAAAACTTCTACCAGGAACCATGGAAGCGGTAGGGACTAGAACCAGAGAGGTTCACAGCCTAGCCGTCCAGCTATCACTGGTATTCAATCTTACGATTATCCGCATTGTCCTTTGTACCCTATTATCATGTCTTATGTAAAATGTTTTATCAGGTTCCCAGCCAGCCAGAGCACCTGCTGGAGCATTTACTCATCCTCTTTGCTCTACTTGCCACCGTAGGCACCCAGGGCCATGTCGTCGTAACACTGACGCATGCTTCAAGTGTGGTCTTCCTGGCCATATCATGAAGGATTGCCGTAAGGCCGAGATGGAGGGCACATCGGGACATGCTGATTCCAAGCCGCCTCCTACCACTGGGCGTATCTACACGACATCTCGGGACCAGGCCGACAAGTCTACAGGTACCATCACTGGAATCTTGTATATGTATGGTCAAGCTGCATGTGTTCTTTTCGATATGGGTGCTACTCACTCGGTTATTTCTACTGCTTATGCTAAGAACACTAGGATGCTACCCATGCCACTAGAGAATAGGCTTACTATTTCCACGCCTTTAAGGGACTCTGTATTAATCACCCATGTATACAAGAGTCTTCCCCTAGAATTTGACGATAAGGTTCGACCTGTTGACGCACTTCCGCTGGACATGAATGACTTCGACATGATTTTGGGCATGGATTGGCTATCCAAGCATCATGCTACCATTGGCTGCCATTCATATCGAGTTATCTTCGGTGATGTTAATGCACCAGAGTACATTCATAACGGGTTCGTACCTGGACGGTCTGTAAAAATCATATCTACCCTGCAAGCGCGTGCACTACTGTCACATGGCTGCGAGGGTTATCTAGCTACGGTTCATGACATGGATGCTGAATTTCCATCAATTCAGGATCAACCTATAGTGTCGGAATTCCAAGATGTTTTTCCAGCAGAACTTCCGGGCATACCACCTGCACGAGAAGTGGAATTCAGTATCGAACTTATTCCAGGAGCTGAACCAATCTCCAAGGCTCCTTATCGCATGGCTCCCATAGAGCTGAAGGAGCTGAAGGATCAACTGCAAGAACTTTTTGAACGAGGGTTCATTCAACCGAGCGCATCTCCATGGGGCGCACTGGTCTTGTTTGTTAAGAAGAAGGACGGCAGTATGCGTCTTTGCATAGACTATCGCGAGCTCAACAAGATTACTATCCGGAATAGGTATCCACTGCCGCGTATAGACGATCTGTTTGACCAACTCCAAGGGGGCAAACACTTCTCCAAGATTGATCTTAGGTCAGGCTATCATCAGCTACGGGTCAAGGAGCAGGATATCGCCAAGACTGCTTTTCGTACCCGCTATGGCTACTACGAGTTTGTAGTTATGCCATTTGGCCTGACAAATGCTCCAGCAATGTTCATGGATTTGATGAACAGAATCTTCCATGAATTTCTGTATAAGTTCGTCATTGTCTTCATCGATGACATCCTGATTTTCTCAAAGTCCAAGGAGGAACATGAAGACCATCTTCGTACAGTACTACAGATTCTTCGCCAGAAGTAGCTGTATGCTAAATTCTCCAAGTGTGAGTTCTGGTTAGACAAGGTGGCATTCTTAGGTCACATTGTATCAGCAGAAGGAATCACTATGGATCCAGCGAAGGTTGAGGCCATTACTAAGTGGCCAAGGACGACATCAGCGATGGAAGTCCGCAGTTTCTTAGGCTTAGCTGGCTATTACCGTAGGTTCGTGGAGAACTTTTCCCGCTTAGCACTACCATTGACCAAACTGATGCGGAAAGGGGAGAAATTCGTCTGGACTGGAGAACGACAGAAGAGCTTTGAAGACCTAAAGCAGAAGCTAGTATCTGCACCTATTCTTACTCTCCCATCTGGTACGGGTGGATTTCAAATCTACAGTGATGCGTCGGGGAAGGGACTTGGCTGTGTTCTCATGCAACATGGGAAAGTGATCGCGTACGCTTCACGGCAGCTTAAGCCTTATGAAGAAAATTACCCCACGCATGACTTGGAACTTGCTGCAGTCGTGTTTGCATTGAAGATATGGAGGCACTACTTATATGGAGAATCATGTGACATTTTCACGGACCACAAGAGCTTGAAGTATATCTTCACTCAACGTGAATTGAACATGAGGCGGAGGAGATGGTTAGAGTTGTTGAAGGATTATGACATTAATCTACAGTATCATCCCGGAAAGGCAAATGTAGTAGCAGATGCTCTTAGCAGGAAGTCCGGAATGATCAACGGCATTAAAATTGAGGAGGAAATCATAAGAGACTTGGAGCGACTAGACATCGAGATCATGGTACGTGGACAACACGGTTACTGGGCTAATCTTAGAGTAGAACCCGAGTTACTCTCTAAGATCAAGGAAGCTAAGAAAGATGACGGAGAAATCTGGGCGATAGTATAGAATTTGGAGAAACAGACGGAATTCAGAGTGGATGCAGATGGTATTGTATGGCAGGGCACGAGACTTTGTGTTCCTGATGACCAAGAACTCCGGGAAGCCTTGTTATCTGAAGCTCATAGCTCCCCATTCTCTATACATCCTGGTTCGACTAAGATGTACCATGACATCAAGCAATACTTTTGGTGGAGTGGTATGAAACAGGATGTGGCTACTTACGTCTCCAAATGTCTTACCTGCAAGCAGGTTAAGATCGAGCATCAGCGATCTGGCGGTCTCCTTCAACCGTTAGATATCCCAGAGTGGAAGTGGGACAAAATCACCATGAATTTTGTTACGGGTCTTCCGCCTACCAAGAGGAAGCACGATGCGATTTGGGTTATCGTAGATCGACTTACCAAATCAGCTCATTTCGTACCGATCCGCAAGGAAGATCCGGTAAGTAAACTCGCCGATACGTATAGAAGAGAGATCATGAGACTCCACGGTGCTCCATCCAGCATCATCTCAGACAGAGATCCTCGATTCACTTCGTGCTTTTGGAAGAGTCTGCAGAAAGCTTGGGGTACACAACTTAAGCTTAGCACGGCTTTTCATCCTCAAACGGATGGACAGTCAGAACGAACGATTCAGACATTGGAAGACATGTTGAGGTCATGTGCGTTGGAATGGACGGGTGATTGGGACGATTACATCTGTTTGGTGGAGTTTGCATCCAACAACAGTTGGCACGCAAGTATCAAGTGTGCTCCTTTCGAGATGTTGTATGGCAGAAAGTGTCGCGCCCCAATCTGCTGGGATCTCTTTGGCGAGCGAACACTTGAAGGACAAGAAATCATAGAGATGACCAATGAAAAGATCGCAGTAGCTAAGCAGAAACTTCAGGAAGCATGGTCACGTCAGAAAAGCTATACCAATAAGCATCGTAGGGACATCCATTTTAACGTAGGAGATCACGTCTTCCTTAAGGTTTCGCTGGCACGTGGTGTTAGACGCTTCGGGACTAAAGGGAAGCTCAGTCCTCGTTTCATCGGACCGTTTGATATCATTGAACGAGTTGGTGAAGTATCTTACCGGTTAGCGTTACCTCCGCAGCTTTCGCATGTACACAATGTGTTTCATGTGTCCTTACTCAGAGGGTACCAGTATCATCCCCTTCACATGGTTCAGTATCCACTGGAACAGATACGTGAAGATCTCACTTTTATAGAAGAACCCGAACGAGTTTTTTACAGACAAGAACGAGTCATGAGAAGGAAGATGATTCCATTCGTCAAAATCCTATGGAGGGATCATACCGAGCAGGAAGCCACTTGGGAAACAGAAGAGTCTATCCGGGCTTCTTACCCCCATTTCATATTTTGAATTCGGGTATGTTCTTCTTTTTCAGGTTACTTTATCTATAATTCGGGGACGAATTATTCTTTTTAGGGGGGAAGAGTTGTTAAACCCGCATGCTTTTACCATGAATAGTACCCTTAAGATCATACGTACTAGATTAAGACTTTCCTATTATAGCATGATTACGATTATGTGTTAGGATTTTACGTATTACGTACGTGTTAGAACACGATAAGTATATACTATGCACGAACACGCAATAATTATTTGACAATAATTAATCACGAACATGCGATCATGAAATCATGAACGTAATTAAATCACGAACTAATATTAATTACGTATATATATTTATTACGAGCGTGAATAAATATATTAGGTCACGGTAAATATTTAACGAGAACATACTAAACACGAACACTAATAAACACGAACGAACACTTAAACAACGAGACACGGAAAATGGTACGGGTACCCCATGTGGGGCCCCCTACCCGCGGCTACACGAACACCATGGGCCAAGCCCATCAATTTTTACAATGAAAGGTATTTCATCAAAAACAAATTCGTCCATACGGAAATCATTCGACGTATACATAACTCTCGAAAACATCGCAATCCAATCAAACACAAGAGCCACTATAAAACACATACAATCACATTACGACATGTTCGCAACATAGCCAAACCTGCCAAGTCAATGAGTTCAATCAAGTTAACTCATGCTTGCTAATCAGCCAAGCTATGATAAAATAAGAAATGTTGACAGGATACCGGATGAGTCCAGTCAAAAGAAAATTGCAAGTTAAAGAAGGTTTACGAGCTTGCCAGCCGTGGATGTATATCGATAAAAAGAAATAAAATACATACATATGTCATCGCAGGGTGCTCACACACGGACCCATACCCAATATATATATATATATATATATATATATATATATATATATATATATATATATATATATATATATATATATATATATATATATATATATATATATATATATATATATATATATATATATATAATACAAGAACACCATCTCACCTTCCATCCTAAACGTGGTTAAAATCTCAATAAGCATCGCCGTTCACAGTTATAAATATATTACATGGCACGTGTTTTTCATGATCGGACTTCATTGGACAATGTCGTCTCAAGTTCTCACAACTTACGATCACTCGACCAGATCACACACAACAAAAACACATAAAAGACAAGGGTTCACCATAAAAACATCAACTATGTTTATCCGTCATTCAACCATCGATAATCAAGGATGGTTGAGTTAAGCAAAGAGGATTCCTCACTTAAATAAACGAAGACGGCAATGGAATTGTCTTCCAACTACCGATGCACAGTTGGTAAACTTCATCAGTTTATCGCGTGTCGTTGACATATCAAAAGAACAAGAAAAGAAAATATATAAAGTACGATACATTTGATGTAGGAGAAGTCTTCGTCATTTCTCTCAGAGTTACTCGAACTCGACTCTCCTCCACTTTGGCAGTCTCCTATTTTTGTTAAAATTTCTCCTCAGTGTCGGTACGAGTCCCTTTGGTATTTCATCAACACCCTAGCGATTCCGATAAAATTCACACGTTACACACAACACATAAAAAACATTTTCCAAAAATTACTCGGTCACGGTGACTTACTAAGTCAACGCCAAACGAAAGAAGAAATTTCAAGGAACACAAGAAAATTCAAAAATTTTCTTTAGAAATCAAAGAGAATACGACTGTAAAAGGATCCACCATTTTTAAAAACGTTCTCATCCAAACATTTATCAAAAACACTACCGGTTTTAGAGATGACCAATTAATTTGACACTACATTGCCCTTCCTAAACTATGCATAATTAGCTAGATCATGCATACTTGAGGACCAAGCAACGACAATCAACAAAACAGGACTCTTCCTGAATTATGCATAGTTAGCTAAGCTGTGCATAATTGAGGATCGAGTGACGATACAACATTATTATTACATACCAAGTATGACTATGAATGTTTTCGACCAAATATTCAAAATAATTAAATCATTTGAAATGAAATTTGAAATGGGAAAATATTGTTACTATCGTTTTAAGAAACACATCAAACATTTTTCGTCCACTTTGGAAACATACTTTTGCTTTGCCCTTTTTATGAGAAAATAAATAAATAAATAAATCGACACCATTCGCATTTGGTTGAACGAACCATTTGACACACTCATACATATTTTCAAAATAGACTATTCACCAAATATTGGTAACGTGGTTCAAGATTAAAGATCATTGCAAGCACAAAAAGTAATAAAATCAAAAATCAATGAGATCGAACGAGGTAAACGAGTAATATAATTGCCAACTAAAATTAACTACATTAGAAATGAAAATACTTCAAATATATGACAAGAGTTTCGAGAAAACAACAACAATCTTAGGTACATTGAGGGGACATCGAACATCATCACAAGCGCCAAAAATAGAACAACGATCATAATTCCCACCGTCTCGAGTTGCACACACATTCCACCAAGGGTATACGGGGAGAGGAGAAGAATCACCTGGTCGAATAGAAACTATTTCACCAGGGAGATCGAGTTCTTTCACCTCTACAATTCGGTAAAGCGGCTTCGCCTCCTCGCTTTTGTTCAAATATAAATAAGTAACCACTTTAATGAAGATTTATAGCATCATTCAAGTAAATACAAAAATTTTAGGTTCCATTAACCGAAAGAAGAAAAGTTACGGCGTCCATGAACATGACAAAAATACACCGGGTGACATACCCTTATTATCATGTAATCGTGAAGTAGAAATTCAAAATAAATAATGGTCTCATGCCATTGACAATATTAAAACGAAAAATCACATGACTATTCAAGTTTAGATACAGACTCACAAAATCAAAGAAGGGATGTTGTACGATCGAACCATCGTGACTCCAAATATTACGTCTTAAGAAAATAATACAAGTATGCGTGTGTTGGGTGCTCCATTTTCATTTTCTAATTAGTGTTACCTTGTACATTGTAAAACCGAACATTTGCATATTTAAATTTGTGTTACACCATTAAAGAATTTATACTTTTCATTTTTCAACTTACAAAGTTTTTATTTCTGGAAAACAATTTTCAATCTCTAGGTAATTATTAACATTAATAGATGCGGTGACTCGGTCATTATAATTGGTAAAATCATTACTTTTTAAAATCTCGATACTTGTGTCAAAATCTCATTAATGTTCATATCTTAAGTACTAAAAACGTACATAGTAAGAATTTTCAAAGTTTCACGTTATTATTATTACGACTTATATTATCACATATATACACGTATCCAACACGACTCAAACTAGTCCAATTAACTCTTAAAAATCAACATTTGACTTTTTTATTATACACATGTGTTCCTTAAAACTGATTTGTTAAATCGTATTCACGTAATTCGACCCAGATGCTAAAGAGGTTTCACGTGGTATTATCTCGGATACTTACTGATTTTAGTCGACACTTGAATCTCGATAATAATAATAATAATAATAATAATAATAATAAATAATTAAGATGCTTATTTCAATAATTTTAAAATATAGAAAATTCAAATTTTAAATCTTTAGCCAATTATCAAACGATTTTAAAATTAACACATCTCGCAGTAGAGTAAAATGACGTTCCATCAACATTTAAAAAATTCGTTTCAAGCGTTAGAATTTCTCACTTAAAGTGTATATTACGATTTTGTCCCACGTTAATCACTACAAGGAGTTATGAGTTCCATTTTATACCAATGCATTCGTAAATATAACTTGACCTTATGTTTAAAATAAAACCAATTTTACAAGGTTTTTAGCTCCAAAATACATGACCAATTCTTCTACTCATGTTTTATGTTACAAGATACGCCAAGAGTTTGCTACATTCACCCGAAAATTAATTCATACTAAATCCAAAGTTACATATACTCAACAGTTATATCGTAAATTTTATTACAAACTCCTTTTTCAAATTATATTAAACAAATTCTTAGCAAATCCATCACTAGCTCTTAGTATCAAATTATTAATATATGAAAACAAGGACTTTTACGAGTAATATAAATTACTTATTATGATTTACCAACCAAGGTTGAAGGAAAAATGATTTCACTTTATCCATTTATTCTCTACACAAATTCTACTTTGTTACAAGATACGCCATAGGTCATTCTTATCCAAAAATTTCATTCACCATTTATATAATATGTAAAACACTTTATGTTTAAATCATTCGATCACAAAGTTTAATGCTTATTTAACTCAGACAAATGCCGGACCTCGTTATGTATAATATCGAATTCAAAATAATGAGAAAACAAGACAAATGCAATAAACGAAATGAGAATATGTATGTCAACTAAGTGTTGTTATCGGCCTCGGATGAGTCTCGAAATCGTACACCACAAAATTAACACAAACCAACCAAACTTCAAGCTATCACGCTTGATCACAACGGTAGTCTATCCTTAAAACACATATTTAAATTCAAGTAGGATGCTAAAAACGATTAAATGGCGATACGCCTCAACCACGTTTCATAGTATACACACATAATCGCCGCTAAAACGTACGCATCATTGATTATACTTCGGTTACGTTATAGTTACGACAACTAACATATCAAACCCATGAGGAATAAAGGAAATAAAGTAATACGTAAGTAAATTATGTTTCAAAAGAAAATGTCCAAAATGACACATCACGATGCGATAACGACAATCGAGATCAATCTAGTCAATATACAATATGTTACGAAGCGTTATTTACGTATCTAGAATATCAAATGAGGTTTACACTCAGTTATTCGAACAATAAATTAATTATCAAGATTGATAATTGGCGGTGAGGCTGAATTCTCAACAAACCCACATTTTAACATGTACGATAATCACGCAAGGAACATTGCTTCACGTACAATGCCTTTAAATACCATAGTATATACATACTTATACATACAATCATTCCTACGTACACGTAGGATTACAACGCAGTGTTGCCATGTAATGCAATGTAGCCCGTATGCCAATTACATGCAACATATAAGATAATCTTACGAGAATTTGTAAATTACGATAATAAGTACTCAACGTACAAAACAATATATCTTAATATATATCATAGTATTTACTTACTAAATACTAGGGAATTCGTGTCAGTTTGAGGGATACATCTAAAATATAAAGCAATGCTAAAGAAATCTTACCGGAGCCATGCAGTATAGTTGTGTGCTTGGACAATTTCTTACGACACCAAAAGTTATAGTTTAGGATTTTTCAAAATGACCTAGTTCTCTATAACTCATGGCTCTGATTACCAATCTATAACACCCCCAAATCATATGCGCAGCGGAACTACAACATTTTGGTGCTAGGCAGTTATCATCACAAAGAGACGTAGAAATTTGAACATAAGTTAAAGATTGATTAAAACATCAAAGTCTACTGTTTTCCAAATCCCATAAATAATCCAAAACAGAGTTGCATTTAGGTCCCCACTGAATCTCAACCCAAAAGTACATTTTCGTTCACATGACATAATATAAAATTTTTAAGTGCTGAAAGGGAGGAAAAACAAAGTAGACCGCCAAGCCACAACAACTTCCATCCTCGCATGCTCCGCTGCAATCAACCTTGGTTACCTGAAACACATGCTTAAAATCGTCAACACAAAGGTTGAGTGAACCTATAGGTTTATCAAATCATAGGTTGAACATAAGTATTAAAACCAATCATGACCATTCAATAGCATTGTCGTACTCACAATCTATTATTCAAGGATATTATCTTTAGCAATAGCTAATAATTGTGTTTAAGCTCGTGACACTAATCCGTTAACTCAGTCACCCGCGCACATTTACCGGCATGATTTAAGTGAAACTAGTGCCCCTTCTAAAGGCATTAGTTGTAATTATACCTTATTTCTTATCACAAGTTATCCGTCCGCAGAGGGTACTCAACGTACTAGCTCTCGTCTCGGATAGGGTCGTCAACCTCATAGTACTATCAATTGTATAAGCGGCTATCTCCGACCCACACAAGGGCAAGACAATAGTTAATAGTTCAAGAATTTAGGGACTTTTACAACTAGGTACTCAACACAATTCAAGGCAACATTCGGGTCCAACAATCATTCATGACTTATGTTCATTTTCATTTAAATAGCATGTATCCCCCTCGCGGGTAAAAACATTTGAAATAAGTAAAGAGCGAGGCTATAGACTCACCTTGCGTAGTAGTAATGGTTCTAGCGAAGACGTAACAAGAAATATCACCGACGATGTGGATGCGCAGGAAAATCTAACACGTGACCTAAAAGTCAAAGTACGAAAACCAAATCAATACTCCGCGTACATTATTGTACTAAACACACGCAAATCGAAACACTTAATGCTTATGAAAACTCACGCCAAAACCAAACAAGTAGTTGTTACTAGACTTATACCATTTACCTACGTAATTAAAGTTGATTCCCATTTTATAGATTTACCGATACTTACCAAAAGTACGGGCTGTTTGCTATGACTTAAGCACCTATATAAATTTCAAGAAAATTCACAAAAATACCTCATGACCTGTATAAAACCCATATTTAATCCCATGAAAATTTTTCACTTCTATGACGCGTTACACATCACATTACTAGACGTACACATTTAGAACTGATTTTGCACTTTGACCATGTTGGACTTGTTTGACCCCTTTAAAATACACCATTGACCAATACAACACCTGAGTCTAAAAATAGACTCACAAGTGCAGGTTTAAAACCAAAAACTAATTTTCAATCATTTACCAAACTCTATCTATGGTCCCCGGGATTTGACCCAAAACCAAACACAAATTCGGATTGTGTTGGTTCTCATCTCCCGGTACACGAACTTTCAAAATATCATAACTTTTGACTCGTTTGGAGTCGTAAGCTCTACCTTATACCAAAACGAAGCTAAAAAGAAGCTCTACAACAATATCCTATCATCTCAACACTTGGTCAACAGCCACTATACGAAAAATAGCCTTAAAGTTTCTGACCTAAAATGACCCTTTCAAAATCACATCAAAACATATTTTTGACCCATTTCAATCATTCATATACTTCTAATATCATCTAATAATCATCCTAAACAAACACGATCATACCTAACCACTTGTATGAACAATCACAAAGAAAACCCATTTCAAAAATCACACATGCAATTCAATTAAATGGATTAAAAATAACAATAACATGAATCTAGAACCATACGAATTCTCAAAATAGATCAAATCCAAGAAAAAAAAACACCCCCTCCTTTGGCCGTGGGTTGGGGCTGAAGAACACCAAAAAAGTTTAATCCCAAGCTTCCATGTTACAAATCCACGTTCCTAAACATAATTAAACACAAACCCATAAGGTTAATTAGATCAAAACATAATATTTTTCAAAATATTTCAAAAATTAGATCTAATAAAAAAAATGTTGTTGCATGTTGTAAATTAATGGTGGGATTTACTTATCTTGATGTTAGAAACATGGGTCTTTGATTAAAGTTTTCAAAATCAAATTTTTGTGGTGGTTTTGGGTGGTGGATGGTGGTGGCCGGCGGCCTAGAGAGAGAGAGGAGAGTGTGTGTGAAATTTTGAATGAGAAAATGAGGAGTGTGTGTGTGAAAAATTTCTTTTATATGCAAGGGAGGGTAGAAAGTGTCATTTTAGTCTTATTTTGGCCTTAGTTGTAAGATAAATTTTTAAAAAGGCAAAAATGGTCCCTAGTAGATTATTATAAATTTACGACAGTCGGGTTTTATCCCGGATTCATAAAAGTTAAAATCTCGTTCAATAAAAATACTTTTTCAAAGGTTTAACGCACACGAAAAGTAATAGTAAGGTTCCGAATCGACTTAAAACATAATAAAAAAAAACTTCGAAAAACTCAAATATCGATCAATCAATAATAAAAGATAATTTTTGGGCATCCGTCGGTATCGTAGTCGTTATCGGTTCTTCTTAAATCGTCAAACGTTAAATTACGACCGTAAACGTTGGTTTCAACTTAAACCGTCAAATCTATAGCAAACGAAATTTCTTAAAAATTTCAAAAATATTCATAAAATAGGATTAAATAAACGACGTTGGGCTCGGGATATCACATCCACAAGTGAGTCGCAACTTAAGAGAGATGCTCATACTGAACAACTCTTGAGACAATAAATTAGCATCATACGGCACATTCACGGGTATTACATATACAGTTTTAAAAAAAATCTCAAATTTCGAAATAAACTTTATAACTAAGTCCTAAATGACTTAAAACCATCCCCAAAAATATTCCCGTGACTAATTACCTCATCCGAGACCTCTAAATGCTAAACCGTAAATCGTAAAAATACGATTTTCTATAATACATATACGTATATGTAAAACCACTAAATAACACCATCTCATTTCATAGTCACTACCATGTGAGCTCATGAACATGAAATCATCACACATCGTTTCACTCACAAGGTACCCCGTACCGGAAACGATATCCAAACCACCAACTATACACACCAATTAGCACATAAACATGTAAAGACACGTAACTAGCACAAAATAAAACTAAGTGACGAACCTCAAAACCGCGGTTGTCACATAACTCCCTCCTAATAGAAATCTTGTCCCGAGATTCACTCCTTAGGATCAAAACATACCATTAGCAAACAACTGAGGATACTTGTTCTAAACGAACTCCTCTCATTTCCACGTGAACTTTAGTTCAAGCCTCAAATTACCATATATACTAACCAAGAATATTTAAATTCATTGCCAAACTCTTGACCTCACAGTCAATAAATCTCACAAATGACTCTATGATAACACAAACTCTTATTAACACAAATTCCGAATAACCGTTCATGCAGATATGCATTCTCAAACAACATTTACCAATCTTAATACACAAAATATAACATGTATACCACTCATTTCCCCCAGGTAATTCTATGCTCATAAGCTATTGGTCCGATCTTTCCAAAGATCATAAATGGACCTACAAAACTCTACATCAACTCTTCCATTCTACCAAAACATACCACCCGTTACTATGGGTGAAACTTCCTACATAACTTTGTCACTAAACTCTAGTGGTTTCCTCCTTTTCAACATAGCATCCCTTGTTGCTCTCATCCTTTCCACAAACACCATTACCACATTAGTAGCCTCTTTTAACAATTCTAGTCCACAATGGGGAAAACTCACCCTATCCTTTCATATAGTGCCTCAAATGGCATTTATCGACTTCTAGTATGATAACTATCATTATATGAAAACTCAGCCATCGCTAAAGAGTTTCCTAACTCCCTGTAAACCAATCACTCATGCCCTCAGTGTAACTCCTAAGGTTGTATAAATATCTCACTTGCCCATCCTTTTCCAGTTAGCTGGATATACTCATATACAATCATGTTCATCAACTCCGTTTAGTCCGTACCCCAAACTACTTAAAAAATTCCAATTTCCTTACAAAGTGACCTATGACGGTCTTTCACATATCCATTAGTTCTTCCAATCCAAATCAACTTATGATCTATACACATCATCAAAAGGACGGTTATCTCAGTTAGTCTATCAACTGCCATCCAAACTCATGCTACAACTACTTCCATTAAATTTGGATAGCTCATTAGTAGTACATATACACTTCTTTCTCACTTTTCTTCATGATTTGTTTTATACCCAACACTTCCTTTATACCTACACAATGTCCTACCTTCAAGGTCATATTGCTCCTCATCTTGTCTCAGTTAGACCAAGCCCTTCGTCCCTATGGCACATCACACCTATAACTCCTCATCCATTTGATTATCGATACGAAGCCTCCCAAACAATCACTATAGATCAGTGTCGTTCCTTTTCCACACTACGACAGTATTAGCCTGCGTTGTACTTTATTCTACTCATTAAGCTCTACCAAAGTTTTACCTTCGGTTCCTATCTCGACCTATTTCATTCATGCTTCGCTTCTATACACACTTCCTTCTTCTTCCTCAACTCCTACCATACATCATGATGTGATGCTTCCCATCGTTTCTTCCATTGTCATAATCCTTCATAAGGCATTCCATACATATTAGGCTAACTTTTACGCAAAACCCTCTATTCCATCACATCCGTACGCAATCCTTCCAACTTCTCAACTACGTGACTTCTCATTCCTCTTGAAATATTAAATGAATTAGTTAGTCTATCGCCTATCACCCAACTCTCGTCGTACTTATTCCTCCACCCCATTATGTATCCCTTTCACCAATTTCGTCCTTACATCGCCCTTTCTAAGCTACTCCTATCTATGTAGGAAATATAGTCTACGTCCCTTTTCTCCATATGATTGTCCAAGCCACACAACATGCATGTTGACGCGTTCTCTGCTTTAGACAACTCAACTCGTGTAACCTACATCCTTCATCCAAACCACCCTAATACGTCATCCATATAGTTCAAGTTCGTCTCAGCTTCACTTCATTCTTCTTATTCCATGTCTCATCAACTATGCTTGCCTTTCCCAGATGGTACTTGGCCTTGCAATTTTCTTTCATCACTTAACTCCACCCATCACCTTTTCCAAATGTTCAATCAAGATGATTAAATATGTGTTGGAGACGTTCATGATTTGTATAGATCATTCTCTACGTCTCGTACCCCAAATGCCTCTGGCATTCTAGGCAGATATAACAATCCAGCTCCACTAACTAAGTCTATCTAGTCATCTATATGCCAAAATTTTCCAAGTAGCTTCACTTGTTTTTTTTTCTTACAACCAGTTCTCCTACTCCCTCCTAATAGGGACGGACTAGAGTTTCATGTGATTCCATGTGGATCACACTCTCATCTTATACCCACATTAGTTTCCATTTGTCTACTAAGCCATATTTTTGAATTCTTATTCAAATCTCATACATCTACTTTGATCTTGCACCCAAAATGAGGTATTTTCAATCATAATCTTCTAGGAATACTTGGTTCTCTCCTTCCATGGTTCTCCATTATTCCTACACTATCCCGTCTAACAAAAATTCCATACTTCATTCATCAAATCTATGGTAATCACTAGTGCATTGGATAATGCATAGCTGTCTCTTCCAAAGATCTTTCATAACACCTTCACAAAACCGACTCTCTAATCACTTCTCCACGAAACTTATTCAACTCAGCTTCACTTCTCATCCCTCGATATTGATTGCCACAAAATTCTATCCGCATAGTCACTCGACTCCCCTTGTTACTTCCACGAGTTCTTAATCTCCCATGTCATGTATTCATTTCATCATGATCCACCGGTTCAGCTCTTTGTAGCTCCACTCCGATACTCGATCTGCCCTTCCTCGTCACGAACCATACGTAAATTTCCCATCATAGTGCTTGTCACCTTTCCAGTTCTCGCAACTTTTGTGACTCCTTCGAAATCTCTTGCATCCTTCTTGCAGCCGACGCGTAGTCCTTTCAGCTCCTTGCTTCGCGATGTAGCTCTTTACGCACTCCTTCTCGTCTCCATGATGTTACATAGGAACTTCACACTACGCAGTAGCTTCTAACTTCAACTCATCTACCACAATATTTCTAAAGGTACTTCAACCCCTCAATGACTCACTCTTCCTTACTTGTTGTACTTCATCATTAATCAGCTTCCTACCAATCATTCTTTTTCATCCATGTTTTCCTTCACGTGTCTACTACTACCTTGCCTCCATAACTATACCAATTCACTTGCGTGTTATTTGCCCAATCTTTCTATTAGTAGAAACTTTCTACTCTACCCTTACATTCACTAGTACTTTCATAAATCTCCTAATGGTACTTCAACCAACTTCTCATAGCATGACATCTCGTTCCCATGACCAGTCAACCAGCTTTACTTACTCCTTTATTCACGTAACCAATATAGGTTTCAAAACTTCACAAATCTTAATCATTCCTTCAACACAACCTTTAAACCAAAACACATCTCTGCATTATAATATCTAACCATAAGTAATACTACCCAACTCTATCCTCTCATCCTAACGTTTCCACAACCGCATAACTAAATCAACCATGATGTGTAACAAAAGAATTCCAAACAATCGTGCCCCAATAAAATATAGGGTAAAACGAACCCTAGCCAAAACAACTGAAAACAAAACAATGTAATCCGAAAGATCAATGGAGTGTGCCAACAACGAAAAATTTAGACTCTTCACGATTAGTATTACCAAATCTTGATACCTTAGAAAAAAAAATTTAAACTTTCATCCCAATTAGTTACTTCTCATAAGAACCAAACTTCAATACTACTAAAATCAATCATACTCATTTTTAACCAATAACTCATCCTTTATCTTCATGTTTCTATCAAGATATCAACTAGTTAGTATACTAGAATCTTATTCTAACCATATTTACCCATATTAAACTTATTTCACTTGTTATTATGAAACCAATACATGTTTATAAAATACACTTTTTTTTCCATTTAGGTTGGTTATAACTAAACTACTACAAGGTGTGGCATTATTATTATCATTACTATAATAAAATCTCTTTTTTTTTACTCTTTCCGTCTTAGTTAAATTATTCTAAAAATTTAACTCCACTTAAGGAAATTATTGTAAAATTTCTTTACCCCTTTAAAATGTATTATCACATGTTACATAGAAAACTAATCCAATTATTTTCAAGACAATTTTTTTATAGCTTACTACCACAAACTAAAAAAATATGTAAGTCACGGTATCATACCATACACTTACAATTTTTTTTTCAAAACCGTTTTCCTATAATCAGCCACACTTATTTATAAGAAAATTTAGTAGTTCTCATTAATAAAATACATACCCGAATGTAGACACAAATCAAAAGACCCAAAACGTCGTTGGAACTCCATTAAACTCCAGCACCATAAAACACGAGCAAACACAAGGTACGTTCAAGTTATAATAGGTTAATAACTACTGAACGACCATATACCATAACTTAACACATAGTAGTATATATACATCCGCATATATATACCTATTAAATCACCCAAAACATACTCGTTACCATACATGTCAGATCAACCAATCGCGTCATACACTCGTTTTTTTTTACGAGTAACCACCATCTTACCACAAGGCATAAAACCCATCACTAAAACCAGTCCATATCATGTGACCCCATAATCACACAACATGACTATAACCCAAAACATATAACACACTCAAACATAGCCATATCGTAGGCAACCGTTACATAAACCCATATACTATACATATACCAATAATCCACATCTCATCAGATACAAGCATGTTCTAACCCTCTTTCATGCAATCATACTTAGGAACCCATTGAAGTTGTGGCACTTGTATAACTATGTTGGCCACCATACTTATACAATTACCCTTTCCCTAATGCACTCCCTCCTATGATGACACTTATAAGAATCAATACAACACATACACATAAATCCATCAACTCACCTAAGCACATAACCACATAAACAATAAGATCAAAAACTCCAACTAATAAAATAACATAGTCAAACTCTTGGAATACATAAATTCATAGTCTAGCTAAAACAGCATAGACAAAATCCAAAACGAAAACATAATCAATTATAAGTCATGTCGCCAATCAAAATGAAAACACCTTAAAATCCTTCCTACCCATGTACTCCTAGTAACTCAAACTACCACACGATTCTTAGGGAACATGACTTAAACATCAAAAGAAAAATAACATACCTCAGGTACATAAAATAACTCAACCAAAGATAGAAACTACCTTGTACCAAATTATGTACTATAATGTATAATTTAAGCAAAATACAACAATGACTAGCGTGGACGATTATGGTTCAACCCACACTAGTCACAACCCGAAAAGAAAATAACATGTGGCTAAGTATGAACCATAGTAGTTCATAACTTAACAAACATCACAAAATAACATCCAGACACGTCAATTATTATAAAATGCACACATACTCCTATGACGCCTATATGCAGGGACCCTTAAGCTATAGACTAGGCTACGCGACTAGGCAACCTAATTCTCTATAACCATTGTCTCTGATACCATTCTGACACACCCACCATGGCGGAATATGGAGCGCGACGTATGGATATCATCACAACATGGCGTGTCTATAGAGGTAACTAAATGAAATGAAATGTCATAAAAATGGTGACACAAATGTCATGACAATATCTCCATAAAATGCAGGAGTCTAGGCAAGTAGGTAACAGTCCTACCTCTTACCCAAGACAAACAATAACATAAACAAAGCAAACATATAGGTGTCAACAGTATCACTTATTAAACAAACAAAAGAAACTAAGAAGGAACGGGGATCTCCTTCTAAATGCATTCCTACGTAACTCCAAATCCTAGCCACTCAGGTTCTCACGCTTAACCATAATATCACCTGAAAGAGACACTAAAACACGTCAACATAAAGTTGGTGAGAGTCATAGGTTTAGACTCCAACGCCAAAATCAAACCATAAGTTATGAACAACAACCACTAACAAATGAACATATGGACAATGTGATAAAAACATGCATTAACAACTAATATTCAAGATTTAACAAACCAAACCAAATTCAAGGCTCCCAGCCTTACCAAACACCATGGTACCATAGGCGCCCATACACCTATGTACCAATCCCAAGGCCCCGCCTTGTCATTATCCATTGGTCCCATAGATGCTCACACATCTATGTACCTCCCCAAGGCCCCGCCTTGTCAACATCCCCTTGGTACCAAGTCAAATCACAAAAACAATCATGAATCAATTAGCAGTTAATCACATAAGTATGCACAAGTCCATCACCAAACACAAAACATTCACAACATAATTTATAAAACCATAACAAGTGTCTCTTCCATCCCATCTGGAAGTCAAAATTATTAGTAGACATGGGACTGTGAAACTCACCTGATTGAGCTTCTCCAAAAGTCTGCGCACTAGCAAAAAGCTAACAAACAAAAGTACATAATCAATACATGAACCAAACACTAAAATGGCTCATCAACCTATGATGGAAATCTAGCCTTCTCCCATATATGTTCCTCATTAATATACTCTAAACACCCCATTACCCTTCCCTAACAAGTCCTTAACTTAATTTACTTCATAACCCGTCTCGTTAACATTTTACCCAAAACAGTCCCGGTTTTTAGGTCTCCAAACTATAAGCCAAACGCCAACCTAAACATACCCATGATCTCTGTAAAGGAAACTCTATGTCCTTACATATCTTAGCTAACTCCTCCCTTTTGCCCCAACCTTAAAGCTACTGTTAAGGGCCCAATATATGTATATATACTTTCGTCTATCCGGATTTTACTGATTTTGAACATACAAAAAGTTTGTTATGATTAGGGGGTCTTACCCTAACCCATTTTCTTAGCCCCAATGCAGATACTTCCTATAACATATAAACCAACTCCCGTGTTCGTTTGAAAGTTACAATACAACCTTAAGTACCCCAAACAACCCAAAACATAAAAAGAAAACAGGCTGATTTCAAAACTGATTTGACCTCCGACTGTTGTAACCTGTTTTTGACCCACTTCCCGACCTTCAATTTAGTTCTCGTTTCTTGAATTTGAAATCCACTTCAATTACCTTTCCAGGGATACTTGGATCGCAAAATAAGAGTTTGTAGAACTCCCTATATGATCAAAACAATGACACAAAAATTCTGCCCAGTTTTTAAAAACAGGTTTATTTAAATTAACCTATATAATTACCCATAACCCCACTAATTACAAGCCCTAATTTATTTAATCATTATAATATCATTAATATATCATTAATATATTGTTTTTAATTTAAAACCCTAACCTAAATCCATCATAAGATGATTAAAAAAAATATTAAAACAATTTAATTGAAAAGGGTTATGAAGGTTTTACCTTAAGATTAATGGAAGATGAAAAAAAACAATGAAACCCTAAAAACACTCACAAAACCGACGGCCAAAGACTCCAAGACAAGAAAAAATGCGTTTGATATTGTGTGTGATGTTCTTTTTATAGTACAAAGTTCCTTGTCCAACCAAAAGCCCACTTACCATAAATCTTCCCCTTTTTGTGTTTAATCGGCCAAAACCGACTATATATATATATATATATATATATATATATATATATATATATATATATATATATATATATATATATATATATATATATATATATATATATATATATATATATATATATATATATATATATATATATATATATATATATATATATATATATATATATTATATTTTTTTCTTTTTTTATTACTTATTATTACCTTAATTTACCTTAATTTATTTCAGCTCCTAAAACCTCCAAAACATCAAAACCGTAAAACTAGTCAAATTTACGCGTTTACCGTAAAAGACGTAAAATATACAGTTTTAAAAAAAATCTCAAATTTCGAAATAAACTTTATAACTAAGTCCTAAATGACTTAAAACCATCCCGAAAAATACTCCCGTGACTAATTACCTCATCCGAGACCTCTAAATGCTAAACCGAAAATCGTAAAAATACGATTTTCTATAATACATATACCTATACGTAAAACCACTAAATAACACCATCTCATTTCATAGTCACTACTAGGGGTGTCAATATTTCTGACCCGGCCCGAACCCGACCCGACCCGAACCCGACCCGAGCATATTAGGGTCGGGTTACTCGGGTTGAAATTTGAATTCGGGTTAGTCGGGTCAACCCGACTAACCCAAATTCAAAATCGGGTCGGACATCGGGTAAAATATATATGTTTAATTCGGGTTCGGGTCAACCCGATTGACCCGAATAAGAAATTATTTAATTTTTTTTTATTTTTAATATATAAATTTAATACAAATTCTATTAAAAAATTAAAAAAAAAAGTTTTTTTTTTAATATTTTACCCATACTCGGGTTGACCCGAACCCGAATAGACCCGACCCGAGTAGACCCGACCCGAATAGACCCGAACCCGACTAACCCGAGTTTAACTCGGGTCGGGTTCGGGTAAATTATTTTTACCCTCAACCCGAATTCGACCCGACCCGAATAACCCGAACCCGACCAACCCGACCCGATTCCCACCCCTAGTCACTACCATGTGAGCTCATGAACATGAAATCATCACACATCATTTCACTCACAAGGTACCCCTTACCGGAAACGATATCCAAACCACCAACTATACACACCAATTAGCACATAAACACGTAAAGACACGTAACTAGCACAAAATAAAACTAAGTGACGAACCTAAAAACCACGGTTGTCACAAATGAGCAGTAGCTAAAACGGAGTTAATTGTAGCACATATTATGTAGTTTGTGCTGCCCAAAATTGAGCTTCTATCTCCTTGTAGAACTCAAGATATGGCAAAAATGGTGAAAGTGAGTTTGATAATCAGATTTGGAAATAAAAGTATATATTATAAAATAAGCACTCAAGTAATACTATTATAAAATACATATGTAAAACCCACTAACTTATGATAATACTTATAAAATAAGTTATATAATTTTATAAATAAGTATGACATTTTATAAAATTACAAATTGATATATTTTCTAAGTTTTACGTCTTTTCGGCTAAAACCGAAAGATTAATGTTTTCGTCAAATAAAACTTAGACGGTCTGGCCCGTCTTATGTAAACTTTTTATAAGTTATCTACTGATAAGTAAGTACATTTGACAAGTAAAAACCGATAAAACCCGAGCTTTATAACTTATGGACATTAACGGGCCAAATTTTCCTTATTGGACCACTAGCCCAACTAGCTTGGCTAAACACTAATGGACTTACTCATGGGCTTAACCCACTTGGGCCTAACATATGAGTATAGGCCTGGAATTAAAAGTATAAATGGACTAATATAATGTATTGAGCTTTTAATGAGCTTATTGGGCCTCAACATATAAATAAGCTGAAACTAGTATAACTAATCTAAAAATTTGACTAACACATAACACTATAATGTGTATGAAGAGATAAAAGCCCACTTGATCATCATCATACTTATAATATCATCATATATATACATAGCCATTATTTTTATAAAGTCATTGGACAAGAGTCTAAGACCGAGTATTATTTGTCTAGGTTTCCGTGATTAAAGCACGTACCGTACATCCGAATCGCCGATAACCCGCCTTCCCACACCAATGTGAGTTCATAGCCTCACACTCTTTTAAATGTTTTATGAAATGTTTTATAAACCCGCGAGGGAGATAACATGTTAGTTTTAATAAAATAGGACACCAGTTGTCCCGATTGTTTGCTTATTGGTATAGACCCGAATGATTATATGACCCGATGAATGATTATATGACTCGATGAATGAAATGAAATGGATTATTATAGTTAGGTTATGTCACTAAAAGTCCCATTAACATGAATTGTGAACTACCGGGATTGGTAGACGCTTATGCATATAATAGTACTATTTGGGAAGATCACCCCAGTTCGCGCCTTGACGGTTGATCCGCGTCGTGCCACATTGATTGGTAAGCGAATTTATGTATGAGAAGATTTATATAAGCGTGATTATTGTGACGACACGCTATTTAGATGGGCAAATAAATTTCGGGTTGGCTACCCGTTGTTTTTATAGTAAGGTATGTCATGCGGCTTATAATAATCCAATATGGAAACTACTGATGTACGAATTGAATTATAATATATTGCTTGACTAGCAATACGGGGTCTTATTAATGATATTATGTTCGTGTTTTGGTTTTACATAACCATTATCATATAACGGTTTTTATTAAACTTTATACAACGTTATAAAACGTATTGTATGATGTTTTTAACAACAATGGTTCGTATAATGGTTTTGAAGGCAGAAGCCTATATTATGATTTACGACTAAGAGTTGTATAAAATATCTTTGGTCTATTTTATGGCCTATTACAAAGATTTGTACAAAATGATTTTCGGTAATAATTTTATACCGATGATATATTAATGGTTTTTATTAAACCCTATGAATTCACTCGGCGTTTTCGCTGACTTTTTTAACATGTTTTATCTCAGGTACTTGAAGGTAATTCTCGGGAAGACGACGAGAATTTATGGCCCGCATACAAATAAAATTTCCATTCAAATGTTTTGTAAAATTGTATGCAATACTATGACTTGGGACCTATGTAATTTGATATTCATGAATGAAAAATGCTTTATTATTAAACGACGCGATTTTTAAGCGTTGTATATGATTTTAGTAATGTGCTATCCCGTAACACCAACGAGTCTTCCGCTGAACTAAAGTATGAATATTTGGGGGCGTTACAATAGATCACTACTAACAATGGAAAAAAAATCTACATAATCAGCAACAATCAAACCTTAAAATTAAAGAAAGTACAATTGATAGCAATCCATAAATGTTTACTGATGTTTGTTTTCCATAAACCTGTACATTCGTGACTGATATGCTTTAATACGATTGAAACTGAATGAAACAACAAAGATGAAAGATCGAATTAGGGTTTACAAAGATGGATTAGGGTTTAAAAGATTGAGACAAAGATCAAAGAACGAATAAAATTGAAAGTGGATAAAATAACAAAGATCAAAGATCGAATTAGGGTTTACAAAGATGGATTAGGGTTTAAAAGATTGAGACAAAGATCGAAGAACGAATACAATTGAAAGTGGATAAAATAACAAAGATCAAAGATCGAAAAATGGATTAGGGTTTAAAAGATTCAGACAAAGATCAAAGATCGAATATGATTGAAAGTAGATAAAATAACAAAGATCAAAGATCGAATGTTTTTATTAACAAAGATCGAAGATCGAATAACTTTATTCAGGTTTTTGGATTAAGATTTAAATGACGTTGATAACAGAAATAATGGATGGTATGTGTGTTTTTTACCCGTCGTTGTGTGGAAAAAATGAGAAAAAGGGGATATACCATTATTTATAAGCACGGTTTGAAAAGGCGATTTTAAAAAAACTGCGTTTTACAAAATCGTGACCCGCCCAAAAGTCACGTAAATAAGGCAAGTAATGAATTTTTTTAGCTAATTATAAAATCCTATTGGTTAAAAGATGTGACTGGGATATGACTGGATTAAAAACTGTGGTTTCAAGTCTTAATTATACATAAATCTAATATATATATATATATATATATATATATATATATATATATATATATATATATATATATATATATATATATATATATATATATATATATATATATATATATATATATATATATATATATATATATATATATTTATATACTAGCGTCGTAACCCGCCCAACGGGCGGGGTTGTTTTTTAGTTTTTTTCTAAAAGTACGTTTGTGTGTTATTTTATTGTGTTTAGAGTTATGGTTAGGTTTATCACTTTTTTTTAGCCCATGCCACCCAGTGATCGTGTTTTGTTTCTTTTATATACTCAGTGATCATGTTGTCGTTTTGTTTTTTGTATTTATGGTTTTTTTCAGTGTTTGGTTTGTTTTTTCAACTACGTTTTCTGTTTATATTAGTATTTTTTTAAAATAATTTGATTTAGTTTTATTTATTTATTTATTTTAAATTTTGTATTTTTTTATTACTTTTTATATTTGTCCCATCCTTGTATTTACACTGCAAGGTACATAGGGGGAATAAAGACTGTTTGTCTGAATAAGAGAAGAGAAAAGGTCAATACTAACATAAAGAATTAAATAAACTAACATTTATTTGTGTTTTCACTCTCGTTCTAAAATAATTATCCTTTATTTATTTTTTTGGTTTTGTTTTTCCAACTTTGACATTAAGTAATTTTGTTTGTGTTATATAAATAGTTAATTATTGTATTTTAAATGTATTTTCATTCCCAAACCCAATACGATTTGTCAAATCAGGTTAAAATTGTTGTCGCGTTAGTTTGACCCAAACTCGATAAAGCTGTAATAAGGTTGGGTTTGGGTTAAATAACTTATGTTAGAGGGTTATCGGGTCAACCCAATAATCCGTAATTGCAATTTATTTATTTTTGTTAGAAGTTTCATGTCGTTTTGTTTCTGTTGTAGTTATTCTTTGTACACATATTTAAAAATTGTCTACTATGTTGAGTTTGATATAGTTAGTCATTTTTTAGTCTAACAATGTTTGTTTTCCTTCGTTGCTTACTGTGATCATATTTTTTATCTTTCACCAAACCACAAGGAAATCTTAGACCTTGTTCTTTCACTAAAAAAACTCCACATACTTCCATGACCTTTTCAACCCAAATTTTGACGTTCCTTTAGCCTTACGACAAGTTTACAAAATATGACACCAAAGTGAAAATTTACAACTATTCTTGCTCAAACGTTTTAGTCAAAAATCCATTTCCTTTGTACTTTTACAAGACAGATGGTTTTTGTTTTGCAAAAGAAAAGTCGAGTTGCATGGTTCAAAAAGTCAACTTCTGTTTTTACAGTAACCACGGGCTAGCATTTTTTTTTGCATCAAGGTTCTTTTGACCCTGATTTTATTCAAGTCATTGAAAGTTCACACATGATTCATATTTGAATAAGACTTTAGTTTTCTTTTATTTCAAACATTTCTATTTTGAAATTTGACCAGCTAGTCCTATAAAAATATAGTATCATTGTTGATAGTGAACCTCGAAACACATTTTTGGGTACGAAAATGATGATTTTTAGAATTTGAATTGGGATTTGACCAATAAGATTCACTCTTAGGTTGTTGAGGTTTTACACCATGATCTTTCAAAGGTGTTGATGAAATCGGTCCCAAGTGGCGTAGCTTTGAGAGCATCTTAATTTATGCCTTAAACTCAAGTGGCCCTTGATTCACTTGACCTCTATACACCTTCCTAGATCCTCCTTATCCAATCAACAGTTCCTCTCAAAGTTCTTTGTTGCAGATATAATCTCTGCAAGAGAAACACCAAAAACCATTCGCTGCTTATATAAGGCAATCAATTTTAAATAAATAAACGCTTATAACGGGCAAAAATGAAGAAAACAGTAACCTACTGCTTCTCTGCTTTTTTTGTGATAGCATTAATATTCCAACTTAGGAAGTAGGAAGTGTGTAGGAAACAAAATCAAGTGACAGTAACCATATGTGGCATATTGGTGAGCTGGGTAACGATTGAGTTAACCCAAAAACTTTTTGTTCAAACTTTTAATAAACAGTGAATGTGTCAAAAAAACAAAATCCAATATTTCAAATTCTCCTGAATTCCATCTATAGAGCAGACCTTAGAAAAGTAAAAGTGCATTACAACAAACGCATGAATTCATTTCCTGAACATCCAAATACTATATGGTTAGAAATAGAAAGTCAGGAGATGTGAGCTCTTTATTTTGCTTATTTCCCCAATATCTATTTAAGGCAACTCATTATGAGACACAATTAGTTTAAATATTTAATCATTGGCTTTTTTTTATTTGAGCCTCTGGTAGGAGATATATGTTAGTTTGGTATAATTTGTGACTCCTGAAAAAGTGCCATCAGCTGCAATAATGTTTGACTTTCATACACGTTCAAAGCATCCTGCATATATGATCACAATTACTAATATTTTGACTGTTGTATTATTGTTGGACCTGTTAGAGATTAGAGAAAATGTGAATTGACTCATTCATGCAAACATGAGTCGGGTTACCACTATAAGTCATCACATAGTAATTCTAAACGCAACTGCTCCAACGTCGAGAAAAATCTATGTTTTACACTATGGTAGACACAACAGTAAGGCGCCAAGAGACTAAAAGAAAATATATAACCTTTGCAAGCTTCTACAATTTATGTTGTTGATTTTTCTACAGGAGTGATGAATACATCTGTAGATTTAAAATATACTTAAGCTAGATTAAATAAAAACTAATTTTGACCCGTAACAAACACTTACCAGGGTAGCCTCCAGCAAAAGCATCAGCCTTCTCGATACCTCAATCATGATATCTACAATAGGTGGATCTTTAGTAAACATTCCTGAATAATGATGTGAAAATGCATTTTTAACTCCTAGTAACCTGTAAAGTTGTTTGCTTGTGCCAAATATTATCAGCATGTAATTAATTAACGCTTTTTTTGTAACTTCCAATGCTCATCCAGAAATAAGATGCGCGATGCAAGTTCCATGTTTGTACCATGTATCTTTTTCTAAGCCAAATACCAAACGTCCTATCTTTGCTATATTTTCGTTCAGAAGCTCAAGCTATTGGCTAATTGACTTGGTATTAATCACAATGATAGTTGTAATTAGAAGTGCAACTAAACTACTTAATGTGATCTAATTTGATAAGTATGTGGATGATCGTGTAGTCAAGATGGGGTGCATACGGATGGACCTGATGGTTTGGTTTTGTACGTATGTGCTCAATAGAATTATGGTCATCCCTCTATCTAACTTAGAAAAAAGCTAAAATTCAAGAGTCAATGCAAATAACTTACCTAAACTTCAGCCGATTTCAAATTTTGACTTCCTACTGGCTACTGCCACACAAGTCCGGTTCAAATGTTGACTTTTGACAGTCCAATGATGTATATTACTATTCTTTATCATCAAAATGTATACATATATGTTTTTCATGAAGCTATTTTTGCAAATTCCAAATTCCATAAAGGATATAAATGAGGATTCAAAGGGATTATTAGCTTTAAAAAGTTTATAGAAGTCTATCGTACCTGCTCAGATGCACCTTCGCTCACTTTGTGCCAATTTCCACTTTGATCGATGTATGTTATCACTATTCATTTGTCCACTTGATTGAAGGGCAGAAAATGAACCTCATTGATTCCCGCTCGGTGTTTCCGGCTTTGTGGGCCCACTTCTAGGGAACCTAGGCACATTTGCCAAGTTAAAAGATCAGGTGTGCCTTAAATGGTCTGCATATAAATAACAATAACAAAGCTTAAAATAAATATAACCGTTTGAGGTCAGTGTAAGCTCTTGCTTCCGTAATTCAACTGAAATCCTTTTGCATCTGTGGCTGTTCCAATTACAAAAACATTAATCCTTGCGCATGTTCCAATTACAGAAACCTTAGTCACAGAAGCATAATCAGTTAGGTTTATGTTGTTCCAATTATAGAAACCTTAATCTTTGGGCCTGAACTTAATCAATGAAACTTACCTTTAGTAACATCCTTCTCTTTCTGCAAGTGTTAAGTGATACCTTTTTAGCCAGATTATATCACCCATCATAATCTTTTTCAAGTAATAGTTGCAGCTAACAATATACACATTAAAGTTTATCATGATTCGTATATGACCAAGTAACAGCCACTGGAATAAATAAAATCTTTCGACCCTGCAGAATATAGATTGCTTAAATGACAATGATTACAAAAATCAATGAGGCTCATATAATCAATGAAACTTACCTTTAGTAACATCCTTCTCTTTCTGCAAGTAGGCGATACTAATAGAAGAATGCAAATGAATGCACCTCCTTACTGCACTGAACAGTTCCAAGTGCAATCAATATTCAAACTCAAAACTCTATAGCACTACTGTCTCTGTTACACTGGTTGACCCCATGTGTAATCCTAGCAAGGCCTTCAAGGTAATCGATAATTAAGAAATCAAGACATACCCTTGAAAACATATTACCATGAAACTAAGTGTACTCAACATAAAAGAATCCTCATCGCCTATAACATTTTCTATATACTAAAGAGCATTACGGTAGGAGATAAAACCTAATACCAATTAATAATCCAAAAAGAATCCGGAGCCCATCAGTTTGAAATGATGACGTACAGAACGCCAAATGAGTATTTATATAATTAAGGTTATACATACCCATTTTTCACTGATCACTACAATGTTTCAACAGTGTGCGCCTGTGTAGGTTGCTGAGGCGAGAGATTCTTACTCTCTACTATCCTTCCACTTTCCGCGAAGTTGGAATATTGTCTAGGTGGGTCAGATAGGTTCTGAAGAAAAATCGTTCAGATGCATCACATCCGACATCAATTTCATAATAAGCTTATATAAGCAATCAAGGTTCTTGTGGGTTGGTCAATGTTGTGAGAGTCGCATGTCGGAGTTCATTTAAATAGGTAGTCTACTAACACGATTGTCTTTCTATTAGGTCTCTCGAAAATGCTCCTGATTCATGAGATTCATGGCACATCAATCCTGTTTTGGTTATTGCCTGGTTCACGATCCGTTGTGCTGCACCGCTGTTAGGTTTGTTGTTTTGTTTCATATCATGGTGTGTTTGTTAGCTATTCCAGTTCTATGAGATGGTTCAAGCTCTACTGCTCCACTGGTTGTCTTGTGTCAAGTCACCTGTGAATTGGGTCAAAATTTCAGAATCTGTGTATTGTTAGACTTCTAATTGAGGTGCTCGAGTCCGAATTGGTGTTTAAAGAATTTATTGAGGTTTTTAAATATCAGTCGTACATGTTTAAGTGATGATAGAAATCAGTTAAGCTCTCGATTGTCGTATAATGCTCAATAAATGCTGGTACATCAACTCCATTCGGGTTTCTCAAAGCTCTAGTAACATCACTCACTACAACAATGCATAACTAAAGTTGAACATTAAATTAACTTCCCGTCGTCAGCAAGTAATGTTTAATCTGATATGTTCCTAAATAAACACACACACTAATGAGAATTAATAAAACAACATATGTTGTATACATATAATATATCTCACTTACCATCAACGCTCTAAGAAAGAGTTGATGATCCAAGCCTCCAACGGTTCACATCTACTCGGGTACCTTTGAAGTTCATTAATATTAAGTTGCTGAAAGATATGATTTTTCAGATTACTTTAGCGAATGCAACTTGTAAGTCAACTTGTATAAAGATTTCAGGTAACATGTAAAAGAAGACATATTTACATAGAATTGACTATTAAAAAAACATCATGTCTGAAGAAATAAATAATACCACCGAGACACATATTTCTTCCTGTATATACACATACATGATGATATATTCTAAAATTAACTTGGGAGGTCACTGTCACGTACTTAGGGTAACATGACTACTTCAGACATTGCAGCAGATACAAGCTCAAGATCAATACCATAAGTCTGAGAGACCGAGACCAACCAACTTCGGCCATCATATCACCAAAAAAAGACCAGCAAAAAATTTGAGCTTTTTGGAGAGGTCAGACACCTTGGGCTTCAAGAGGTCATGAATAATTTTTTTCATTAGGACCCGAAGTTTCATTACCAACTGCAGTAGACCAGAAATGATGACCCAATTATAATTGACTCATTCTGAACAGGAACCCCTAACAAAGTGTAAGAAACCAGGATCAAATAATTTTATATTTTGAGAGGGTAGGAAAAAAATTGAAAAAAATGCCCAGAAAATGGGTTCTGAGCATAATCCATTGACAAAAATGCTAATAATGCTCCACGACCTAAGATAACAATACATAGCTTATGGGGAGAACAATGACCTTTCTTTCACTTGTGAGAAGAAGGTGCCAAAGGAAAACCAACCAATATAAAAGAAAATTATATAACCTAAGGACATTTACCCGATGGCCAATGCTAAAACTTGTTTGAGAATCAATATATGAATTTGTGCAGCATATTACAATCAGATGGATGGAGTGAACACATTCATTCTTATGATGACATGTCTGCTTGAATTGAAAACCAAAGAGAGAAAAACAACTAACCTATTCCAAGATCTAAGCCCATTTCACCAAGAATTGTGATATAATAATAAACACATAAGGAGCCATAGAAAACTAACAGCAAAAGTGTGTCAATTTATGTTCAAACCTAACTGTATATTCAGAGAAACCTAACTGTATATTTAGAGAATGATCTGGGAAATTGCTAAAACGTGGTATCCATGGCTGCCAAGAATACCACACACTGAACAAAATAAGCGATACTTTATTCATCAAATGACACTAAATATTGTTCACCGGTTTTGCCATTTAGGAGAGATCACATCATGTGCAACTTACTTGACACATATATTTGCATCATTTAATTATTTTTACTCTAGCGTTTGACATAACTTTGTATGAAATTAAGAATAATGTGCTAAGAGGGTTACTTAAGAGTGTTGGATACATTCAGAGAAAAAAGACATGCTACAATCAGGAATAGGGTTGTGATGTTTAGGCTTCATATTCACCCAAGTACAACTTCTGTTAAAATTCAAGTATCCTGCCATGTTTTTTCCATAACAACATTGTCACCCAAAAGTGCAGCCTCATGTTCAAAGCCCACTAAGTACAAATTTTTCACCAATCCTTATAAAAAATACCAAAAAGTTCCATCAATACCTGTAGAATCACTTAAGTTGAAAAAGGTATCACATCAAAATAGTAGAGACAATAAAAAGTGCAGCCTCATCTGATTTTCATAGGTTTTATCATTATTATCATTAAAAACGTACACGTAAAGAAAAATAGTAGAGACAATGCATATATACTCACATAGAAACATAATGCGTTTTAATAGAAAATTACCTTTTCTCAAAGTGCTCCTAATCTTCCAAGAGGAAGCCTTCCATCATCTCGGGTGTCAGTGTATCATTAACTGTATTTCCATTTGACAGTGTGTGCGATAAATGGCAAGATCATAAAACTTCAATGACAACTAATAGATGTCGTTCAAGTCAGTAGCTTCCTACTTGTATATATATCAGTATATCACCAAGTGATAAAAAATAAAAAAAGGTTTTGATAAACTAATATACAATGTTCTAGGCATCTGTTAGAGGAATGACAGAAGCAATGAACTCCTTAATGCAGCATTAAGCATTAACAAATCTTGATAGGCCTTAATCTCATAAAGCATATCAAGACGTTGTGGATCAATCTCATAGATAACTTTCTGTTGTAACACTTCAAATCTATCCTAAAATTACCGCAAAGTATTTGCCAATATCAGGTTCTCAATAAGGTCAAATACGATACTGAGGCATCTAAGGTTCATCATGACAAGGCATGACTCGTAAAGTCCAGGTTTAAGTAACAAAAGAGCTAACATACCTATATGCAAACTTTAACAGCTACTCTAACCTTAGAGCTTCGGGAACTGTTGCTACCCTTAGTTGATCGATCACTATCACTTAAATTGAAATCAAATGACATGTATGTTGGAAATACGTTTTACGTATTAGAAAGGATCGGTCACTCCAACAATAGTCCATGTTATAGCTCGTAGTTTAGTTATTTACATTTATCAAACAAAGCCCAAAACCGAGCCCATGGATTGTATGGGTCGGCGGCCTAATGTAAACCCAAGCCCATCTCATGGGCTTGGGTATATAAACCCTCTCCTTTGATGGAGAGGGTGTGTGGTTTCATAATTTACACATAGTTCCTTTTAACTTTCTCTCTCTAAAGTGTGAAATCCACCATCTCTCTATCTCATTCTCTCTCTAAAAACATAAGCATAGATTTACATATCCTACAAATGGTATCAAGAGCTTGGGATGAAATAAAGGTTTGTTTTTAGTGTTGCGTATTGTTTTCTAAACAATTCGTAGAGTATAGGGTTGTTTTTGCCGAAATCTTCAAAATTTTTTGGTTTGATCGTAGTATTAAGTAGTGTAACATAGGGATTCGTGCTTAAAAGTGTTCTTGGTATCTTGGTTTTCATTAAAACATCATCTTTCTTGGATCAAAAGTGCAAAAAAGTTGTGTGTTCTTCATTCCGAAATTTAAGCAGAATCTCCATCGGAAAGTACAAGTTGAACGTGGGCTTCCATCGCAATAACCTTACCATCGGAAAGGGTTTGGTTCTACATTGCGATACGTGGGTTTTATTACTTATTCCGATCTGGACATTCCGATCGTACTTTGCGATCTGGGATTCCGACGGGTATAAGGAAGTATTTTAAGTCGTTACTCTGCTTGAATTTTGTCAGCTACTTTGCGATCTGAGCATTGCGATCTGAGTATTCCGATAGATTTTGCGATCTGAGTATTCCGACAGGCTTTGCGATCTGAACATTTCGACAGCATTGCATTTCGATCTAGGCATTCCGATACCACCATCATTCCGACCAAGTTACATTACGATCTGGACTTTGCGATCTAAACATTTCGACTTGCGATCTGGACTTTCCGATCTGACATTCCGATCTGGCATTCCGATCTAGACATTCCGACAATCCAAAAATTATTCCATAAAAAATTTCGAATCGAGTGTAATTTTGTCTTGGAATTTTTGGTTTATCGAGAACATATTTTAAGGGATTTTAACATTGTTTCTCGACTTCAACACAAAAACACTTAACCTTATTTCATTGTTCAATCAACTTTGTAAATCTTAACTTATTGAAATGGAGTACACATCTCTTACGGATAATTCCATCCTCTCGGGTACGGATAATCGTCCACCAATGTTGGTGAAGACTATGTATGAGGAATGGGCTTCCCGAATGGAACTTTATATGTTGAACAAGGAGAATGGACATCTAATTTGGGCATCGGTGCTCAATGGACCATTAGATTATGGTACAGTGACGGAAGGTACGACTACTCGTCCTCGCACAACGGGTGAGTTGACTGGAGATATGAAGATTCAAGATAAATGTGATAAGTATGCTACAAACATCATTCTCCAAGCCCTTCCTCCAGATGTCTACAAACTCGTCAGCAAACATAAAGTTGCCAAAGAGTTATAGGATAGAATTCGTGTTCTAATGCAAGGCACCTCGTTAACTAAACAAGAACGAGAGTGTAAGCTTTATGATACTTTTGATAAGTTTGCCTATGTGCCAGGGGAGACTCTCAATGATTACTATCTGAGATTTACCCTATTGTTGAATGAGCTTAATATCTATGGCATGGCAATCCCTACCTTTCAATTGAACACCAAGTATTTGAACACTCTTCCTCCAGAATGGAAAAAATACGTGACGGATGTTAAGTTGGCTAAGGACTTGCATAACACCAATGTGGATCAACTTCAAGCTTTTCTTCAACAACACGAATGCCATGTGATTGAGGCTCGGTTGTCTACACCTCAAGTTCATGATCCACTTGCAATGTATGCTTCTCAACAAAACATGGCTTATACTTATCAACAACCATCATACTTGCAGCAACCACCACCACACATCTATCAGCAACCACAGCAACCATCTTATCAACCACCAATGATGCCACAACAAGAATATCAACAAAGTGTTCATCAACTATCTTTTCAACAGCAACCACCATATCAAACATCACCATCACAAGCCAACACTTCTCCATTGGGCTATACTCCTCAGCAAAGATATTTTCCAATAGAAGCACAACCAGCACAAGCTTTCTCCTCTAATGAACTTCCACCAATCCAAGCACCGGTCTTTACTCCAAATGATACGCCGGCTGATGTACTAAACCATCTCACCGCTTACTTGTCAAAACTTGTTGCAACTAGAGGATTTCCACCAACAAACAATCAGCTCCGCACCTCATCAAATCCTCGAAAACAAGCCACTGTTCAAGATGGTCAAGTGACGGTGCAACCTATTCAGGGAAGGCAAAATTCATATGGACCTCCTACAAGGACTGGGAACAATCAAGCTGTGAATTCTCAAGTTAGTGGAAATGGGAGTCCTATTGGTCCTAAGAAGGTTGTGACTTGCTACAATTGCCGAGGACAAGGTCATATGGCTAGGGAATGCACTCAACCGAAAAGGAGAAGGGGTGATGCATGGTTTCGTGAGAAGATGTATTTGGTTGATGCTCAGTCTAAGGGGAAGATTATGGATTCAGAGGAGTTAGCATTTCTTGCAGACCCAGGGGCAGTAGATACTGAAGGCATTGCAGTCGTTTCTACTTCTAATGCAGCTTATCAAGCGGACGATCTTGATGCATACGATTCGGATTGTGATGACATTCACTCTGCCCAAGCTGCTCTCGTTGCTAATCTCTCTCACTACGGTTCTGATGTCATCAGTGAGGTACCAACCACATCTAATAATATTGATGATAACCAACATCAAGTTGGGCATGAAAATGACAACCTCGAACAGCATTCGGGAACTAGTAACTCAAATGATGTGGTACCCAATTCTACACATTTGAGTGAACCTCAACCAAATGCTACGACGGGTATGGAATCTTATGCTCAACATGATTTGGTAATGGTGCCTAAACATATTATTGATCAAATGCATATGGCCCTCAGACAATCCGTAGATACCAATTCCACCCTAACTGCTGAGCTTGTGTTGCATAAAGAAAAGGTCAAAGCTTTTGAAATGGTCCCTCAAGCAGAGAAAATAACATGTTCTGAATTTGACCAATTTCGTTTTGAAAAGATTGAACACTTGAAAGAAATAGAATCATTAAAAGCTAATCTTTCTAATGAATTAAAAGAAAAGGAGTCGGTTGTCAATGATTTTCAGAAACTTAAAATGGATTTCGAAACTCTCGAGTCTAAAAAGGTTGAATCAGAAATTAATGCTACCAAACTTCTTAAATTCAAAGAACAACAGCTTTTAAAACAATACGCTTCCACAGAAAAGGTTCATCTTTTAACTAAATCATTTAAAGAATTCGAACTTAAGCGTCTTCAAGATTTACCACCTAATCCCGGTTATGCAAAACAAGCTCAAGAATATATTCCCGGTCTTTATGATATGACCATAATTGGAAAATCGAAAGAAGCACCTTTTGTTCGTAGTACTGAGGAGACACAATCACTTGGGGATGAAACTCATTCTAAAATGCTTTCAAAATTCCATACAATTGATTATGATCAACATAACAAAGATCAATTTTCGAAAAAGACAAGCAATCGCTTACAAAAGGAATTAGCAGAATTAACAGTTCTTGTGCCCCAAAGTTTGTCAAATGAACACCTTCCTAGTACGTCTCCTACACTCGTCAAAAAGGATTTAATGAAGATAATTCCACCGGTAAGTAAGGCGTCCGTTAACTTAAATACGGTTCACCAACACTTAGCCGATTTTGACAAGGTCATTTTGGAACGTACGACGGCCACGGCCATAACGGAAGGTGAATGGAACTTTGAGCACACTAGAGCTGCGTTTCGAGATGAAATTGTTCCATTTGTAAACAATGTTAAAGCTTGTCTTCGTAATATTGATCAAGATTTGTTTTTGGAAATAGAAGAAGTTAGACGTGTTTTCAATGAAATGGAAGATGCTTATGAAAACAGTTTACTTGAAATAGAACGGGTTTCACGCCATAATGATCTGCTTCTGAATCAAGTGATGTCTCATGATATAGTTTCTGTCTGTGTGAATACAAGTGTTGATAATGATTCTATTGTGCATAATGTTGAATCTGTGGATACTGTGGTAGATAGTACTTGTCACGAATCTGACGCTGAATTTTTAAAGCTTCAAGATTCATATTCATCGCTTTCAAAACGTTTTGATGAGATTCAAACACATTGTATTTCGCTTGAATGCAAGCAACAATTTATTCAAGAAATCTTTGAAACGTCATTCGAAGGTGTTAATATCGATGATGCAAATTTTGAAAAGAATTTTCGATTGAATTTACAATCAAAACAGCGTCAGCCAAGTGACAAAGTTGCTAACTCTTTGCCGATGGAAATAGAGAAATCTAAGGAGCTTAATTGTGTGAACGTACTTGAGGCCGCTGAGAATTTTAGACTTGATCTAGACAATCAAGTTTCCAAGATTTTGTCCAAAGTTGATAACTTAAAACAGAAAAATACACGACTCTTCGATTCAGTACAACCCGCATGTGTTGATACAACTGCACAGAATCAATCATTGATTGAACAGTTGAATCGAAAGTCAGTGGAAATATCTGATTTGAGGGAACAAATTTGAGATAAGAACCTGGTCTTGGCTGAGTTAAAGGAAACACTTCGTATTCTCAAAGGTAAGAGTGTTGTGGATCACACAGCCACTATCTCAGCATCGTCCTCTAGTGCTATCAAAAGAACCCTTATAGTTGTCACACCACTTAACAAGGGCCCTAGGACTAAACCTTCTCAAACATTGGTCACTAAAGATAAGGCGGAATCAAAACCAGCTTCTAATATTCCCGTGTTGCCTTCTACAGGAGTAAGCACCACTACTAAGGCTCAAAGATCTAAGCTTAAGCGAAACAAGAAGAATGATAGGATCTTGCCCCCATCTAGTAGTCAAGTGAAGAAGAAAGTAGAAGCCCATCCTAGGAATGTTATTTCTGTTTTGAATAAAAAGAATCATGTAGCTAAACCTAAAGGCTCTGCGGTTGTGCAGCGTTCTAAGCCTACTGTGAATTCTAATTTAAAATGTTGGAATTGCAATGAATGTATGTTTTCTAGTCGTCATGATTCTTGCCTTATTGACCATGTGAATGAGATGCATGCCCGGAAAAATGGATTAGAATGGAAACCGACTGGGAAAGTGTTAACCCAAGTTGGTTGGATGTGGCGCCCCACTGGTAGAACTTTCACTATAGTAGGAAACATGTGCCCTTTGACTAGGATCACTCCCACTACAACGAAGAAAGCGTGCCCTATAACTAGGAGTACCAAGGCTACCAAAACACAAGCGTGTCCTTTAACTAGGAACACCGACACTACCGTAGGAACCAAGTGCCCTTTAAATAGGTCTACTCCCACTGTAGTGCCCGCGAATAATCCAAAACCTAAGAAAATTGGAACAGTAAAACCTGTTAGTGCTAAAACTCATATTAGAAAACACAGGAAATCTAAGGGTCTTAAAAATGTTAGCAATTCTGATAATTCTATATCTGTATCTGCTAACACTCCAGAACCAATAGTTTCCAATGCATTGTCTACTGTTGTTATTGAAAACAGGTGGTCCGAATTGTTCTCTGGTATTTGGACTCTGGTTGCTCCAAGCATATGACCGGAGATCGCTCTCAGCTCAGAAATTTCGTCAGCAAGTTTCTTGGTACGGTTCGATTTGGTAATGATCATATTGCAAAGATAATGGGTTATGGTGAATATCATATTGGGAATGTTATAATTTCAAGAGTGTATTACGTGGAAGGTCTTGGTCACAACTTATTTTCTGTGGGACAATTTTGTGATGCAAACCTAGAAGTTGCTTTTCGAGAGCATACCTGCTTCATTCGTAATTTGGAAGGGGTTGATTTATTGAAAGGTACTCGAGGAAATAATTTGTACACTTTGTCTCTACAAGACATGATGGCCGCTTCTCCCGTATGTCTTCTCTCCAAAGCATCGAAGACTAAGTCATGGTTATGGCATCGATGGTTATCTCATCTTAACTTTGACGCTATTAATCACTTGGCGAAAAACGAACTTGTTCGTGGTCTTCCTAAACTATCATTTCACAAGGATCATTTGTGTTCCGCGTGTACAATGGGGAAAAGCACTAAGAAATCTTACAAACCCAAGACGGAAGACACCAACCAAGAGAAACTTTATCTGTTGCATATGGATCTTTGTGGGCCAATGCGTGTTGAAAGTCTTAGTGGCAAAAAGTACATCCTCGTCATTGTCGATGATTACTATCGGTTTACATGGGTGAAATTTCTTAAAGCAAAAAAATGAGGCACCTAAATTCATCATCAGATTTCTCAAGATGATTCAAGTGCGTCTCAACACTACTGTCCGACGCATTCGTACATATAATGGAACCGAATTTGTGAATCAAATTTTGCGTGATTATTATGAAGAAGTTGGCATTTCTCATGAAACATCCGTTGCTCGCACTCCACAACAAAACGGTGTCGTTGAAAGGCGAAATCGCACACTTATGGAAGCTGCTCGAACGATGTTAATTTACGCAAAGGCTCCATTGTTTTTATGGGCTGAAGCAGTATCTACAGCAGTGTACACCCAAAACCGGTCACTAATTCGTAAACGCCATGGTAAAACACCTTATGAGCTTCTCCATGGAAAAGTACCAGATTTATCATATCTTCATGTATTTGGTTCTTTGTGCTATCCAAATAATGATGGTGACAATTTGGGAAAACTTCAACCAAAGGCTGATATTGGTATTTTCATTGGTTACGCACCCGCAAAGAAGGCATACCGAATCTACAACCGTAACTCTCGCAAAATCCTTGAAACTATGAATGTTGATTTTGATGAGCTGACAGCGATGGCTTCTGAGCAAAGCAGCTCTGAACCCGCACTTCATGAAATGGGACCCAGTATCATTAGTTCTGGTCTTGTCCCAAACAACCCTACTTCATCATCATTTACACCACCTACTAGGAAGGAATGGGATACGTTGTTTCAACCGTTCTTTGATGAATTCTTTACTCCTCCAAGTATTGTTGCTCCAGAACCTGAAGTAATAGCTCCGGTAACCGAAGTTGTCGCTCCAGCAACCGTTGCACAATCAGATACATCTGCACCTAATGGTCAAGATATACCATCAACAAGTAATTCTCAACCAACACATGTTTCAACTACCCATGTCATGCCTATTGATGATGAAGAGGATGATGATGATCACGATTTGGAATTCGCTCAAATGCGTGAACTTTCATTCTTTGGTGTACCAATTCCTGACCCTAATCAAGCCGGGTCGTCCACCTCAGAGGAAGCTCCTTCTACGGTTTACTCCAATCCACGGATTCGTGAACATGACAGCAAGTGGACAAAGGATCATCCTATAGATTCTATTATTGGTGACCCTAATCGTCCGGTATCCATACGAAGTCAGTTACAAGAAAGTGCAATGTTTTGTCACTTTGATGCTTTTCTCACTGAAGTTGAACCTAAGATATGGCAACAAGCTTTTACTCAATCCTGTTGGATAGAAGCTATGCAAGAAGAACTTAACGAATTCATACGTCTTGACGTTTGGGAACTTGTCCCATGCCCGGATCAAGTGCAGCTACTCACTTTGAAATGGGTTTACAAGGTGAAACTCGATGAGTTAGGCGGAATATTGAAGAACAAAGCTCGACTAGTAGCTCGTGGATACAAGCAATTATTGGGCATCGACTTTATGGAATCCTTTGCACCTGTTTCCCGTTTGGAAGCTATTTGACTATTCCTCGCTTATATAGCCCATATGAATATGATTGTCTATCAGATGGATATGAAGACGGCATTTCTTAATGGTGAACTCAAGGAAGAGGTCTATGTTCAACAGCCGGATGGTTTTGTGAATCCTAATTATCCTAATCATGTGTATAAGCTTAAGAAGGCTCTCTATGGGTTGAAGCAAGCTCCTCGCGCATGGTATGATCTTTTGTCACAATTCCTCATTACGCAAGGCTTCGCTAAAGGCAAGGTGGATCCTACGCTGTTCATTCAGAAACAAGGTAAAGATATGATTATGGTACAAATATATGTTGATGATATTATATTTGCAGCCTCGACCCAAACCTTATCGGATGAGTTTGGGACACTCATGTCTTCCAAGTTTAAGATGTCAATGATGGGCAAGGTATCATTCTTCTTAGGCCTTCAGATAGCTCAGAGTCCCAGAGGCATCTTTATCAATCAATCCAAGTATGCCCTTGAATCACTTAAGAAGTACAAGATGGAATCTTGCGACCCCGTGGACACTCCAATGGTGGAACGAACTAAGCTTGATGCAGATCCACATGGAATTGCCGTTGATCCAACACTGTATCGTGGAATGATCGGTACTCTTTTGTATATCACAGCCAGTCGACCTGATCTTTAGTTTGCTATATGTATGTGTGCCAGGTATCAAACTAGGCCTACTGAGTTACACTTAGCTACTGTTAAAAGGATCTTTCGATATCTTAAAGAAACCATTAATCGGGGACTTTGGTATTCGAAGGACTCTTCTATTGCACTAATGGCATATGCAAATGCGGATCACGCGGGTTGTCAAGATACAAGGCGTAGCACGAGTGGAACTTTGCAACTACTAGGAGATCGACTAATCAGTTGGGCATCGAAAAGGCAAAAAAGCGCTGCAATTTCAAGTACGGAAGCAGAATACATAGCTATGTCCGGTTGCTGTGCTCAAATTCTTTGGATGAGATCGCAATTAACCGACTATGGTCTAGGTTTCAACAAAATTCCGATGTACTGCGACAACAAGAGTGCAATTTCCTTATGCTGCAACAACGTTCAATTCTCCCGGTCGAAGCATATTGACATTCGCTACCATTTCATCAAGGAGCAAGTGGAAAATGGAGTAATCGAGCTTTACTTTGTCCGATCTGAGTATCAATTGGCGGATATTTTCACGAAGGCTTTAGATCGCGCTCGAATTGAATTTTTGGCCGACAAGCTAGGAATGAGAACCTTCTCGCCTGAGACTCTAAAAGAACTAGCAGATGAAGCGAAATAATAGTCTTGGTAGAACTATTCTCCGTATCCTTGGTGATCATTTGTATATATTGTTTATATTTTTATCCACAAATGCAAAATACAAAAATATAAAACCATATAAAAACCATAAAAATTGAAAAATCTAGAAAAATCCAAAAAAAATTTTACTTTATTTTTTAAAGGCATGTCTTTTGGTACGATAATATTTACGGCCTTAGAAATGTCGATTAATATTGACACGGCGCCATAAATAGAGTTCGTACAAAAGTTGTAAATATTTCATAAAACATGCCCTAATGGCTTGTAGTTATTTCTGACTGCAACCCGGTTTTCACATTAAAGTCAAGTATTTCCTATGAAAGCTTTGGCTCACAACGGGAATTAATTTTCTCGGGCAAGGTTTACTTTAAAACCTTGTAAGGGATCAAGTTTACTTTATAACTTGGTATAACACAAATATATGTACGTTTCAGTGCATTTATTTGTTAAAACAAGAGAAGTCTTGTTTTTATGAAGCTATCATCTCTACAACCATAGCAATCTACAATTGGTATCTACATACTCGACGATGCGACTACTCAACCGACGACTACAGCTCTTTCAATAGAACACGGGTCAATAATTGAGGGGGAGCAATTGTCAAGCATTCAGAATCTTCGATGCCGAACATGCCAAGTTCACAAGTTGGTGTCAAGACGACAATACCAATCGTACATGTGGTGTCAAGAGATGACTTCAGACGTGACGAGGCGACCAACATATGCTGACAAGAACCATTTGATCTTATCATATGATGATTCTCATCTATCAGGTCCAACCTTGTCAATTCTTTTTTAATATGGTGAATATGTGATCATGCTACAAATCGATATCATATCTCATACATTTGATATCATGAAGATAAAACGGACTTGCATTTTTCTTCCCAAAACCTTTGTTAAAACTTCATTAAATCAATTGATATTAAAAACATCGATTGGGTTAATTTTTTTTTAATATGGGGGAGAAAATGTGATTTAATATGGGATATTCTCACAAATGGTTTGACTTAAAGTGTTGGCTCATCCCGACATATGCGAAATGTTTTCGAATATCGTGGCATATGTTAAGGGGGAGCAAAACGGATTTGCATATCAAAATGGATTTTCATGGTGACATATACTTACCCAAAACCCATTTATTTCACGACGATGAAGATTGTGGTGACATAAGGATGGTAGGATAGGTTAAGTCCAATGATTCTTCTAGAACCGGAGGAATCTTCCTAAGGACATTCCTTAGCTAGAAATAGTAGTCCTTAGGAAAGATGGAGAAAGATTGTGAACGAAGCTGAATGCCGACCAAGTACTTAAGTTAGCACTGGAACAATCACAACAAGGTGCTAGTTATGACGTATTGGTAAGCATTGAAGGGGTTGAAGAATGAAAAAGAATTGTAAAGATAAAGGGTGTAAAGAAAGAAGCCCTCCTTACAACTTTAGGCAGAAACCGGGTCAACACATATACTATTGAGATCATTTTAATGATTCTCGATATTGAAGACAGACATCATGGACCCAGTGATGCAATGCACAACCCATCCCAGCTAACTCAGATATCTCTCAAAAGGTATTTGTTTTAATCACACAAAGACAACACATTATCTATTGATTTATTCACTCCGAATAAATTGGTATTGAAAAGGTGGCACTCCTCTCCAGCCTCCGATCACTAAAATCCAAAAGGCACGATCGAGTCTAGAGCCATTTGAGATCATCAAATATCTCATTAGGACACACTTTCATAATTCCTTGCTTCTTCACACACTGTGAAAAGTAAGAAAGATTTTAAGAGTCCTACGCAAAATCTTCATGATCTTGCCTGAACATCCGAGTAATACGAAAGTATTTACAATGAAGATAGAAATCCTTCTTGAGCGAATATCAAAAAGCTCATGGTAGGTGACTTGTGCGATTCTTTATGAATAAAACTTGTGATAACTGGAAACCAACAACTGTTTAATTCTTAACTGAATTTAAACACGTTCCAGGCCTCTACGCAATATCTTAGTGATCTTGCCAGAACACTCAGAGTGATACCTTAGTGTTCACAGTGATGAGTGGAAATCCTTCTAGCGTTAACCTCAAACAGCACATGGTAGGTAACTTACAAGATTCTATACGAATCAAGCTCGTGACAACTGGAAAGCAACGATGGTGCGGTTCTTAATTGAATTTCACTTGTTCCAGGAACATGAATTGACGGCTTCAAATCATGCGGATATTATTATCCAAATGATTCACTCTTTATGTTCGCAGTCAGCTTTGGACGGTCGAATAAAGAGAACGGGTTTACCCGCGAAATCCTGTCAGGAAGTTACTTAATTGAAACTATCCGTCACGGGTACGATATCTAATATCGTCCAACGGTCTTCAGTACCGGAGGTAAAATGCTACCGAATTAGAATGAAATGTTCAAAGCCATTTCGTTCGTGTCTACTTATGTTGCGGCATTTGAAGACGGTGGCGTTGCGGGATCCAAGAAGAAGTCATCCCCACATGCTTATACTTTATTTACTTAATATCTCACTTAATTCAAGAAAGCCTAAAAGTTAAGTCTTCCGGTGTATCGAACTCTGAAGCTTTCAAGAATTACAAAAGGTATAAGTATGTGGGACGTGAGGTCACGAAGAGGCGAAGATCACAAGTGATGGATGCACGAGATCAAGGCAAGAGATAAATGCTCAAGATTGATATCAAAGATCACATCAGCATGTTCACCAGAAAAGAAAAAGAAAAAGAAAGACGAAGACTACGAGCTCAAGACAAGCATAGTATGCTAGGTTTATTTCATTATTGTAACTCGGGTGACGCCCTTGTTTGGAGTGACCTCCCTTAGGGGGAGATTGTTGGAAATACGTTTTACGTATTAGAAAGGATCGGTCACTCCAACAATAGTCCATGTTATAGCTCGTAGTTTAGTTATTTACATTTATCAAACAAAGCCCAAAACCGAGCCCATGGATTGTATGGGCCGGCGGCCTAATGTAAACCCAAGCCCATCTCATGGGCTTGGGTATATAAACCCTCTCCTTTGATGGAGAGGGTGTGTGGTTTCATAATTTACACATAGTTCCTTTTAACTTTCTCTCTCTAAAGTGTGAAATCCAGCATCTCTCTATCTCATTCTCTCTCTAAAAACATAAGCATAGATTTACATATCCTACAATGTAACATAAGTCTGACTTATAGGCTGAACTCAGATCTTTTTTTTTGTTCTGTTTACGTCACATGTGATACGTTCTTCATTAGTGTTTTCAACTTGACGTTACTTCTAGTTTGGTTTGGAAGATATATTTACCTTCTTGCCAAATAATTTCCTCGGCTGCAAGAACTATAAATCTGACCAAACTTCTGAGCTACACAAAACAACCTGTTATCACAGAATAACTGTAAAACCCGCATGCTTTTACCATGACTAGTACCCTTAAGATCGTACGTACTAGATTAAAACTTTCCTTTTATATTATGATTTCGTTCACGTGTTAGAATTTTACGTATTACGTACGTGTTAGAACACGATAAGTATTTATTACATACGAACACACAATAATTATTTAACAATAATTAATCACGAACATGCGATCATGAAATCATGAACGTAATTAAATCACGAACTAATACTAATTATGTATATATATTTATTACGAACACGAATAAATATATTAAGTCACAGTTAATATTTAACGAGAACACATAAAACACGAACACGACTAACACACGAACGAACACTTAAATACTTAGACACGGAAAATGGTATGGGTACCCCATGTGGGGCCCCCTACCCGCGGCTACACAAAGAAGGATGGGCCAAGCCCATCAAATTTTACTAACATGGGGTAAAGGTAAAATCTTGTTTTCATTTTTCACATTACAGTAAATCATCAAAAACCTAAAAAGATTTTCTCCTTTTCCTTCTTGCTCTCCTCTTGGCCACCGCATATACAAGACACAAAGGGGGTGTTTATTTGATTTTTGATCTTGAATTTGGTGCAAGTGTTCGTGTGTGTTCATCCTCGTTCGATCCACGCATTCGGTATACCTTTTTAATCCTTTTTCTTTTGTTTTGATTTAATAAATTAAATAAGAACATGATGTTTTTAAAAAGCTAATTAAAAACATGAATCAAACATGTAAATGGTTATGGGGTAAATCAAAACGGAGGATTTAGGGGTGTTTGTTGTGGCCGACGCCTAAACCGAACCCCAAGGAGGTCTCGGCTTGGCACATGGACCACCACCGAGACCACAAGGTCTCGGTTTGGTGGTGTAGGTCCCACGCCAGCAGCAAAAAGGGGAGAACCCCAAAGTGGTTTGGGGTATGGTGTTGATTTCGAGTCCGGTTCATGGTTTCTAGGCACGATCTGGTTCATGGTTTATGTTAAGGTGATGTTTTAATAATCATATGTTAAAATTAAATTAATAATATATGACATGATTAATTTAATAAAACATGACTTAGGTTATAATTTAATTATTAGATCATGAAATTTTAACCTAAGTATTTATATTTTCTAGACTTTATAATTAATTAATTATTAAAAACCATGGCTATAATTAATTAATTAACATGACTTAGGTTATATTATTAATAATTATTAATACATCTTTTAACTTAAGTATTTAACTTTATTTAATTAAAAACATGATATATTTAATTAAATACTTTTAACCTATAGTTTACTTAAATTACATGTAATAATTAATAAACTATACCTTATATCATTATGACTTAGAAAAATAATCAGAAAACACTTAAGCTTATATACTTAGCTTATTTAACCAGCTTATATTTAATTATGGAAACTTTCTACTTTTAGAAACTTATTTAATTAAGACAGCTAATCTAATTATGGAAACTTTCTATTTGTAGAAACTTATCTATATTAAGCAGTAATTCTATTTTTGTAAACTTTCTATTTTTGGAAACTTTCTATTTTTGGAAACTTTCTATTTTTGGTAACTTTCTATTTTTGGAAACTTTCTATTTTAGGAAACTTGCTATTTTTAGAAAGTTACTTATTATTACACAGTAAGTATAATAATACATGAATCACAAGTAATACTTAATCAGAATCGACAGAATATAAGATAAACACAGTTTAAAGCTTAAAACAGTAAAACATGACATGAACGTATAAAATAAGCTAAGACATGACATAAAACCAGTTATGTATTTAGTAATCAGATACTTATACACGTATGTATTTATGTAGCATTAGTGATACCGAATTATGATTCTCCTCAGTTCGTCTTCTTCGTTCACTAGACATAAGGTACGGATTCCCGTCCTTTCAGTATGGACATTCTTTCCTTATTAGGATTCCCCGTATGCAGCCAAATGCTTTCCCGTAGTATAAGTTTATATGTTTGATTTGCTTATGTTTAATTTATAATACCTATAGCCATATACATGCATGACCAGTTTCACCTAGTTATGGAGGTACCATAACCATAACATTAGAGGCACTGGTGTTATGACTTCCCCACGGCGGAGTGATTGCTCGTGGTGTCCCTTCAGTTTTGGCAATATTATTATATTTATCATGTGGGGCGTATGGGTACATCCTTGTTACATGTTTTTCAGCAGATTACTCAGTGTGAATGTGGTGTGTGCCTTGCATCCTTCACAAGGAGCTGATCCCTCCTACCCAAACCAGTATATTAAATTAGAGGCAGCCCCTCTAATTTGCATGATGAGGTCACCCCTCCAAGTATTCATGCACGGTGGATTTTCATGACCTATATTGGCTAATGGTAGAATATGTTAAACAGTTTTTATAAGATAAACATAAGGCTTTTAAAACTATAAAACCAGTTTTATCAAGACATAACCAGGTTATTCGTGACTTAGTTTCTTCCGCTGTTTTATGCTTATATGCTTCTTCTATTCATGCTTTATTGTACATCCGTGCACTGAGCGTATTGCTCAGCCGTTTTCCTTTTTTGTGTTCCCGAAACGGCAGGTACTCGGGGACGCTCGTAGACTTTAAGCGTACATGCATATGGACTGGAAGCTTTCTAGCCTTTCTTTACTTTATGCATTATCTTTACTTTGATACTCTTGCTATGGACATTGTTTAGTCCTTTCATTTACAGTACTTATGTTTGTGTGTGATGAGCTTTACTTTTGGACTACCGATGTTTGATTCTGGTATTTTCCTTTTATGGTCATGTAATGTTTAGACATTTATCCTGGTATGCTTTGATGACACGCCATAATTACGCGGGACATTCCATTATCAAAATGGGGTGTTACAATTATGGTGTCAGAGCCAAGGCTTCGACCTGTAGGCTCTCAAAATATGACATGTGATTAGTGGGTAGTCACTATGGTCTTCCTAGAACTGACAGTCGTTTTTATGCATTCATCATTTTTATGCATACATATATATGTCATTATCACAAGTTTATGACTAAGTAATGGTTGGTACAAGACTGGCCCTATTTAGTCGCATGTGTTTTATCGAAACTTTTAAATTTGGGACCGACCCATAGGCGTCCCCTCGCCATGTCTTTAATTTTGGGTGAACTGACCATAGGCGTTCACTCTCGAGCATACAAAAGTTTTCATAAAACTGCATCATGCATTCATACACAAATTTTCTTGCATAAAATTTTTCTCTGGATTTATTGGTATAAATTTTTTTCATGTATATATATTTTATGTTTTGATCTGTTAATCATATGTTTTATGTTATACTGTCAGATGGTTCTCACACGCGAACAGGAACAACTCAATGCAGCAATCCAAGCTGCAATGCAAGCTTTGCTTCCTCAACTGAGGAACGACTACAGGGCTGAGGTTCAAGCTGCCAACAATCAGCAGCATAACCAAGCACCTCCTCCTCCTCCTCCTCCTCTAGTGACATTGGCAGTATGGCTGGAGAGATTCAACAAGCTCCATCCTCGAGCTTTTGAGAAAACAGATAGCCCCAATGATGCTGAAAGCTGGTTGGCTCACATCGAGAAGATTTTCAATGCTATGGGTTGTGACCCCGTGTTCAAGGCGAGGTTGGCATGCTACCAGTTTGAAGGCGATGTGTTAAATTGGTGGTTAGCGTTGATGCAGTCTGAGGGAGGTGACGATTGGGTGGCTGGTTTGACATCGGCTCAGTTCAAAGATAGGGTGATGGAGTAGTTCTTTCCCAAGGCTGAGCAAGACAAGCTCAAGAGGGAGTACCATGGGATCGGACAGAGAGCTGGGGAGAATAGCAATGAGTTTATGCAGCGCTTTCTTCGCTTAGCTGGTTTCCTTGGTGCAGTAGTAGTTACTCCCGAAGAGTAGGCACACCACTTTAGGTGGGCTCTTCGCACATTGGTCGCAAAAAATCTAGTGTGTGCTACGTTCAACACTGTAGCACAAGTGACCGATGCGGCACGTAAGCTGGAGATGCTGCATGAGAGAGATGAGTTCGGGGAAGCTGAGAAACCCGACAAGAGGTAAACATTCGTATTCTAGCGGTGACTAATTCGTATTCTCTCCATATATGTCAATTATTCATCTCTTTAAATTGTATCTTCCAGGCAGAAAACTGGGGACCGGTCTCAGCCGGCTACTCAGCAGCAGCCTCATCAGCCCAAGGGAAACGGTTAGACTAACGACCGTTCTGCTATGGATAGGCGTGGCGGTAATGATAATTACCGTAACAACGTTGGACACTCCAACGGCAGCAGGTCCTAATACTTACGCATTTTCTTATGATTTCATGTTATAACTCATATTCTGACACTTTAGCAAATCTGCTACCAGGAACCATGGAAACGGTAGGGACCAGAACCAGAGAGGTTCACAGCCTAGCCATCCAGCTATCATGGTATTCAATATTACGATTATCCGCATTGTCCTTTATACCCTATTATCATGTCTTATGTAAAATGTTTTATCAGGTCCTCAGCCAGCCAGAGCACCTGCTGGAGGATATACTCATCCTCTTTGCTCTACTTGCCACCGTAGGCACCTAGGGCCATGTCGTCGTAACACTGACGCATGCTTCAAGTGTGGTCTTCCTGGCCATATCATGAAGGATTGCCGTAAGGGCGAGATGGAGGGCACATCAGGACATGCTGATACCAAGCCGCCTCCTACCACTGGGCGTGTCTACACGACATCTCGAGACCAGGCCAACAAGTCTACAGGTACCATCACTGGAATCTTGTATATATATGGTCAAGCTGCGTGTGTTCTTTTCGATACGGGTGCTACTCACTCGGTCATTTCTACTTCCTATGCTCAGAACATTAGGATGCTCCCCATGCCACTAGGAAATAGACTTACTATTTCCACGCCTTTGAGGGACTCTGTATTAATCACCCATGTATACAAGATTCTTCCCCTAGAATTTGACGATAAGGTTCGTCCTGTTGACGCACTTCCGCTGGACATGAATGACTTTGACATGATTTTGGGCATGGATTGGCTATCCAAGCATCATGCTACCATAGACTGCCATTCATATCGAGTTATCTTCGGTGATGTTAATGCACCATATTACATTTACAACGGGTTTATACCCGGAAGGTCTGTACAAATTATATCTACCCTGCAAGCACGTGCACTACTGTCACACGGTTGCGAGGGTTATCTAGCTACGGTTCACGACATGGATGTTGAATCTCCATCAATTCAGGATCAACCAATAGTGTCGGAATTCCAAGATGTATTTCCAGAAGAACTTCCGGGCATACCACCTGAACGAGAAGTGGAATTCAATATCGAGCTTATTCCAGGATCTGAACCGATATCCAAAGCTTCTTATCGCATGGATCCCATAGAGTTAAAGGAGCTGAGGGATCAACTGCAAGAACTTCTAGAACGAGGTTTCATTCGACCGAGCGCATCTCCATGGGGCGCACCGGTCTTATTTGTTAAGAAGAAGGACGGCAGTATACGTCTTTGCATAGACTATCACGAGCTCAACAAGATTACTATCCGGAATAGGTATCCACTGCCGCGTATAGACGATCTGTTTGACCAACTCCAAGGGGGCCAAACACTTCTCCATGATTGATCTTAGGTCAGGCTATCATCAACTACGGGTTAAGGAGCAGGACATCGCCAAGACTGCTTTTCGTACCCGCTATGGCCACTACGAATTTCTAGTCATGCCATTCGGCCTGACCAATGCTCCAGCAGTGTTCATGGATTTGATGAACAAAATATTCCATGAATTTCTGGACAAGTTCGTCATTGTCTTCATCGATGACATCCTGATTTTCTCAAAGTCCAAGGAGGAACACGAAGACCATCTTCGTACAGTACTACAGATTCTTCGCCAGAAGCAGCTGTATGCTAAATTCTCCAAATGTGAGTTCTGGTTAGACAAGGTGGCATTCTTAGGTCACATTGTATCAGCAAAAGGAATCACTATTGATCCAGCGAAGGTTGAGGCCATTACTAAGTGGCCGAGGCCGACATCAGCGACGGAAGTCCGCAGTTTCTTAGGCTTAGCTGGCTATTACCTTAGGTTCATGGAGAACTTTTCCCGCTTAGCACTACCATTGACCAAACTGATGCGGAAAGGGGAGAAATTCGTCTGGACTGAAGAACGAGAGAAGAGCTTTGAAGACCTGAAGCAGAAGCTAGTATCTGCACCTATTCTTACTCTCCCATCTAGTACGGGTGGATTTCAAATCTACAGTGATGCATCGGGGAAGGGACTTGGCTGTGTTCTCATGCAACATGGGAAAGTGATCGCGTATGCTTCACGTCAGCTTAAGCCTTATGAAGAAAATTACCCCATGCATGACTTGGAACTTGCTGCAGTCATGTTTGCATTGAAGATATGGAGGCACTACTTATATGGAGAAGCATGTGACATTTTCACGGACCACAAGAGCTTGAAGTATATCTTCACTCAACGTGAATTGAACATGAGGCAGAGGAGATGGTTAGAGCTGTTGAAGGATTATGACATCAATCTACAGTATCATCACAGAAAGGCAAATGTAGTAGCAGATGCTCTTAGCAAGAAGTCCGAAATGATCAACGGCATTAAAATTGAGGAGGAAATCATAAGAGACTTGGAGCGACTAGACATCTAGATCATGGTACGTGGACAACATGGTTACTGGGCTAATCTTAGAGTAGAACCCGAGTTACTCTCTAAGATCAAGGAAGCTCAGAAAGATGATGGAGAAATCTGGGCGATAGTACAGAATTTAGAGAAACAGACAGAATTCAGAGTAGATGCAGATGATATCGTATGGCAGGGCACGAGACTTTGTGTTCCTGATGACCAAGAACTCCGGGAAGCCTTGTTAGCTGAAGCTCATAGCTCTCCATTCTCTATACATCCTGGTTCGACTAAGATGTACCATGACATCAAGCAGTATTTTTGGTGGAGTGGTATGAAACAGGATGTGGCCACTTACGTCTCCAAATGTCTTACCTGCCAGCAGGTTAAGATCGAGCATCAGCGATCTGGCGGTCTCCTTCAACCGTTAGATATTCCAGAGTGGAAGTGGGACAAAATCACCATGGATTTTGTTACTGGTCTTCCGCCTACCAAGAGGAAGCACGATGCAATTTGGGTTATCGCATATCGACTTACCAAATCAGCTCATTTCTTACCGATCCGCAAGGAAGATCCGGTAAGTAAACTCGCTGATACGTATAGAAGAGAGATCATGAGACTCCACGGTGCCCCATCCAGCATCGTCTCAGACAGAGATCCTCGTTTCACTTCGCGATTTTGGAAGAGTCTGCAGAAAGCTTGGGGTACACAACTTAAGCTTAGCACGGCTTTTCATCCTCAAACAGACGGACAGTCGGAGCGAACGATTCAAACATTGGAAGACATGCTGAGGTCATGTGCGTTGGAATGGACGGGTGATTGGGACGATTACATATGTTTGGTGGAGTTTGCATACAACAACAGTTGGCACGCAAGTATCAAGTGTGCTCCTTTCGAGATGTTGTATGGCAGAAAGTGTCGCATCCCAATCTGCTGGGATCAGGTTGGCGAGCGAACACTTGAAGGACCAGAAATCATAGATATGAACAATGAAAGGATCGCAGTAGCTAAGCAGAAACTTCAGGAAGCACGATCACGTCAGAAGAGTTACGCCGATAAGCATCGTAGGGACATACATGTTAACGTAGGAGATCACGTCTTCCTTAAGGTTTCGCCGGCACGTGGTGTTAGACGCTTCAGGATAAAAGGGAAGCTCAGTCCTCGTTTCATCGGACCGTTTGATATCATTGAACGAGTCGGTGAAGTATCTTACCGGTTAGCGTTACCTCCGCAGCTTTCGCATGTACACAATGTGTTTCATGTGTCCTTACTCAGAGGGTACCAGTATCATCCCCTTCACATGGTTCAGTATCCACTGGAACAGATACGTGAAGATCTCACTTTCATAGAAGAACCCGAACGAGTTCTTGACAGACAAGAACGAGTAATGACAAGGAAGACGATTCCATTCGTCAAAATCCTTTTGAGGGATCATACCGAGCGGGAAGCCACTTGGGAAACAGAGGAGTCTATCCGGGCTTCTTACCCTCATTTTATATTTTGAATTCGGGTATGTTCTTCTTTTCCAATTTATTTTATCTATAATTTGGGGACGAATTATTCTTTTTAGGGGGGAAGAGTTGTAAAACATGCATGCTTTTACCATGAATAGTACCCTTAAGATCGTACGTACTAGATTAAAACTTTTCTTTTATAGTATGATTTCGTTCACGTGTTAGAATTTTACGTACTACGTACGTGTTAGAACACGATAAGTATTTATTACGTACGAACACACAATAACTATTTAACAATAATTAATCACGAACATGCGATCATGAAATCATGAACGTAATTAAATCACGAACTAATACTAATTACGTATATATATTTATTACGAACACGAATAAATATATTAAGTCACGGTTAATACTTAACGAGAACACATAAAACACGAACACGACTAAACACGAACGAACACTTAAATAATTAGACACGGAAAATGGTATGGGTACCCCATGTGGGGCCCCATACCCGCGGCTACACAAAGAAGGATGGGCCAAGCCCATCAAATTTTACTAACATGGGGTAAAGGTAAAATCTTGTTTTCATTTTTCAAATTACAGTAAATCATCACAAACCTAAAACGATTTTCTCCTTTTCCTTCTTGCTCTCCTCTTGGCCGCCGCATATACAAGACACAAAGGGGGTGTTTATTTGATTTTTGATCTTGAATTTGGTCAAGTGTTCGTGTGTGTTCATCCTCGTTCAATCCACGCATTCGGTATACCTTTTTAATACTTTTTCTTTTGTTTTGATTTAATAAATTAAATAAGAACATGATGTTTTTAAAAAGCTAAATAAAAACATGAATCAAACATGTAAATGGTTATGGGGTAAATCAAAACGGAGGATTTAGGGGTGTTTGTTGTGGCCGGCGCCTAAACCGAACCCCAAGGGGGTCTCGGCTTGGCACATGGACCACCACCGAGACAACAAGGTCTCGGTTTGGTGGTGTAGGTCCCACGGCAACAGCAAAATGGGGAGAACCCTGAAGTGGTTCGGGGTATGCTGTTGATTTCGAGTCCGGTTCATGGTTTCTAGTCACGATCCGGTTCATGGTTTATGTTAAGGTGATGTTTTAATAATCATATGTTAAAATTAAATTAATAATATATGACATGATTAATTTAATAAAACATGACTTAGGTTATAATTAATTATTAGATCATGAAATTTTAACCTAAGTATTTATATTTTCTAGACTTTATAATTAATTAATTATTAAAAACTATGGCAATAATTAATTAATTAACATGACTTAGGTTATATTATTAATAATTAATAATACATGTTTTAACCTAAGTATTTAACTTTATTTAATTAAAAACATGATATATTTAATTAAATACTTTTAACCTGTAGTTTATTTAAATTACATGTAATAATTAATAAACTATACCTTATATCATTATGACTTAGAAAAACAATCAGAAAACACTTAAGCTTATATACTTAGCTTATTTAACCAGCTTATATTTAATTATGGAAACTTTCTACTTTTAGAAACTTATTTTATTAAGGCAGCTAATCTATTTATGGAAACTTTCTATTTGTAGAAACTTATCTATATTAAGCAGTAATTCTATTTTTGGAAACTTTCTATTTTTGGAAACTTTCTATTTTTGGAAACTTTCTATTTTTAGTAACTTTCTATTTTAGGAAACTTTCTATTTTAGGAAACCTGCTATTTTTAGAAAGTTACTTATTATTACACAGTAAGTATAATAATACATGAAATACAAGTAATACTTAATCAGAATAGACAGAATATAAGATAAACACAGTTTAAAGCTTAAAACAGTAAAACATGACATGAACGTATAAAATAAGCTAAGACATGACATAAAACCAGTTATGTATTTAGTAATCAGATACTTATACACGTATGTATTTATGTAGCATTAGTGATACCGAAGTAGGATTCTCCTCAGTTCGTCTTCTTCGTTCACTGGACATAAGGTACGGATTCCCGTCCTTTCAGTATGGACATTCTTTCCTTATTAGGATTCCCCGTATGCAGCCAAATGTTTTCCCGTAGTATAAGTTTATATGTTTGATTTGCTTATGGTTTGATTTATAATACCTATAGCCATATACATGCATGACCAGTTTCACCTAGTTATAGAGGTACCATAACCATAACATTAGAGGCACTGGTGTTATGACTTCCCCACGGTGGAGTGATTGCTCGTGGCGTCCCTTCAGTTTTGGCTATATTGTTATATTTATCATGTGGGGCGTATGGGTACATCCTTGTTACATGTTTTTCAGCAGATTACTCAGTGTGAATGTGGTGTGTGCCTTGCATCCTTCGCAAGTAGATGATCACTCCTACCCAAACCAGTATATTAAATTAGAGGTAGCCCCTCTAATTTGCATGATGAGGTCACCCCTCCAAGTATTCATGCACGGTGGATTTTCATGACCTATATTGGCTAATGGTAGAATATGTTAAACAATTTTTATAAGATAAACATAAGGCTTTTCAAACTATAAAACCAGTTTTATCAAGACTTAACCAGGTTATTTGGGACTTAGTTTCTTTCGCTGTTTTATGCTTATATGCTTCTTCTATTCATGCTTTATTGTACATCCGTGCACTGAGCGTATTGCTCAGCCGTTTTCCTTTTCTATGTTCCCGAAACGGCAGTTACTCAGGGACGCTCGTAAGCGTACATGCATATGGACTGGAAGCTTTCTAGCCTTTCTTTACTTTATGCATTATCTTTACTTTGATACTCTTGCTATGGACATTGTTTAGTCCTTTCATTTACAGTACTTATGTTTGGTTGTGATGAGCTTTACCTTTGGACTACCAATGTTTGATTCTGGTATTTTCCAATTATGGTCATGTAATGTTTAGACACTTATCCTTGTATGCTTTGATGACACGCCATAATTACGCGTGACATTCCATTATCAAAATGGGGTGTTACAATAACAATAGGGTAAACTGTTGCATATCAACGTTAACTCAGCTACTGTAGCCTGATAGTGCTAATACAATCACCCCTAAAGTACCCTCGATGGAGAACCTTGCCATTACTCTTCACCAAAAAAAGGAAGCCTCTTAATTATGACCCACATCATCAAAAGCACCTGATCACTTTAAAATTGCAGATCCAAGCACCCCCTTTGGCTTGTTAGCATATAGTAATAATTTATCATGGATTAGATAATGGGGGTGTTTAGGTAAGATTTTTAAGGCAACTTATTGGCACAAATAGGCTGTTTCAGTAAGCTTCTACTACTTGAACGGTGCTTGGATCAACATGTAAAAACAATAAACTGAAAGTCACTTAAGAGCAGGTCCATGAAAGAGAAATGTAAATCTTGAATATATGATTCAACAGAAACAAACGATTAACAGATAGACATAAGCCACACTGAATGACTTTTTTTGTTCCGTAGCCTATGACAATCAAGATCTTTAGTTGGCTCATTTTTTTAATAAATAGGGGCAGGCTGTAATGGTTACTCCTAATATTTAGTATTAATACTTCCACATAGGCGCATTTTGATCATATCTAATTCAATCAAAGCTGAACGTTTCATCTTAAAAAATAGTGCACGCAAGGTCATTTTTTATAGGATTCATATAACTTTCTACATAATTGTGTTTATTTAACGTAAAAACTATTGTGAAAATGTTGAACGTGTTCAAACGGATGAGATAAGGGCGTTGAGGGGTTGTTTTGTTTTTTAGTCCACCATTTTGACGGGTTGTATTACCAGCTAAAAGTACCGAGATCTGCTTTGTTGAATTTTAACAAATCCAATTAAAATGGTGGGTGCAATGCCTATACATTACTTTAAAATAGCTATAAACTAAAGAGTAAACAAAACTGATAATCCATTCGAAAGATAACTCTAATTCATAACTAATTCACAATTTATGATATTGAATGATATATAATTAAAAAACTCCAACGCGAAAATAATTCATAACAAACCGATTTCATAGAGTTGCAATATGTTTCCATGAATGTTTTCCCATCTTTATATGTTGAAGAATCTTGGGAGGCATTTGATATGTAGTGATTTGAGGGTAAAGTTTGTGTGTGTGGTGTGGATGTTAATTGATTCAGATTTAGGGTTCTGTGTGATTGATTTGAATGAGACCAGATACAGCAAATCGAAAACGGATACGAAGAGTCAGAGACCTGATTTGAGATTGAGATGTGACTTGAGGTGTCTGTGTTTTTTAGGGTATGTGTGGCTTGTGTAAGTACTTTTCCCCCTGTTGTGGACATGATAATAAAAAACAGAATTTCTTAATTGGTAATTAGCTACTGATAATACATTTTATAGAAAAAAAACATTATAAGATATTTGACGTAAGTATCACATACCTCGTTTAATTCCCATTGTTACAAAAAAAACTTTCAAGATCACACATAATGGCCTTAAAGAGGGCCATTTAGATATAGCGCCCTGTATATATATTCAGCAGCTTTCGGTCATATCTGATATACAACCAAGTAATTAATCAATCAAATAAAGAAGGAGGAGAAACCTTATGATTATGAATCAAATAAAAATTAGATCAATCAATCAATCAAGACGAAACCTTATGATTATGAATTGAAGAAGGAGACTAGGGCAGGAAACGTGATATATTAAAAGAGAATACTCATCAAGGAAATCGTGGGTTTGGAAAAATGAGGCTACTGTGTTTTTGTTTTCACCCGGTGGTTGTGGGAAAAAATGAAAAAACAAAGTTTAGATTATTATATATAGCTACGGTATAAAAACACTATTTTTTAAAATTTGCGTTTACAAAAAACGTTTTTCCAGCCAAAAGTGACGAAAATTAGGAAAATTTTGAGATTTTTTTATCAAAATCTCAAATCCTATTGGTTTAAAGATGTGACTGGGATATGACTGGATTAAAAAGTGTGGTTTCAAATCATATTTAAACCTATATATAATATATATATAAATTCTTTGTCTTTTAATTCCAAATTTTAAGTATTGTTTTGTCATATTAGCCTAACGTTCATAGGTTATTTATAATTTCACATCATTGTTTGGGCCATCGTACTCAGAAGCCATTCTATAAATGTTTGAGGAACAATGGCACTTTAAATCATAAGTCCAACCACTCAGTAAGAATGTAATATCGAGATGGAACATCATTGTACAAAGCTCCCTACTAACATGTCTCTTTTTTTATGTAAATTACAAAACTAGGGTTTTATTACACCTTTAACTTATAACTTGCATGTTAGCTTATTATATGAACTAAGGCTTATTAGATTATCTTATTAACATCTTATTAACAATATAACAAGTCTTAAAAAAAGCGTTATAACAAGATCTAAGCTTAGATAACATAGTGATTACCTAAGTAGCTCCAGAATGACTTCTAGGGCTCCTTATGAACACAAATTGCTATCAAAGCTTCAAAAGCTTCAATGGCTTCCTTCTAGACCTGGTTTCTGGTTTCCTAAGTGACCTAGAACTTTTGTAGAAGTGGAGAATCAGAATGGGCATGGAGATTAAGGAAAACGGGGTGCAAGTTTCAAATGAAAGGTATACCCCTATTTATAGTAGTTTTCAACACTTAGGTTCCAAGTTAAGAATTGAAACATGTAAGTACTGTAGATACATGACGAAGGAATGCTAGGGAAGTCTAGGAATGACTCGTGGAAGCTAGGAACAAAATATCTAAGCTTATGGCCATAAGGAAACCATGAAATTTAAGGATAGGAATGGTGATGTTTCATCTACAAGTAACTTATGCACCGAATTAGAAATATCTCAAAATATCCTAAAATATCTGGCTTTGGTTTGAATTTGGGAAGGAAGGACTTTTGAATGGTTTTGGGAAGGAAAAACCTAGCCGGATCATAATCTAGGGCTTGTAACTTTGTATTTTTTTTAATTAAGGGTTTAGAAATGTGATTAGTGATGTATTGTGGTATAGTTAGGGTATAAAAATTGTAATTATAAGGTTTGGGTCTTTTTGTTTGAAGTTTAACAAAGGTTTGAAGTGAAACTGGGAAGAAAACCTAGTCGGATTAGGGTTTCTAGTGATCTAGGGTTCAATTCTTGTTAAAGCCATTATTCTTGATTTAGCTACTTATGTAAACTCAATATATACATCCTAAATTTCCCTCAATGTGTTCATTAAGTCTCTACATTGGTTTTACTAAGTTATTCCAAGTAAAAATGTCTAAAGTGTGAAAATACCTATTTTGACCTAATTTACAAGTCATGCATTGATATGTTGTACCTTGTGCTTTAGGATAATTTTACATTGCTCTAAGATAATGTTGTAACCTAAGTGTAATGGTATTGAAGTTTGTACACTTGTCCTAAAAGACTATGTAATGATTCTAAGCGAAATGCTTAATATAAGGGTTTTTAGGTCATTAAGCCTAATGACTTTGTACTTTGGGTAATTAGTGTTTATATCATCATGTAAACTTATTATAGTTCTTATATGTTATGTTTATTACTTCTAATGATTCTACACATTTAGTTTAAGGGTTTGTATAGGGTAAATAACCTAGGTGTAATTAGGTTAGCTTATGGTTCTATGCTTTAATAACTTGTACATTATGGTTTAGTAATTTGTTAGTTATCTTGGGATAAATGTATGATCCTAATATGATACTTAGTTGATTTTTATAATTGGTTCAAAATGTTAAACTCTAATTCATTATGAAATCGATTTTATGTGCTAATCAAGGTTAGTAGGTTTTATACTTGAAATTAACTTTAGATTACTTATACTTAGTATTTTATAATCAAATACCTCTTCTATATGATAGATTATAACTTTTAAATTTGTATTTTATATTCATATACAGATATTGTGTAATTATATTGCTTGAAACATTAGTTTACAAGGGATTTCTAGGGTTTATAGTGCTCTTTAATGATTTAGGGCATCATAGTTATATTTGAGATGTTCTTATTCATAATATACTTATTAGATTACTTTTATAACTTAGAATTGATATAATATCCTATTGTTTAGGGCTCTTTGAGGGTTTCTAGGGCTCTTTAATGATTTAGGGCATCATAGTTATACTGTGTTTTACAAAATCGTGACCCTCCCAAAAGTCACGTAAATAAGGCATGTAATGAATTTTTTTAGCTAATTATGAAATCCTATTGGTTAAAAGATGTGACTGGGATATGACTGGATTAAAAACTGTGGTTTCAAGTCTTAATATACCTAAATCTAATATATATATATATATATATATATATATATATATATATATATATATATATATATATATATATATATATATATATATATTATACATAGGTATAATTATGATTTGAAACCACAGTTTTTAATCTAGTCATATCCCAGTCACATCTTTAAACCAATCAGATTTCAGCAATTCCTAAAAAGTCTCCATTTTCCCTGTTTTTCATGATTTGATATCGCACTTTTTTAAAATTGGGTTATGGAAACGCAGAGTTCGAAATCACTTTTTCAAAATCTCGTTTTGTAAAAATATTTTCGTTTCTTTCGATTTTTTTAAAAAAACTTCCATTCGCAAGATTTGAACATGGGACCTTCGCGTTAGGGGTAATCAAACTTACCAAGCTGCTATGGTAAAGTTTTTGTTTAACAATTACTAACCCATATACTTGAACACACTAAAGTAAATACCTTAATTTTTGAAATATATATTTATTAATTTTCTTTTTAAGTTTCGAGTTTTTCTATTTTTTAAATTTCTAAATTGTTTTTTTTTCCAGTTTATTTTTTATTTTTTTTTAAAGTTCATCTTTAATTTCAGATTGAACTTTTAAAAACACTGCCCCATATCAAACCCTAACCCTAATATATCCTTCATTATATCATCGTCTTCCCAAGAGCCTAATAATCATGTATCCTACAAGCAATCTTCTTCTCAGTATCATTCGTTTCCTTTGGTTTACAATATATAACTTTTCTTTATAAGGAACGAAAACGTGCAAGTTCAATTCACATGTCAAATAAATAAGGAACTAGGTTATAAGGGGCGATGGTTCGTTTGGAGCAAGTTTCTGAATAGATCCGACACAAATGAAGGCTCTGGAGGTTGTTTTATATTGATTAAATAATTTTTCTATACCAACTTATATATGATTATTACTTGTATTTGTTTTGTCCTTACAGAGGATCAAACGTCCAACTGATAACACTTGTGGAAAGAGTGGTAGCAGGTGAAGAAGTCTCTGGTCTCACTATAGGAATCCTTTGAACAACCATCAGCTTAGCCTCAATTCTTAATCACCAACGTTTATTCTACTATTACTTATAGGTATGCCCTTAATTCTTGGTTAGAGGTAATTTTATCCTTTAATGCGTGAATAATTTGTTACTATTACCAGGTTGAGTTTGATGAAGAAGGCAAGGTTTATGGTGTCAAGTGTAAAAAAGTTGTTTACATACTTCTGATTTTCCTAACAAGGTAAAATATTTTGGTATTCCATATGATGGTTTGTGCTCTTTTCATAAATATGGATGCCAATGGAGAAGGTTTAACAAGTTAGAATACATTGGCGCATTAGCCTTACTACATATTTGGAAATAATGAATTATTTTCTATCTTTGTAGGTGAAGTTTACTTATTTTAAAGCTGGATAACATACAAGCTCTGGTGAAATTAGTAACCTATGAGAGGATCAGATCATTCCAGAGGATTCACCACTTAATCCTCATTATAAACCATCTTTATTCATGCCCGCTAATTCTAACAAAGTGGCTTCACGAACGACACATCCTGTTGATCCACTTCCTATTGAACAATATATTTCTGGAAATGGTGTTCGATGCAAAAGAATCCTACTACTTGCATACCAGGTATCAAGTTTACGAGTATGTCGCATGCATTTGCTTTCTGCTAGGAAAATTCAATACCCGAAATTATGTCATGGCCACCACTCCAAAGAATGACCATCAGTATTCCCATGTAAGGTTTTTATTTCATTAGTTATTGGTTGATTCTATTCTAAACTTCCGTTAAAAATGCTTTTCATTGTGTCATAGGCCTGTAATCTTCTATTGATCCCAGTTGATAATAGAGGGGTGGCGGTGGTGCGTGCTCCAATTGTTGTGAACATGGAAGTTGCTGAGGTGCAAGCTGAAAGAAAAAAGATGATTAACAAGATCAAAGGTAGAAGTTTTGTCGTCATTCAAAATCCCTAACTTTCCAATCTTAAGGGTTTGATTGTTTAGAGATATCATAAAAACATTGGACACTTTGGAATGTGTTTTATAAGGGTATCTTTTTATAATAATCTCAAAAAGACAGTTATTAAGAATCATGTTAGTGATAAGGACAAATAGTGTTATGAAACTTCATTATAAGGATTCACAATGCAAAACGAAAAGTCGAGTGATGAGAATAATGACTCACAATGCAAAAATAAAATCCCTAACACTGTACTTAATTATGGCTGCAGTAACGACAGTACTTAAATGCCGATTTCTGTTCTTGCGAAACTGAAACAGTTCTTAAATGCTTATGAAAATATTCAAACCGGAAAATAATGGCAGGTAAGTCACCGCTCCATCTCAGTCTTGACGGACTTAATAAATGTCAAGTTCTTCTTATTTCGGGTCTTTCTTTAATAAATAGTCCTGCTATTTCTTAGTTTATATATAAGTTTTTCAGTGGTTTTCTGGTGTTTTTTATATGTTTAGATAATATATGAGGTTGTTAATGTTTAGCTTTAGTTAGAAGTATGCAAATTGTTCTATTGATTGTCTAAAGAAAAGATGAAAATCAGTGTTAACAATAAGAGTAATAATTGCCCAACTACTCATACACTGTATGGTTTTATATAGTTGGTTTGCTGACAGTAGGATTTTATTAAAGGTTAAATGAATGGTCTTCTTATTCTGATTCCTTTAGACTATAGCAGCTGAATATTACATCGTTGCCAATTCAGTTCTCTATCTTGTGAGGAAAGAGATTTTTTTTCTTTAGCCACACCACTAGGTAACTGAAAGCCATGATCCAGCTCAAAGACAACAGTATCCTTGGGTATTCCCTCCCATCTTATAGATGTCACATTGATGAGGCTGCAAACATATGCCATGGTTGTTGACACCAAAAGACCAGTCATCTAGAAGTCCGAAGCTATACCACTGATAGCAATGTGAAAGCCACGGTTTATTCTTACATGAAAAGTGGTTTTCATAAATTTAAGCCAAGGTTTTCCTTCAAACCTAAGCGTCAATTCTCTTCTCGAAGATAAAAAAAGTATATCACTATATAGTCATTTTAGTTTCTTACCTTTTAACTATATATTCCTGTTACAACAGATATGATATGTTTTGGCAGTTGCATATATATAGGCCACTATATTTTTCCTGCCAACCTATCAAGTTTTTACGAACATATATGGATTAATATCTTGATCATTTATTTTTTTTGTAATTATGGTGGAATCATTAGTGCTGAGATCACCAGCCATCAGTCTCGACTTATATATGGTAATCAAATGCATAAAAGACGACCAAAGTGTATGGCAGAAAAAAGATAGATAAACTAAAAATTACCTCGGGGTCACGTAATTCAAGTAATCTCTTGTCATTAACATTAGCTAATTAACCAAGGCTGTGTAGTATTATCATAACGTTGTTATGCACATATACCAAGTTAATCTCAATCCTGTGAATATATGATGCTCATGTGATTTATCATTGTATAAAAATGCTTACCGAACATATCATTTTCAACACATTTCTCAAGAAGCCACTCGTAGTTCGCATCTGTCCAACCATCATCAATCAAATCCTTGGATTTTTCATACATATACTTTAGTACCTCATGATGTCAAAATAAGGCATCTGTATACAATGGCATCATCTGTGGTTTTGTGTCCATAAAGCCACCACCAGGGATTGCAAGTAAGGTCCCATTCCTTTACATAATAATCTAAAATGTTTTAATGTTTTCGGTTGCAGCTGCTAAATACAGGGTGAAGATAAGCAGTACCAAGTTGAAGTTTTTGGTGGCTAACAAGATAAAAGAAAGGTAGTTCAAGCAGTGTCTTTGTGGATGTGACATTGGATGCAGATTGTGTGGACGGTCCGTACGCCTGGCTGGCGATGCCGGAGTAGTGGAGGAGTGGGTCTTCGTCTGTTCAGGTCAGGTAGGGTCAAAGCATCTCATGTAGTATGACCAGGTCATAGTCTTGTCTTAAGGAGATGCAAAAGGTGAGTCAGTTGATACCAATCCATTTAAAACGTTTTAAATATGATTTTATGCGAGATACGATGTTAAAGGTTAGTACTTCTGGTCTTTATGGCATAGTTAAATTATTGATGTTACACATGCTCAAATAGCATGAATTGTTTCTTCATAAATGGCATGATTGATAAAATGTGGAATAGTGATCAGTTTATATCAGCTATTCTATCTGCTGTTATTGGTATATATTTTTTGAATTTTATATATACCTGACCCATCTTCCGTTCTAACTTGACCTTTCGACTTATGTGTAGTGATTCCTATAACTGCTTATCAACCTAAATGTAAGCATAAGCACCTTGGAATTTGGATGATCCAAACTAAGCGAGTGTTTTAAAATTATGTTTATTTAAGTTTAGGTAAACCAGGTCGTTATAGGAGGGGTAATTACCTTGGCAGGAACAAAACATAAACCCATCTTATCTATGTGCTTATACTTATTTGAGACGTTTACAATACCATTTTCAAAAGACCAGTGTTATCCAAATCAAAAACCTGTAGACCAAACCAAGTAACTAATTGAAGCAGTTGCGCATACCATGTAGTTTTTTTGTAAAATATTTGAAAACCATAAATCATTCGATTTAGGATGTTGAATGCGCTAAAATAGTCCCAAAAGGAATGATTTCAGTAACTTTTACCCAGCCTTGATGACTATCTTAGTACTTCATTTTATTCATATCGAGCCCAGGTCTTAGAAGAGGTAATATACATAATATTTACCTTTGGATATACAGTGGAAACTTTTAGCAGAACGTTTTGTTCCTTTTCAGCTTCTTTAGAAAGATCCATTAAAGTATCAACACGGTCTTCCAGCACCAGCCATTTTTTCAATGAGAGTGATGCATTTTAACCACTGCCACCAAGGCAGCATTTCATGTCATTGAGATTAGATACCTAGAGTCAATCTATATTGTGAGCAACACATGTGGTGTGGATTTTAACAGTTATATGTCAGAGGTGTGTGTTTAGATGGAATTACATAGATATCGAGAGGCTAAGGTCATGTATCAAGTATAAATTAAACAACACATATATCGTATTATTAAACTTGATTGAAAATATTAACATTGTTTTTGCAGTAGGTGAAGAAAGATTAATTCTTTCCTGTAGCTTCAACAACTTTGATGATATTGCACCGTATTAAATAAAAGATGTGTTGGTCGAATTCTATGCAACAGGTATGTCATTTTATGTATTTTGCTATTAATTTCATATTAATATTGATAAGGTGGTGTTTGGATTTGCATTTTAAACTCAATAGTGAGTTTATAAATTATACATCTGATGCACCGTCTTTTTTGTAAAGTTTAAGCATAGTATTTTGAGGACTGAACTAAAGTATTGGCAGTTTTGGCTGGCTGTTAGTAGTGATGCTGGTGAGAAATGTATTTTTTTTGTTAATGCCTTTAGTTTCCAGTACATATATGTAAACCAACAAAAATAGAATGATGTGTATGCATCACATAGTTTCAGCATTATTAGCTTTAAACCACAGTTGTATTACACTTTTCTCAGTTACCTATAGAATCCCCTAAATATAATAAAATTAGGATACTAAATGAGGTCTTATTTTCTCAAAGGCTTGATATGTGGAAATCTAGAATACGCAAATACAAAATCATTATGGGTAGTGAACGAAAATCACCCGTTGTATCAAACGATATTTGTAAACTCACAACATACCATGAAGGTGGTCATGCCCTTGTCGCCATACACACTAATGGGGCTCACCCTGTACACAGAGCCACCATTATTCCTAGAGGTATGCTATATATCATCATGTCCGGCACTTTGGCTAATCTTAAAATATGGTTATCTGGTTATGTGAATGATGTAACTTGGCACGTCCAAACATCTCTTACGTAATTGTATATCTTTTAAGCTGATTCTTTACAATATTAAATAAACCTATTCATTTCTTACAAATTTGATTGGTGGTATCCTTTGGAATTTGAATAACTTTATCCTAGCTGAATTTGATAAGTGTGCTTTATCGGTACGGGTGACCGGATACAAAAAGAAACTTTTTTACCTGTACTAAAATTTTTATTGGTAAATACAATAAACACAGTGATGACTGCTGGGTAAGGTCATATATTTATCCATAAAAAAGTTACAGGGTCACCAATGCTTATGTGGATTGTTCTAATCAATTTTCCAGGTTCAATACAAGAAATGAGCTAATCCAGTCCTGACAAACTACCAAAAATATGAAAATAGGGACGTCAATAGAGAAACATAAGAATAGGCTCACAGTCTCACACTAGCCGACTGCTTTCTCAGGATCCAATCTAATATATGGTGCATACTTTTATCACTTAGATCATCTTTAGTCATGTAATATTCGTATAAAAATTGAAGGACTTCAAGTGTCTTTAGATATGATATCTTCAGTTTGGAGTGTTGTTCCTTTATTTGTTAGTACAAATATATAATTAAACTTCTATTGATTTATATGATCAATGTGACAGGGGTTCAGTTTACATGTGGAGCAGTTGCAACAAGCTTTTATGCACGCGATCAGGCCACTACTATAAAGATATCAATCAATGTCGCAACCAGTTGGGAAAACATTCGTGTGCGTACGTGCAGTGATCATGGGTCGTTGAGTACCATTAGGCTCATGTCAAAGCATTAAGAATCATGGTTTTAGTATTACAAGTAATAAGCATGTGAACAGGTGTTTCTTGGCTATACACAATGTTAGATGCATTCACCCACCAGGCCAAGTTATGACACCAAGTTTCTCATCTAAATTCGATCATACCCACGTGGAACCAAGTTCGATCGGCATTGATATGAATTAGACCCGTCACACCATTAAAATGAGTCTTCAATAATAATTGAAACGTCATATCCTTTTCTTGATTAAGGTATCAATTGCCCGTGCCATGGTCCATCCAGTATCACGCATAACGCGTCTATATATTTGGCCAAAAGTTCTTGACTTCTTATGCTTTGGAAGCCGGCCATACCTATCACCGATGATGATGGAAAACTATACTTATATCAAGCAAACTTAAAGGCAAGCATGCCTTATCTTATCTTTAAAGCAACGATTAGCACCTTGTCTTTAAAGCAAGCAGGCCTTGTGACTTGTGCAGAAAACCAGCTGGCACCCTACAAGCGTTATAGCATTTTCCACCCACAGTTCCACATTATATATTGTTTCACAATGCATTCTATATGTTGCATTTGACTAAATGGGTCAAATTATTTAATCATTTAAGCCCATTTAGTAATACTTGATATCAATTGTTTTAAACCATTTAAGCCCATTTAGTAATACTTGATATCCTTTTCAAAAAAAGTAAATAAGTACTTGATATCGAACACAATATCAAGTTCATATTGTTCACCAAACAAACATTTATGACACGGTTGAAAAACGAACACACGCTGAATGGACACAATAAACACATGCTAAAGTAAGAAACAAATTACATGCACGACGAACACACGTTGAACGATAATAAACAAATTGTGCGTGTTCATATTTTCATAATTTTGTTTCTCTTTCAGGCTTGCACCTAGAATAAGAAGTCATTGAGGAGAAGAGGAATGGTGAATGTAGCAAACTTTATTTTATAGGGACCAAATGCTCAAAAATTCTTATAGGGACCAAATGCTCAAAAATTCGTGAATGTATAAATCTTTGGCTTTTTAAAGACCACTTTTTTATGTTATTATTTTTTCAAATATTACATATTCACCTCTAAAAAACATTTTAAAATATAATTAAAACCTATTTTAGCGAAAATTATAACATAAATATATTAAAGGTTAAATTACAAACCAGATAATCTAAAAGCGCATAATACACACACCCTTCGGATCATGAAAAATAAACGACCCCGCCCGTTGGGTGGGTTACGACGCTAGTGTATATATATATATATATATATATATATATATATATATATATATATATATATATATATATATATATATATATATATATATATATATATATATATATATATATATATATATATATATATATATATATATATATATATATATATATATATATATATATATATATATATATATATATATATAAGGTCTTCACATCTCGTAAACACAAGTAGAATTGATAGTGTGGGTTGTGTGAGTTTATGCACCTTGCTGTGTAAGCTACACCACATCATTCATACAAGAAAAACTAAAACTTTCACCATAAAAACAAATTATTATTTATCTCAAAAGAATAATATACATAATATATAGATGAAAATATTGGGCTGTTATAGTCTCTACCCCTTAAAGAAAATCTCATCCCGAGATTTAGTTCAAGGTAAGACCTCTTATTCTAAAAATAGAAATACAACTTATTTATTTTTAGTAGCTGGCCCTTTCTTCTTGCAGTTCCTAGTTAGATGACCCACATTGTAGCAAATCTGGCACCGAACAGTGCAAGGCCCCACGTGATGCAAAGTACATCATCTACATAGTGGAAGTTTTCTAGGATACACTTTTCTCTCGCTTGGGATGGAAGTATTATTTTTGAAGTTTTCTTGCCTCTTATCCTCACGATCATTATTGTAGCGATTGTTGAAGCGATTGTCGTTGTCGTGATACTTAGAGTAGTAGTGGTCTTCATTAACGTTGGTGTCTCCTTTATCTTTGAACTTCCTTTTATGAACCTCGATTACTTGCATAGGAATGCGCTTTAGAACCTGATCCATTAGCTTCTAAGTTATGAAAATGACTTCTTCCAAAGTTTGGGACTTTGAAGCAGTAACATTTCCGTCAATACTTTGAGGCAATCCTCTTATGAATGCTTCCCTAAGTTTTTAAGAATTCGGAACCATAGTTGGGCATAATAGTGTTAGTTCTTGGAATCTTCTTATGTAAGCCTTGAGATCATTTCCTTCCACATTGAGTTGGTAAAATTCTTCTTCCCATCTTTTTGATCTCATTTCTAGGACATTAATTCTTTATCAACAACTTCTTAAATTCAGACTAGGTGGTCTTATAAGCTTCTTCAATTCTGATGGGTTGAGTAAATGAATTGCACTAGGATAATGCTTCATCAGTTAGTGTAGCAGTAGCAAATTTCACTTTGAAGTCCTTAGTATAATCACTTTAAGAAAATACTGATTCAGTTTTCTCAAACCAACGAATAAGATTAACAGCACCTTCAAATCCTTTGAAGTTAAAAGGTTGACAGTTCATGAATTCCTTGTAGCTACATCTCTTGACTATAGGAATTTCTCTTTGAAAGTTGTTCCTTTCAGCATTAGGCATGTTAGTAGCTTGTGCTTGCAGAGCTGCAGCAACACTATCAACTACCAAATGCCCAATTTATTCTTGATTCATTGTTACCGTTACAGATGTCGATGCTCTAATGGGAGCCATTCTATCAACACACACAAGATAACATAGAGGTAAGAATGATATTATTTGTCAAAATCTTCATACATAAGGGTATTAAACCAATTGATATATCATTCATAGGGGTTCTCATTTTTTGTACTATCGTATAGTTATAAAATCAAAGAAAAACATCTTATATATCAAGAAAAATACATTTGTGCATGAGCTATTTACTTAAGCCCAAAACTTTATAAACCATTATTTCTACGAATTGATCAGACTCATGTGAACAACGTTTAGAATTATGGTTCGATAATTTATAATTTTCATATTTTAATGAAGGATCAATTCATCTAAATAAGACAATCATAACTTATCTTATTTAAGCATAAATAGCTCATAACACGAATCCAAAAATCCGAATAAATATTATATTATAGTGACAAAAATATTGAAATCCCAGATTTCTAGAGGCGAATAAATAGAATAACGAAGTTTTAACAGAAAGAACATCTTTTATTTATTAACAACTTGTCTTGTTTCTCCTTTAGGTGGTTCTTTTCTATTGGTGTTATTTGTTTTGTAATTGTTTGGTAGGTTCATATGGCATGTCAAATGATGTAGTCGTTGTTCAAGCATTTGCTTGAGGTTAATGTAGCATTACAGCTACATTCCATTGTACTTGAGTACTTTTGGGAATATATTTTACCGAGGTTTAGTCCCCTTTACCCAAAAAACAACTTGTCTTGTTTATATTTACAGGACAAGCATCACTGTTAATTATAAAATTAAAGACATAGAACTGTAAATATTCACAAATCAACTTGTTAGCTTTCGGCCTTGTAAATATTCACAAATTTTAGTCTAGTATCTTCATCTCTTCTTCTTGAGTTCTTTGATGGAATCAAAAAGACTTCGTATATTGGGCCGATGTCTAATTTGAATGTCCTCAATGATTAACTCTAGGGTAAAAATCTTTTGTCGGTCTTGAAAAATTTCATCATCGTAAATCACTTGTCTTCTCTACAACTTGGACTTGGCTCCTTCAAAATCTCCTTCCACTTTCTTAAAATTTCATTGTATGATTCTTCGGTCTTTCCTATGTCCTTTAACTTTATGTATAATATCTTTAGTCGGGAAGAACTTCTTCATTATATGCTCGCATAATTTGAACTTAGGGGTCTTCATTAAAAGGTAAAACATATTTTGGGATATTCTGATCTTCATATGGGTTTTCTGAGGTATCATAAGGATTATTCATCGGAAGATTGGAAATATCCTTTGGGAAGTCAGGAAGAATACTTGCGGAACGCTCTTCTTCAGAATCCGATAAGATGAAAATAGGATGGAGATAGGAATACATATTTCTGGAGACTTTGATAAATATCATAACTTATTTATAACAGTCACATTATATTACGTACACATTGTTCTAATACATCATAGTATTATTTATACATTGTTTTGAAGGGTAGCAGTACTGGTATTGGCATAATATTACATCATTCTTGAAGCAGCACTGGCATTGGCACGAAGGACTGTTGGAAATATGTTATGTGTATTAAGAAAGTCTCGGTCACTCTAACAATATAGTTATAAGCTCGTAGTATATGTTTTATTAATGTTTATATTTAGCCCGACCCATGAGCATGTTCATGGGCCGGAGGCCCAAGTCCACTTAGGGACTTGGGTATATAAACCACTTTCCACCATGGAAAGGGGTGTTGGTTGTTTACTTATTTTTCACATTAATAAAGTTTTCTTTGTTTCTCTCTCTACTCTCTCTCTCTAGAATAACAACAACCCTCTTGATTAGTTATAAGATTATCATTGTTCTACAATTGGTATCAAGAGCATGGGATGATTAAGGTATGTTGATTCGTGTTGTTTAGTGTTTGATTGGGTTAGTGGGTTTTTTAGGATAATCCATCTCAAATCTTGAAAAATTTTTTGTGATTTTATGGCTTAAAGTGGTAAACAAAACATTCGGTTTGATTATTTTGGTTGAAATCACAAAAACATTTCGTGTTTTTGGGTAATTTTTGGCTAGTATTTGGTTACTTTATATCAAGAACAGTACCAAAAAAATTCGGAAAAGGGTTTATAATTCCGAAATTATTTTTTTCGGAAAAGGGTTTATAATTCCAAAATTAATTTTTCGGAAAAGGGTTAAGTATTCCGGAAATTTCTCTAAAAAAATCCATTCTTCCGAAGATTTCTCTAAAAAGATCCATTATTCCGAAGATTGACTATTTCTCTGAAAAGATCCATTATTCCGAATATTTCTCTGAAAAGATCCATTATTCCGAAGATTGGCTATTTCTCTGAAACGGTCCATTATTCCAAAGATTTCTCTGAAAAGATCTATTATTCCGAAGATTGGCTATTTCTCTGAAAACCCATTTATTCCGAAGATTGGCTATTTCTCTAAAAACCCATTTATTCCGAAGATTGGCTATTTCTCTGAAAAACCATTATTCCGAAGATTGGTTAATTCTCTAAAAACCCAATTATTTTTAAAATCATAGTGTTCCGAAAATCCATCATTTATCTGAAGATCCAGGTTATTCCGAAGATAAGGTTATTCCAAAGATAGGGGATTATTCCGAAGATTAGTGATTGGTTTTATTTAGAATATTTTTCTAGGATTCTTAGTGGATTTTAATATTGATACATCAACACACGATCTAAATCGACAACAACATTTTTCACATCCTTACTTCATTGAACGATCAAAAGATAATCTTTTTTCAATCAAGTGTTCAAAAAAATGAATCCTCATTCATTCATGCCTACAATGACATCACTTACTGATATTTCAATCATTTCGGGTACCGATACTCGCCCACCGTTGCTCATTAAAGATTTATTTGAACCATGGCAAGGTCGCATGAAAACTTATATCATGGGTAAACCCAATGGTAGACTTATGCTTCAATCCATTAAAAAAGGTCCACTCGATTGGGGAGAAGTTACTGTCAACAATGTGACGCGGCCAAGGTTGTATCATGAGTTACCGGATGCTAACAAACTCATTGCCGACGCAGATGAAAGGGCTGTTCAGACAATACTTCAAGCTCTTCCACCCGATATCTATCGAATGGTAAGTGAACACACAGTGGCAAAGGATCTTTGGAATCGCTTATCTGTTTTGTTACAAGGGACTTCACTAACTATGCAGGAACGAGAGTGTCAATTGTATGATTTGTTTGATAGATTCACATACATTCCAAGGGAAACACTTCATGACTACTACTGGCGTTTCACCACTTTGATGAATGATATGAACGTGTATAATCTAAGGATTACTCAATTTCAACTAAACACCAAGTTCTTGAACATGTTACCCCAAGAATGGAGTCAATATGTCACTGATGTTAAGATGATTCGAGATTTGCACAAGTCAAATTTAGATCAACTCTATGCCTTCTTGCAGCAACACGAGAAGCACGTGATCAAAAAACGCATCTCTTAGGGATCTTATCAAGAACCATTGGCATTAATGGCAAATCATCCAACATTGTCATATCACAACTCTCCGTTTGCTTTGGGACACCAATCTTCCTATCAACCATTGTGTCAAACACCAAGCTTTCCACAGTACTCGATCTTGCCACAACCACCTACATCTTATCAGAAACAATACAAGAAACCACCAACATCATCATAAGGAGATTCACATCATTTACCTTATGCTTCACAACCATATTCACCTTATCAACCTCCAACAAACACTGCCATCACCTATCAACAACCTGAGGCTCCTCAACCCCATTACTCACAACATCCTAGTGTTCCTTCAAATTAGTTTGTAGCTCAACCATCACCAGTATTCTATTGTGATGATGAGATTCCTGTCCCTGAGTTTAGACACGGGGACAATCCTACTGATATACTTGCTCAAATTTCTGCTTACATCACTCAAGCATTGAACAAACGAGGTTACAGAGGACCATCTCCAACAAACAATCAGTTTAGGAACTCTTCTAACTCTCGACAACAAGCTACAATTCAAGATGGCGGAGTCACGGTGCAACCACTACAGGGGAGACCAAGCTCATTTAATACTGGTTCACGTCCATCTAACACTGCTGCTACAAGGGGTAATAACACTAGAAAAATGAAGATGATCATATGTTATAACTACAAAGGGAAAGGGCACATGGCTCGAGAGTGTAAGCAGCCTAAAAGGAAAAGGGATAGCACATGGTTTCAGGAGAAGTCTACTTGGTGAATGCTCAAGCCCAAGGACGCGAGCTCGATGAAGAAGAGTTAGCATTTCTCGTAGATCCAAGAGTTACGGACACTGACGGTCTCACAACAGCCATCACAAACAATGCCGCATATCAATGTGATGATCTGGATGCATACGACTCTGACTGTGATGATCTCAATACCGCCAAGGCAGCTCTCATGGAAAATCTTTCACTTTATGGAGCTGACACAATTTCTGAGGTACGAAATACTGCCACGGATACTAGTGTTGTACCTTATCAAGTTGAGCAAGTGTCTGAGTATCCGGAACAGCCTTCGGTCGTTAGTAACTCAAACGAGGAGACAAACAATGATAGCAATATCAATGCAAGTCCCCAGACTTTGAATGAACCACAACCGGGAGCTATTACGACTACAAATTCATTTGCTCAACCTGATTTAGTTATGGTGTCGGCATCTATGCTTGGCCAAATGAATAATGCGGTCCTTGAAACCCTCAGTGTTAATCAGACATTATCTGCCGAGCTTGATTTGTTTAAGGAAAAGGTTAAAACCTTGGAATTAACTCTAGTGACCACTACCTTAACCAGTCCTGAATTTGATAGGTTTAGGGAAGTCCAAATGGATAATTTGCTAGAAATTGAGAGTTTAAGAGCAAATCTTTCGAAAGAACTTAAAGAAAAAGAGTCAGTCGTTAATAATTTTCAAAAACTACAAACGGATTTCAAAATTCTCGAGTCTAAAAGGGTTGAAACGGAAATTAAGGCGTCTGAGAAAGTTAAAAAGACTGAAATGTTGCTTTTAAAAGAATACTCTACTTCTCATTTAGTACACTTGTTTCATTATTCTTTTAAAGAAATCACTCTATCGCGTCTAATAGACCAACCACCTAACCCTGGGTATGCAAAGCAAGCATTTAACCACAACCCACGACTTTATGATACAACAAAGTTAGGATTGGTCTTAGATCCGATTGTGTTTTCAAATGAATCTGAGAGCATGTCACTACATGAAGAGAATCGGTCAAAACTAATTTTTACATATCCTGAGTATGATTATGCACAACTTAATGCAACATATGCAAAAATAGATCTTAGAATTCGCTTTAATATGCAAAAGGAATTTATCCATACACCAGCTTACATGCCTACAAGAGAAAACCTTAGTATACTTCCTACACTTGTTAATTCGGACGAACCTAAGGAAATTCCTAAGAATCTTCCACCGGTAAGTACGGTATTTCTAAGCTTGGAAGAGATTCAGCGATACCTAACCGAGTTTGACAAGGTCATACTGGAATGTACGACTTCAACGGTTCAAACCGCTGGAGAATGGGCTTTCGAACACATGAAAACGGTGTTTGAGAAAGAGATCGTTCCGTTTGTAGACAATATTAAAGAGGGATTTTTCGATCGAGCGGAAAATCTTAGTTTCGAAATTGGTGAAGTTCGAAAAGTTTTCTATGAAATGGATGATGCTTATGAACAACATTTAATTGAGAAAGAAAAGATTTTGTCCGAATATGACCGATTCTTAGAACATATAGTGTCTCTCGAAGTGATGCAAGCTGTTACTATTAAATTTGCTTTTGTGATGACATCTGCAATGACTAAATGTGATGATGTGCATGATATATATGTGAATATTGTTGAACCTGTGAATAATGTAGATAATCACTCTTGTCATGAATCTAACGCTGAGTTTTTAAAGCTTCAAGTTTCTTATAACTCACTTTCAAACCGTTTTGATGAGCTTCAACAACATTGTATATCTCTTGAAATTGAAAATCAATCTAAAAATGAAACTCTTTCAAAAACAAATGATTGTTAAAACTCCGTTGATACCAGTGACAAGATGATTCAGGTGATTCAGGCATTAGAGGAAGAAATTATGAGACTTAAGAGAGAATCAGTAGCAGAGAAATTGGAACTAGAGGCTGCAGAGATTAAAAATCATGCCCTAGAAGATAGAATTACTTCTATGCTAGGGGAGTTTGATAAAGTAAAGCAGGGTTTTTCACAAATTTATGGTTCGTTAGAAGAACGCTTCGCTGTTAATGCGGCAGAGCAAAAGTCACTTGTTGAACAACTAAACCATAAGTGTGAGGAAATCTCTGACTTAAATATTCAACTCATAGACAAAAACATGTTTTTGGCTGAATTAAAGGAGACACTTCAACTCAAAGGACAAGAAGTTGTTGATAATCCAACTACACTCTCTGCCCTGACCTCTAGTGCTCCAAAAACCAACAAAAGACAAAGTATCATGGACCCAGTGATGCGATGCACAACCCCTCCCAGCCAACTCAAATACCTCTCAAAAGATATTTGTTTTAATGTCACAGAGTTCAACACGTTATCTATCAGTTTATTCACTCCGAATAAATTGATATTGAAAAGGTAGCAATCCTCTCCAGCCTCCGCTCACCAAAACAAAAATGCACTATTGAGTCTAGAGCCACGAGATCATCAAAAGTCTCATTAGGACACAATTTTAAAAAAATAAGAAATATTTTTATGAGTCCTACGCAATATTCTTGTAATATTTCTAAAACATCTGAGTAATACGGAAGTATTACAATGAAGATGGAAATCCTGCTTGAGCCAACAAAAAAGAAGCTCATGGTAGGTGACACGTGCGGTTCTTTAAGAACTAATCTTGTGATAACTGGAAAGAAACGATGGTTTAACTCTTAATTGAGATTAAACTTGTTCCAGGGCCTCTACGCATTATCCAAGTGATCTTGTCAGAACACTCAGAGTGGCACTCTTTAGTGTTCACAGTGAATAGTGGAAATCCTTCCAGTGTCAACATCAAACAGCACTACGGTATGTGACAAGCAAGATTCTATTTGAATCAAGCTCGTGATAACTGGAAAGCAACGATGGTGAAAATCTTAATTGAAATTCACTTGTTCCAGGTTTCATGAATTTACGGCTTCAATCATACGAAATTTTTAATCCAAATGATTCACTCTTTATGTTCGCAGTCAGCTTTGGACGGTCGAATAAAGAGAACGGGTTTACCCGCGAAATCTTGTCAAGGAGATCTTTAATTAGAGCTACCTGTCACAAGTACGATATTTATTATCGTTCAACGGTCTTCACCGACCGGAGGTAAAAGGCTACCGAATCAGAATTAAATGTCAAAGCCATTTTATTCGTGTCTTATTATGTAACACCCCCAAATTTGTACAACTCAATACAGCGGAAGACTCGTTGGTGTTACGGGATAGCACATTACTCACATTATAGACAATGCATAAAAATCGCGTCGTTTAATAATAAAACATTTCCATTCATAAATATCAAAGTTACATAGGTCCCAAGTCATATTATTTCATACAAAGTTTTACAAAGAATTTGAATGGAAATTATTGTTTAAGTGCGGGCCATGAATTCTTGTTGTCTTCCCGAGAATTACCTTCAAGCACCTGAGATAAAACATGTTAAAAGAAAAGGTCAGCGATAACGCCGAGTGAATTCATAGAGTTTAATAAAATCCATCAATATAATATCAGTATAAAATTATTACTGAAAATCATTTTGTACAAATCATTTTAATAGGCCATAAAATAGCCAAAGTCATTTTTATACAAACCCTTATCGAAAATCATAATATAGGCATTTGCCTTAAAAATCATTATACGAGCCAATGTCGTAAAAACATCATACAATACGTCTTACGACGTTGTATAAAGTTAAATAAAAACCGTTATATTAATATGGTTATGAAAACCAAAAAACGAACATAATATTAATAGTATGACCCTGTATTGCTAGTCAGGCAATACATCGTAATTCGGAGCGTTTAGTAGTATTTCGTTGGTTGGATTATTATAATCCGCATGACATTGTTACCTTACTAAACCAAACAACGGGTAGCTAACCCGATACTCAATTTGCCCATCTAAAGTAGCGTGTCGTCACAAAGGTCACGCTATGGAAATCTTCTCATACATAAAATCGCTTACCAATCAATGTGGCACGACAGGGATCAACCGTCAAGGCGCGAACTGGGGTGATCGTCCCCAAATAGTACTATTATATGCATAAGCGTCTACCAAATCCCGGTAGTTCACAATTCATGCTAATGGGACTTTTAGTGACATAACCTAACTTTAATAATCCATTTGATTTCATCTATCGGGTCCTTTAATCATTTATCGGGTCATACAATCGGGTCATACAATCATTCGGGTCCAAATCAATAAACAAACAATCGGGACAAATGGTGTCCTATTTTATAAAAACTAACATGTTATCTCCCTCGCGGGTTTATAAAACATTTATAAAAACATTTAAAAGAGTGCAAGGCTATGAACTCACGTTGATGTGGGAAGGTGGGTTATCGGCAACTCAGACGTACGGTACGTGCTTCAATCACGGAAACCTAGACAAATAATACTCGTCTTAGACTCATGTCCAATGACTTTATAAAAATAATTATGTATACATATGATGATTATATATATATGATGATCAAGTGGGTTTACATATTCTCTTTTACTCATTTTAGTGTTTACGTATTGGTAACTTCTTACTAGTTTACTAGTTTTACCTATTTACGTGTCTTAGGTCCATTAAACTTATTATAAGTTCTTTAACTTGTTTTAATCCATTTTATAATTATATTATCAGTATTTAAACTTTACAAATTGGCCCCAAATGGGTTAAGCCTAATAAGTTCTTTTTATAAGTTTTTAACTTATTTAGTCCAATTATTAGTACAATATGCTTAGTTAGCTCGTTAATGTCCGTATGTCCTATAGTTCGGGTTTTATCGGTTTTTACTTGTTCTATATGTTTATATATCAGTATGTGAGTTTTATAAAGTTCACATTAGACGGGTCCAACCGTCTAAGTTTTATTTAACAAAAACGTTAATTTTACGGTAATAGTCGAAAAAGTCGTAAAAATCAAGTTTGTAGTTTTTATTACTTATAAGTATTATTCCACTACCATTTTTATAATTTATACACTTATTTAACCTTTTACATATTTATATAAATAAAATTTATGAGTTAGTGAGTTTTAACTTTACATTTTATACAATATAATTTTGAGTGCTTATATAATAGTAATAAACATTAATTCTCAAAATCTGATTTTTATTCATATTCACCAAAACTGTCATATCTAGAGTTCTATATGTAGATAGAAGCTCAAATTATTATCACATAAACTACATGATATGTGCTCCATTTAACTCTTCTATAGCTACTGTTGAATCATCCCTTAAGTATTTTCTAAAAATCGTCCAAAACAGTGAACTCAGATTTGTACTTTAAACTTGTTTTGATCATATCTCACTCATTACAATGATTCCATTGCATGGCCAACTGTCACATGTGTACAAGACCCATAGATTACTGTATATCAATCTATTCAAGTCATTTTACCAGTTTACCATATGGTTCTTTACTGTTTTATACAGCCATCTAAATTAAGCAAGATTTTAACCTTGTTTCTTATAGTTTTTCATCTTTTTTAAGCATGTTTATCAACACCAAATCCCCACACAATATTTTTAATCATCATTCATCATCATATTAATATACGTAAGTAAAAGAAATACAAGATTACATAATCAAAAATAACAAGAGGATGAGGAGGACAATCTTTATACCACCAAGTTGATGTAGGTTGTGATTAAAACATGGATATTGATGGAGAAACTTGTGCATAGCCAAGACCATCTTCAAGACCACCATTCTTCATGAATACCTTGTGGAAAATCAGCCCTAATACTCCATAGAAACTCCTCCTTGGATGTTAAAACTTGCACCAATCTTCCTCTTTTTGAATGGAGATTAACATATGTAAGTTATAACATATGTTTGTGGTTAAAAATTGTATGATGGTGGTGTTTTGGTTGAGATATGGGACGGCATAGATGAGAGCCAAGAGAGAGAGATTGTGATTTTGCATGGATGAAAATAAAGACAATGGTTTGTGTGAGTGGTTTTGCTAGTTTTTGTTAGTGGAAAGCTTAACTTGTAAGCTTTAGTTACAAGTGTAAGTTACTTGGTAAAAACTTGCCACCAAATTGGTGTGGTGGAGCTTGCTAGGCCGGTTTGAATGGGGGTGGGACAAGTGTCCCACTTGTCTCATCCCCATTTATTTACGGGTACTCCTCGATTCTAGTTTCCTCGATTTGCGTGCCCTCGGGTCGTTTTACGAAAAACGTTTTTATAAATTATGAATCAACATCACAAAACGAATCTAATAAAAATTGTCTCATCAAAAACGGAGTTCAAAAACGTAAATACGTAATCCTAAGGTTTCCGGATTAGTCGTAAAGGACGTTAAAATAAAATCGTAAGTCCTAGTCTCTTCTCGTAAATTTGTGAGTTTATGAACCAACACAAATTTAAAACTCCAAAATAATATTCACGGATAAATTTATTTTCTGAAATGTCGGACTGTCACCAAAAACGGTGTATGTAAATGTAAGCACGTAACGTAGAATCCTCCGGTTTAGACGTAGTCGACGTTACTTCAAGACGTAAATCCAAATTACTTCCCAAAAATAAGTGAGTTCATATTGTAACATTAAAATAATGTTTTCAAATAAATATTGAGAATAAAATATCAACCATAAATTGACGGATTGTCACAGCATTTACCTCTAAACAGGATCTTTGTCCTCAAAGATCATCTTACTACTCGCTTCTTATAGAGTTAAAGCCATGTGGGTATTTCCTCCACATTCGGTCTTTTCTCACAAGTGCAATTCATTACAATACGCGAGTTCTATCAAACATAACTACGGGAATAAGATCAGGCTTAATGTTGACTTACTTTCTCTATCCATGATGTTCACGGGTTTTTGATGAATGCAACTTTTCGCCGATCTAAACTTTACTAAGAACAATCAGATTTTCACTTGATAGATATTCCATCAAGTTCGATTTACGAAACATAATTCACGCAGTTCTTGAAGTCCTAGGGTAGATCCAGCTTATATGCCTTTCAAACCAATCTTTTACATCATCTCTATGGTCCCATACAACGGGGACTTATATCCCATGATTTGTCAGATCATTAATTCATTTCTTCAAGGTTAAAAATTTTGGCATAACTTCGCTACCCATCTGGCACTTCAAGATCTATATTTCATATTCACATAACCTCTTGCCCACTACCGGCAGTCAATAATCAGGTCCTAATTTCAAAAATCATTTCAGATCTCGCGGGTCGGGTATTTTGTAAGGTTAGGTTCGCCATCATAGGAAACCTTAAACCTAAAAGACATGTCCACTCACAATGGGTGTATGTCGGGTGTCTTCATCTCAACTCCTGCTTACAGATGCTCTAATAATTAGATCATGACAAGATTCGATCTCGATCCTAATGCGATAATTATCAATAATAATCTCTCTAAGGGAAAATGATTATACGGTTTATTACCAAAGGTCAATCATTCAAACATAAAACAAGACTTCTAGATTTTTGTATTGTTACTTTACCTCGTCCCTTCGATTTGGGGTGGTAAACAGTACTCTCATCAAGGTTCGTTCCCAACGACTTCTGAGCAAATCTCTAGAAATTCGATGCGAAGCGAGGATCTTGATAAAGATGTTTGATACAGGCACACTATGTTTACATAACTCTTTTGCATTTATCATTAATGGGAATGATATTAGCATATTTGGTCAGTCTGTCGACGATGACCCAAATCGAATCAAATTCAGATGATGACCTTTGCAATAGCTAGACGTTTACCAATGTATGAGGCGATGTCTGCCTTCATAATTTCCATCAGTACAACTTCTCCAGACAAAGATACTTTTAGTCATAAATGACATAAATAGAATACTTATACTTACAAATTCCAACATAACTATATCTCACAATCCTCTATATTTAGACAATCACAAGTGGTCTTTTAAAACATTTAAAGCTATTGGCTTCTCTTATTTTAATGGTTCACATTAGCCGCGAACCTCTTTTATAATCTATATAATCCCTTTTTACAAACATTGTTTATTTTTATATCATTCGGCAATTTATTTTGCGCCTTCATTATTAAGGAACATGTCCTAATTGATTCTTTATCTTTTCTATATTATGTGTCAGTATCTACATTCACTTTCTCCTGATGAAATAAATATCATAACCGTATTTATTCAAAATTCTTTCTTCATATCTTATATGTTTCAGTTTCATCTCATCTATCATTTTTATCAGTTTTCTCAATCCGGCGTTTAAAGCGTCGATAATTATTACAATTAATTATTAAATTTTTATGAAACGTAAACGTAAAAAATTTAAATTTCTTAGTTCAACCAATTATATAAAATGTTCAAAATAAATTTTAATTAACAAGATTTTTGTTGATTTATCGAAAATATTTAATAAGATTCGTAAATGTTCGAGAAAAACCTTTGTTTATACTTTGGTCAAAGTTTTCTTAGTTGAAAAGTAAAAATTGTCGTTTCAATTTTTAAGTCACGGTTTAAATGTTTTCCTCAATTCCTCTTAGGTTGTCTTGAGGTATGCAAAAACATTTACCCCTAAACAAGAGTTTAGTTAAATGTTTTGGTTATAAGGGAATGATCCCTTAAAATCCTTTGTTAAAACATTTGTCAAAACATATTTCCATTTTCTTTTTGTTATAACCCTAAGCCTAAATGGCTCTAATCTTTGAAAAGTCAATTTATATTCCATTATCTATTAATCACACGGTTAAATCATGTAAAGTATTAAGTCTTAAGTCTTATGTTAAATATTCAAGGTACCAGTTTTAGTTGTTTGGCCAATTTCAGGGCAATCTATAATTAATTATTAACTTCATTCTTATTCTTATAAACAAACAAATGGTCCTTAATGATCACAAGCATGAATTTATCAAATTACAGCCTACACACGAGATTCACCAAATTTATGAATGCTACGTGTGTATTAGTCAATCCAAACGTCACCACGTGAAACTCATAATGTTCATTACAAGTACAAGATGTAGTGATTGGAATACATAATCCTTTTTCGCAGATGCGAAGTTGATGATAACTATGCCATGGATCAAAAACCTTGTAAATGATCGAACAAATCTTCCATTTCGAGTTATGGATATCGTTTTCGATTGTCAATTTACTCAGTTCACAGTAATCTATAAATATAAGGAATGATAACACCATGGCTCTTCATGATGACGAGCCCGGTAGAATAAAATCTTTCTCCGACAACTTTCTCAATTGTACGGTAATTCCTTTAATTCAGATGGTGCTGACGTACAGTGCACAAGCCACAGGTGCAGCACCGAGAATTTAATAAATAACAAATTCAACTTGCCTTAATGGCGAAGGTCTAGGAAATTTACCAGCAAATACCTCTTAATGTTTCCGATAACATAAACATCTTTTAATACATTTATTTTAAGTTATTTCTAGATTATATTATCTATAACTAGTTCACAACCATTCACGGTATAATTTTAACTCTAAATGCAGGATATGATCATCCATCAAGAATTATTTAGATCACTTTTGATAATCAACATCTTATCTTTTAGGGAATTTCTACTCGAGTTCCCATCAATTAAGACAATGTCGTTATGTCATAATCAATCAATCCATTCTATTGGCACTATCAACTTTCCAGTTTTATTACCGTCGATAAGATGTGAACTTCTCAAAAGACTAATAATAACTCATAATCATTCACAAGTTCAAGGATATCTGGAGACATAACTAACCTTAAAAGAGTAAGGTCAACGCATGATTTACGCGATAGAATTTCAAATCAGATACAAACGAAAACATTTAACGAATATGAATATATCCCATGTTTTCATAATTTGAGTACGCATTCGAAAGCTCATCGGATCGTTACCCAGGTCATTCAAATCAAATCATAAGAAATGATAAGAACGTCAATACATCCAGTCGGGTATCAACACTCGGTAATTGATGACGTATAGTCCCCAGCCGGGTCAGGAACCCGGCCCACGGGTACTACCCGTATTCGGCCCATCACAGATGGGTGGGATAATGTCATTCAGGCTTATGGGCTTGGATGAACAGTGACCGCACACATGTGTGCGGCCCACGGCCCGGTGCGGCCGACATAGGGTTAGACAGAATCATATTCTGTCTAGGAGTAGGTTTACCCCAAAAGGGGAGGATATTCACTACTATAATTAGAAGATAACAATCATTCTAATTCTGATAGTTATCCTTTCCTTGGGGCCGAAGTATCAGTGGCAGCCCACTAGGGTTTCACTGCCTATAAAAGGAACCCCCAAGGGTTCCACAAAGGTATTACGTCCTATACTCTTAACTCACATAAACCCTAACTGAATACTTACAATCACGCCGGAGTCTAATCGTGGGAAACACTCCCACGGTAAGCCTAACGCGTGTTGTTTAGTGCAGGATCCCAACCAAACGATGCACTTGGTGCAGGAGCCGGAGCCCAGCCAACCCGAATTAAGCCTAATTCGGGTCAAGCAAGGATCACCCAACTTTTGCATCAACAAGTTGGCGCCATCCGTGGGGCCCATTACACTAAGCTAGAACAAAACCTCATTCTGAATTTCTAATGACGAAGGGGCATCCGCAGGCTAATCCCAGGAACACGGATCCTGGAAATCAGAAGTCCCAAGGGGAAGGGATACTCATCCCCAATCAATCACCTAGCCGCCTTGCAGGCGGACCTGGTAACCGTGGCGGTTTTCAGCTCTTGGGGGTGACGAGCACGATCTCCATAACACCCCCACCTACTTCAACCCTGGACAACCCTGATCCAGGGAGTGCGCCCAACCCTCCTAACAAGGAGCCGCGCAGACCGTCAGTGGAGGAGGAAGTAGAAGTCCTACCACTCAGCGAGGAGGATCTCACTCGAGTTCTCACGCAGAACTTTGATAGGATCGTCCCGGGAATCGCATCAAGGTTGAATTTGGGGAGGAACCTCCAATCCAGACTCAACTTTGGTGACACCGGACCAATCACCTCTTCCCAAAATCAGAGGAAAAGGAGAGCTCGGCCTCAGGAGCAGAGCATCTTTGAGGAAACCCCTCAACCCAGGAATGTGTTTGAGCGAATAGGAGACCGACTCATACAGGAGCTAATGCAGTCTCGAGAAGGAGGAGATAAGTCTGATGGTTCACCCGAGCGACCAGATAGAGAGCTGGCCATAACCACTCGCCGCACGAGCGTGTGGGACAGGATGAACACTGGGAAAAAGGCTCCTGGTTCATCCCAAAAAAGTGGTCCCTACCCAAAGGATGGGGCACCACCGCCGTCTCCAGACCCGTCAGGGGAGGTCTTAGATGACCATCCGCCCAAGCGTCGCCGACCTAGGCGTACCCCTCCATCACCACCAAACAATGATGAGTATTATGGTGGCCCTTATTATCGAGATACAGAAGCGGAGGATCTTTCCCGCCCGTGGTGTGAACCGTGGGATGACCCTAGGCTCACCCGGCCATGGGCAGATCCCAGGGAAGACCCATTCACCCTGCGCATACGGAACTATTCCGAAGACACCAAACGCCGCATGCCGGCGTGTGTCAAAACCTACGATGGAACTGGTGATCTGGATGATCACCTTAAAATATTTGATACGCAGGCTAAAATTGAATGATGGCCCATGCCTATATGGTGCCAAATGTTCAATTCAACTCTGATCGGAAATGCCCGCGACTGGTTTGAGGGACTCCCTCCACGGAGCATTGATAGTTTCACGGAACTACGCACTGCGTTCAAGAACAATTATACTCAGAGGAAGAAGTATAATAGGGACCCGGTCTCATTGGCGACTGTCAAACAACGGCTGGGGGAGTCCACAGAAGCCTTCACTGAACGCTTCAATGATGAGTGCACGCGCACAAAAACAATGCCAGAACTCCTGAAAATCTCTGACTACATGCATGCCATAACAGACAGGGAATTGATCAGGCGCCTCAATGACAAGCGTCCAGAGAGATATGATGACCTCATGGAAATGGTCATAAATTTCATAGAAGGAGAAACAGCTGTGGTCGCGGCTTACCCATCCAGAGGAAATGGGTATCGGTCAAACGACTAGTCTCGAAGACAGTCGGGGGGGGTCAAGGCAACCAGAACAATAGCAAGGGCTCAGACTATAAGAGCCAGAACAAAGGAGGACGGCCGGACGATAAGTTTACCCCCCTAAAGATGTCCTACCGGGAGATCTTGCTGACGGAAGGAGCAAACTTTCCAAGGCCGCCCCCAATGACAACTCCGCCGGAACGTCGGCAAGGAAATCGCTTCTGCGAATTTCATAACGACAAGGGACATGGTACGGAGGAGTGTATCCAGCTCAAGAAGCACATTGATTCACTGATCAAATCAGGTAAACTCAAGCACTTAGTTAAGGATTGGAAGGATGGAAAAGACAACAAAAAGTATGATAAGAAGGATCCCCAAAAGGAAAAACCTTCGACTATATACATGATCCAATCCAGACAACGCCGCACGAGGCAGAAAATTGGCCAAAAATTTTCACACGGCAGGGAAATCTCATTCCCTCCCATCACAGCAAGTGATGTGATCGATGCTCCTCTCACTATTGAGATAAGCATTGGAACACACAATGTTCGTCGCATGTATGTAGATGGAGGGTCGTCAGCAGAGGTACTGTATGAATACTGTTTTGTGCAGTTACGCCCAGAAATCAGAAGCCAATTAGTACCGGCCACGGCGCCGCTCACTGGCTTTAGTGGAGACACTATATGGCCGATAGGGCAAGTGCGTCTGCTTGTAACCATTGGGAACGAAGAACACTCCACTACGGCGTGGATGAACTTCATGGTGATACGCTCACATTCTCCATACAATGGGATCATAGGCAGACCAGGTATTCTGGCTATACGGGCGGTACCCTCCACGGCACACGGAATGATCAAATTCCCCGTTGATGGAGGAATCGTCACCATTTACAACACAATCATACCAGCATCCGAGTGCCATACCGTGACAACACCGCCTCCACCGGTTCCACCTAAGGATGGATCACCGCCTCCCAATTGGAAGGTGGCAATTCATCCTGACTACCCGGAACAGGAGATATCCATAGGAGGGGCGCTCTCGGATAGCGGCAAAAGGGCCATGTGCTCTCTTTTAAGTGCAAACTTAGATATATTCGCATGGGAGCCAAAGCATATGACAGGCGTGCCACGTGCGATAGTAGAGCATAAGCTCCAGATCCGCCAAGGGTACCAACCCGTCAAGCAAAAGAAGCGCGGCCAGGCGCCTGAGCGTAGCCAAGTGATATTGGAGGAAGTACGGAAACTAGTGGACGCAGGTATCATGCGCGAGGTATACTACCACGAGTGGTTATCCAATCCGGTCATGGTCAAAAAACATAACGGAAGTTGGCGCATGTGTGTGGATTTTACGGATCTGAACAAAGCCTGTCCACAGGATTGTTACCCGTTACCAGAAATAGATTGGAAGGTAGAATCCCTATGTGGATATCCTTTTAAATGCTTCTTAGACGCATATAAAGGGTATCACCAGATCCAGATGGCGGAGGAAGATGCAGAAAAAACGGCGTTCCATACAAGCCAGGGCGTATATTGCTATACGAAAATGCTGTTTGGACTAAAGAACGCCGGTGCTACATACCAGCGGCTGGTGGACAAAGCTTTTGAATCACAGATAGGCCGCAACTTGGAAGTCTATGTGGATGACTTGGTTATAAAAAGTCATACGGAGGATGCACTTCTCCGGGATGTCCAAGAGACATTCCACACATTGAGGAGGATTAACATGAAGCTAAACCCAAAGAAATGCACGTTTGGGGCAACGGAGGGAATGTTCCTTGGATATTTGATCGATCCAAACGGCATCAAACCTTGCCCAGAGAAAACGGACGCAGTGATACAGCTGCCATCCCCTCAGACGCGGAAGGAGGTGCAATCCTTAAATGGGAAACTAGTCGGGCTGAATAGGTTCCTATCCAAATCCGCAGAGAAGTCATTACCCCTATTTAAGACACTCAAGAAGTGCATTAGGAAGGGAGAATTCCGGTGGACGAAGGAAGCTGAGGAAGCTTTTGGCCAACTCAAGCAGCATCTTGCATCTCTCCCTATGCTAGTAGCTCCCAGGCCAAAGGAGGAACTCATTATGTATCTCTCAGCCACTCATGGCGCAATAAGCACGGTTCTCATGACAGACAGAGATACAGTACAAACTCCGGTCTACTTTATAAGTAGAGCATTACAAGGGCCGGAGCTGAATTACTCCTCTATGGAAAAATTGGTGTTAGCACTAGTGTTTGCTACAAAGCGGTTTCGCCGGTACTTTCAGGCGCACCCAATTGTAGTTATTATGGACCAGCCAATCAAGCAGGTCATTTCTAGACCGGATGTGGCAGGGAGGCTACAAAAGTGGAGCATCTTATTGGGGGAGCACAATATATCTTATAGGCCAAGGACGGCTGTGAAAGGCCAGATCTTGGCAGATTTCCTGATTGAGAAGCCGGATGAGGAAGGGCCAATCGTTAAACAAGACGAGACTCCAACAGAACCATGGGTGTTATTCACAGACGGATCTTCGTGTACGGACGGGTCCGGAGCTGGTCTCATCCTCACAAATCTGGAAGGAATGGAATTCACGTACGCCCTCCGTTTTGAGTTCACGGCCACCAACAACGAAGCGGAATATGAAGCATTAATTGCGGGTTTAAAAATCGCCGCTAGAATGGGAGTCCGCAACCTTGAGGCCTACGTGGACTCACGGCTTGTCGCGAACCATATTCTAGGTGGATATGTGGCTAAGGAGGACAACATGGTCAGGTACTTGGAAAAAGTCAAGTCACTAATCGCGGCTTTCAGTAAGTTTTCCATCAAACAGGTGCCAAGAGGCGAGAACAAGAAGGCGGACGCTCTTAGCAAGATCGCATCCACAAGCTTCGCTCACTTGTCTAAACAAGTCTTGGTGGAAATACTCAAGGAGAAATCTATAACGGAAGGGGAGGTCGCTACTATAGTTGAAGAGGATGGACCTACATGGATGACCCCGATTATCAACTATTTGACTAGTGAGACCCTTCCAGACGAGGAAAAAGCAGCACGGCGCATCAGGAGGAAGTCGCAACACTTCGAACTTCGAGAAGGCATCCTTTACAAGCGCTCTTTCTTACAGCCGTGGCTGCGGTGTGTTGGACCACGTCAGGCCGCTTACGTAATCAGTGACATACATGAAGGGTTGTGCGGCATGCATGCAGGTCCACGATCCGTGGTAGCTAGAGCCTTACGGACAGGATATTATTGGCCTACCATGCACAGAGACGCGCGCGACATGATTCGCAAGTGTAGTGATTGCCAAGTGCATAGGCCAGTGCCGCGGCACCCGCAGCAGGAGCTTACACCTATCACGTCCCCATGGCCATTCTATAAGTGGGGAATCGACATTGCAGGACCATTCCCTGTAGCTGCGGGGGGAGTTAAATTCTTGATTGTCGCGATGGACTACTTCACACGGTGGATAGAGGCCAAGGCAGTCAAATCTATCACAGGCAAACAAGTTAAAAAGTTTGTTTGGGAACATATTGTGTGCCGTTTTGGCCTACCAGGAGAAATCATCTCGGATAACGGTAAACAGTTCACGGACAATCCATTCAAAGACTGGTGTGCATCATTGAACATCAAGCGGCGCTTCGCATCTGTTAAACATCTGCAGACAAATGGCCTCGTCGAACGAGCAAATAGAAGCTTGGGAAATGGCATCAAGGCGCGTTTGGATGAACGAAGTGCCAAATGGGTCGATGAGTTACCACATGTGCTATGGGCGCATAGAACTATGATCAAAACAGCCAACGGAGACACTCCATTTGCATTGGCCTACGGCACTGAAGCTGTTATACCAGCAGAAATAGGAATGCCTACCATCCGAACGGCGGAGGTTAACGTCGTCACGAACGACGAGCAGCTGCGAATCAACCTGGATCTGTTGGAAGAAAAAATGGAGATAACAGCCATCAATGAGGCTAAGTCCAAGGCTAAAATGAAGGCTTATTATGATGCCAAGGACAAAGGTGTTTCTTTTCGGCCAGGAGATTATGTCTATCGTGCTAACGAAGCAAGTCGAGCGGAAAGTACAGGAAAGTTGGGTCCTAAGTGGGAAGGACCGTATGAAGTCACAGAAGCCTTAGGACGAGGCGCGTACAAGTTACGTGACATGGATGGTCGCGACCTCGAACGTACGTGGAACATTTCCAATGTAAAACCCGTATTTAAAAATCAGAATATTTAAATACGCAGTTTAATTTTAATAAACTATATAAGTATTAATTATTAGACAGAGATATAAACGCAAAAATTAAATAAGCTATCCCAGTTTATTTAAATACTATAAATATTACAGTTTATTTAGGAAATAATTATTAAATTTCAGAAAATATTACGTATGTATGGTTATTATACATAAATAATTAAACGTAATTACGCAGCCTCGGTTTTATTTAAAACGTTACGTAGTTAATTATTTCAGAAAAATAATTAATAGTAATTAGTCAAGTATTATGTAAGTAACAATTATTCAGCATTATGTATGTATTTATTTTCAGTATAATGAATAAATACGTGACGGGTTTTAAAAAAAACGATCACGCAAGTTATACGTTTAATCGAAACGAAAAATTAAAACATTTTGTTATTAGTTCTTTTGGGCCGGTTAGTGTAAAAAAAAGAGGAGAAATAAACTTGGGCAAAGCCCATTTTAAAAAGAAGAAAAGCGGGGTGTTACCCTTTTGTGATGACCAGAAGAAAAAAAATAATAATAACAAAGATTAGGGTTTTGTTCTGCCGACACAAGAGACAAAAAAAAAAGAAGGGTGGCCGCCGGTGTATAAAAAAAAAGGTGTTGCGGGTTGTTTTTTTTTCGTGTGTATCATCCAGCCTTGTTAATTTTCAAACGGTATGTATCCTTGTTTTTTTTTATTGATCCGTTGGGGGTCTAGGGTTGTCACCAGCCGAGACTTTTAAGTCTCGGTGGTCCCTTTTTCTGACCAGCCACGCATCAACAGCAGTAAGTAATAAGGGGTCGGGGGTGTTGTTTATCAAAGAAACCGAGACACAAAGTGCCTCGATGTGTTGCTGCTTGCCAAGCCGTGACCACCAGGTTTGGCTCGGGGGTTGCTCTTGGTTACCAACCTGGAACAAAACAACCCACGCAGGGGGTTATATGACTTAGGGTGTCGGATTGTTTTGGTGTAGGGAACCGAGACCCAAATGAGTCTCGGTGGTCCCTTTTGGTCAGCCTGAACCCAAAAAGAAAACCAACAGGGGCGTTTGGCTTATCATTTATGACAGGGGGTGTTTGGGACTGTAAGCAGTAGGAACTATATAACAAGCAGTGGGAACTTTGTAAAGGCAGTGGGAACTTAACACAAACAGTGGGAACTTAGGTCTAGCAGTGGCAACTTAAGTCTAGCAGTGGGAACTTAAGTCTAGCAGTGGGAACTTGTAAGTTTTGGTTAAATCATTCTATTATAAGTTTTGAAAATATAGTTAAATAAAATTGTTATTTTGTTTTATTTATTTATTTAGTAAGACTAAATCGATTTTAACTTTGTCCTTTTAACTAATTAAAAGTCGGATTTAACTTATAATATTTATTTCAAGAAAACTAATTTAGAAATCTTTCTAATTTTGGAAACTTTCCGTTTACAACAAGTTACTATTTATAGTAATATCGGGATTATTAGAACACAGTATAATACACAATAACCATAAATAAGTATATACTAATCAGTAAACATTTAAAGAAATAGTCGGGTTTATCGGAAATACATCAGACAGTCAGATTAATCAGTTTATACGCAACCAGCAAAATAATACGAGAACACACAGAATGAATTAAGAATAGTAATAAACAGTTAAGGTCAGTAAAATAAATAAATATCAGTTAACTTATTCGCGTCCTTTATTTAGGTAGCACGCGTGAAGCCCGAGTAGTATTCGTTCAGTCTTTTATTCAGTCAGTTACTGGACACGAGGTACGGATTTCCGTCCTTTCAGTAAGGACTTCCTTTCTATGCATGATTAGGATTCCCCATCTTCAGCCAAATGTTTTCCCCAGTATATGTTTAAGTTTATCAGTAATCATGTTAATAATTAAATAAATTGCCTGAGCATTATATACAAGCATGATTGGTTTATGTACTAGTTACGGAGGTACCGTAACCACGGCACTAGAGGCACCGGTGTCGTGACTCACATGCAGGAGAGTGATATCCTGCATCGTCCCACTCAGCTCAGCTTGGCCATTTTATCAGTATTATTGGTGGGACGTATGGATGCATCCTAGGCTACAGTTTACAGTTTAGCAGGTGAATGTGGTGTGTGCTCTACATCCTTCACATTGGAGCTGATCCCTCCACCCAAAACAGTTATTTAGAGGTCACCCCTCTACAGCATGACGAGGTCACCCCTCTATGTATTCATGTAGCAGTTGTTACAGCACATGACCTATATAAGCTCTTGGCAATTAAAATACAGTAAATACATGTTTTCAGAATTTATAAGTTATATTTCAGATTCAGTATATATGAACCAGGTTTCTCAGATTTTATGCAGACTTCTAACACATGTCATATCAGTCTTATAGCTTCATTGTTGTCTTCTACTCCATTACTTTCAGTACATTCTATTCATGCTATATCCGTCCACTGAGCGTTATGCTCAGCAGTAGTTCCTTTCATGTTCTAACGGCAGGTACACCAGGACGCTTTTAGGATTCTAAGAGCATGTGCATTTGGATGGAAGCTATCCAGACTTCTTACTTTATGCATTCTTACATTATTCTGCTAATTTGGACATTGTTTAGTCCTTTCCTTCAGTATTTTATTTTCATGTTTTGGGCTTATGTTTGGATTGTCGATGTTTGATTCCGGTATTTCCTTTATGGTTAGTTAATGTTTTAGGACATTTACCTTATACTGTGATGACACGCCATAGATACACGTAATGGTCCACTTATCCAAGTGGGGTGTTACAATTATGGTATCAGAGCTATAGGTTCGACCTGTAGGCTCTAAAACTTGACCTGTGACTAGTGGGTAGTCACTAGGAACTTCCCAGATTTTGGCGTTGTTATCTTTCACGTTTCTCATGGATTATTCAGTCAGTTTTCTTCATTAATCAGTCAGTTTTCTTAAAGTTTTGACTAAGTAAAAGGTTGGGACATAACTAGCCATATTTACTCGCATGTGCTTTTTAGCGAATTTTCGTTTTTGTGAGCTGACCATAGGCGCTCACCCTTGCCCGTTCAGATTTTGTATTGGTAAACCGACCATAGGTGTTTACCCTTACTCATGACAGATTCATGTTTTCAGTCAAATATCACTTGGTGAACCAGCCATAAACGTTCACCATTTCTCAAGTCAAATTTCATGCTTTCCAGTCAAATGATGTTTTGTGAACCGAACCACAGTTGTTCACCTTTGTCATATCAGGACATTTCATAAATTTTAACAAGTATGGATTGAACTACAGCCATCCATATTTAGTCCGAGATTATAAATTTCTATACATGACAGTTCTCAGAAAATTTTAACCAGTATGGATCGAACCAGAATAGCCCATACTTAGTCTCATGATTTCTTCTTTGAATTCTGTGGATTGAACCATAACCGTCCACATCAGTTGATATTACACCTCAGTTGATTTGACTTTTTATGTTCCTTGTAACAGTCAAATTTTCATACCCTCACGTTAATGTCATCTACATGATGATTCAGTTTCATGTCTCCCTACGAGGATTATGTTTTCTACAAGGTAATGATGTTTTCATGTTAAGATATACAAGAACTTCAGTAAAACCCGTTTTCATGATAGATCATGATTGACCTTCACTAATCATGCTTCATGCTGACCACTGTTGGGACTTTGATTATATCATACTTTTCAGCCTTGAAACAACCAATAGTAAGTCGGCGCATGAATTATCAGCCTATCATGTTACTTATTTCAGGTTTGTTTATTACCATTTAAATCAATTTATTTCTTTGATCATGTCAGACAAGCGACACCAGTATCGATCATCCCATAAAATTTCCACCAGCTCCCTGTAGAGTATTCCATATGTACCCCATGTACAGTGTCTCAGTTATACTCCATGTACACTATTCCATGAGTACTCCACACATAGTGTCTCAGATATGCTTCATGTGCAGTATTCACTTTGTACTTCATGTACAGTAGTCCAGGTGTACTCCAGGTACCCTACTCCATGGATATTGCTAATCGATCCTCAATCATCTTAGGCGTTGCCACTTGTCGAATTCCTACCAGGTGTTGATGCTGCTTGTGAGTTAAAGATTTTACCAGATGCTGATGCTGCGAACACTTTGAAGACCTCACAAATACTGATGCTGCTGATACTTTGGAGATTTCTCAAGATGTTGATGCTGACGTGTTTATAATATAAAGACTCCGCAGAGCAAGGACGAAAACTATAAATTTGAAATTCTGACAAAACTTCAACCATCAGACACTACCATTCTATTCCATACTTTTACTTTCTCAACTAGATGTCACACGTTATTCAGCTGACCGTTCATTCAGAAGAGTGGGAACCGGAAACCAGCCGGCCACTCAGCAGAATAGTTACTTGAATCACGGTCATGATAATGACCGTCATAAAGTGACAGACAAAGCAGTAGTGACAACCATCATGCTTATAAGTAATCAGTCAGTAATCATCGGAACTCCGGAACGGACGTGACCAGAAATACAGAGGTCAGTAGTCCAACCGGTCCGCCGATCCTAGCAGTTACCAAAATTTCCAGCCTTATACAGATTCCTCCACCAAAATACATGTCAAGACATCAGTCAAGACACGGGTCTCAAGTATCATTTCGGAAAACACATATCAGGACACCAGTCATGGTACATGTCATACGTCTCAAAATATGAGTCAGAACTCATAACTCCAGTATGTTCTAAACCAGGCCCTCAGAAATTCAGGGTACCTTTCAAAAAGGGGTATACCCGTTCTATTATGCTACGCATGAATCAGATCATTAAAATTCAGTCACCACCACTAGATTATGATTCAGATTAAACACACGGTAATCATCCTGTGAGATTACAGACGAACCCACTCAGTGGAAGTCGCCACGTTACTCCAGGTCCGATGTCAGCTTTATGTAAATCAGGTATTTACCTACCTCTCAGCCGAAAGGACTCCACAGAATCACCTATATTATTAAGGTTTCCTTTCAATTAACGACGAGATCTGTCTTACTAAATTCTAAACATATTATTATACTTTCTGCCAGAAAAATCAGTACAAATTACGTCTACCTTACAAGCACGTGGCTTGTCAGTCCATAGCTACGAAGACTTTTACCTACCTGTTATAAATTCACTCCTGAAATTCCTTAAATTCATGATCAACAGATTATTCCAGAGTTCCAGATATAATTTCAGAAAGTTTTCAAGAAATTCCTTCCTAACCACGAGACAGAAATTTAATATCGAGCTAGTCTCAAGAACAGAACCTGTTTTCAGAACTCTTGATCACAGGGCTTTAGCTAAGTTAAACGAGTTGCAGCATTTGCTGCAAGAGTTACCGAAATGAGGCTTTATTCGCCCCAGCGCACCATCAGGAAGTGCACCGTGTTATGTCTATCAGAAAGAAGGCCGGTAACATGAGATCACGTATCGACCACCAACAATTTTACAAGATCACCATTCTTAATCGATGTAGGTTAATCTGATCTCCTATGATGTCTTAAACATTTTTCAAGAACAACTCACAATCATGACACCATCAGTGATGAGAGAAAGAACATCATGTTTCCAAGACTACTTTTGCACACATTATGGTCTCTCTAAAATTTTAGCTTAGGATTCTGAACTCCCAAATGCTTCAGCTATATTACGAAATTATGAATAAGATTTTTCCCATGAACTCTCAGACAAATCGTCAGTATATTCATTGATCACATTCCGATCTACTAAATCCTAAAGAAGAACGTAAGATCGTCTTTTCACGGACATGCAAATTTTCAGATAGGAGAAATTATATAGAATTTCTGAGCCACCACATTTCAACAGAAAGAAATTTCAGACAATCCTGCGCAGGTGAAGGCCATCACCTGATGGTCCCGACTGACGCCTGTGAACGAAGTACAATTTTCTAGAACTCAATTGACTACTACCGCAGAAATTGCCGATAGTTCTCACTAAAAATGTTTTATGACTGTCCAACCAGATTTCCACCAGAATGTTCCATAATCCCAGACAAAACTTTAATAGAATCCGCATCACACATTAATGCAGCTATGTTCATATCTAGATGCCTGACCTACTGCAGGTTCAAGATAGAACGCCGTCATGTTAGTGAGTTACTACAACCCTTAGGAATTTCTGAACAGAAATGAGACGAAAGTCCATGAAATTGTTATCAGCTACCACAGGCTCAGAGAAAGTATGATACTATCTAAGTTATTGTCAACCAGGTAATCAGCCTGCGTGTTTCTTTCATCCGAAAGGATCACGCAGTAGCAGATCTGCAGAAAACTTTGAAATTCAGCAGTAAATCGTACGAATTCAAGGCATTCCATTGACCATCATATCAGACAGAATTCATGTTCACGATCAAGTGTATGTTTACGTCCACTTTAAGTTCATTTTTATTTTCACTTTCACGTTTACGTCTCATTCGCGGTATGATGCTGTTTTAGTTCATCTTTTATGCTATCTCATAATTTAAGCTCACGTTTGTGTTCATAACATTGTTCACGTTCAAGTTCGTGTGCCATTTCACGATACACGTTTCGCAGTTTATTACCGAATACGGTTACAGAAAGCTTGGGAAATCAGACTCAAGTTTAGCACAACTATTCCATAACCAGGCAGACGTTTCACATCTCAGGCCGTATCGTTTGGAATTCATTCCTCAGTCAGCATACGTTCATGATATGTTCTAGTATCACGTTCACAGTATGACTCACTTATCATATTCTAATTCCATGCCAGCGCTCCTCATATATTATGAACCACGTTCACAATTGCTCACTCAGCACGTTCACAATTGTTCACGTAGTTCGTCCCTATATTTCAGCAGCTTTCTCAGAGATATAAATATTATCTTTTCAGAATAATATACGTACCACTTCATGTATCCTACATGCTATATCTTATTCACTCAGATTCAGAAAATCTATCTTAAGTATAGAACCGGAAACTATTCAGCATCATCAGGACAGGGTCATCGGGACCAAGATTTTATTCATTATGTTTAGACCTTTGAAGGAATCGTTTCGAGCGGGAAGCCACTCGAAACGGAGGAGTCCATCCAGACTTCTCATCCATTTCCTTCTATAAGCCAGTTATATTCTTTCAGTCATGTCACGTTCCATGTCATTTTCAGTCATGTCACGTTACGTCTTCACTTCAGTCATGTCATATTAATACCTATCAGCAGCATTATGTCTTAATTAGAAGACAATTTATCTTTCAGCTTAATTGTCTTTTCAGTCTACGTGTTCTTTCAGTTCTTATAACTTCATCAACTTATTACCTTTAATTCGAGGACGAATTTCTTTTTTTTCGAGGGGAAGAATTGTAAAACCCAGTATAGTCGTATCTTTAATTCGGGGACGAATTATTGTTTTTAGAGGGGAAGAATTGTAAAACCCGTATTTAAAAATCAGAATATTTAAATACGCAATTTAATTTTAATAAACTATATAAGTATTAATTATTAGACAGAGATATAAACACAAAAATTAAATACGCTATCCCAGTTTATTTAAATACTATAAATATTACAGTTTATTCAGGAAATAATTATTAAATTTCAGAAAATATTACGTATGTATGGTTATTATACATAAATAATTAAACGTAATTACGCAGCCTCGGTTTTATTTAAAACGTTACGTAGTTAATTATTTCAGAAAAATAATTAATAGTAATTAGTCAATTATTATGTAAGTAACAATTATTCAGCATTATGTATGTATTTATTTTCAATATAATGAATAAATACGTGACGGGTTTAAAAAAAAAAACGATCACGCAAGTTATACGTTTAATCGGAACGAAAAATTAAAACATTTTGTTATTAGTTCTTTTGGGGCGGTTAGTGTAAAAAAAAAGAGGAGAAATAAACTTGGGCCAAGCCCATTTTAAAAAGAAGAAAAGCGGGGTGTTACCCTTTTGTGATGACCAGACGAAAAAAAAATAATAACAAAGATTAGGGTTTTGTTCTGCCGACACAAGAGACAAAAAAAAAAAAGAAGGGTGGCCACCGGTGTATAAAAAAAAAGGTGTTGCGGGTTGTTTTTTTTTCGTGTGTATCATCCAGCCTTGTTAATTTTCAAACGGTATGTATCCTTGTTTTTTTTTATTGATCCGTTGGGGGTCTAGGGTTGTCACCAGCCGAGACTTTTAAGTCTCGGTGGTCCCTTTTTCTGACCAGCCACGCATCAACAGCAGTAAGTAATAAGGGGGTCGGGGGTGTTGTTTATCAAAGAAACCGAGACACAAAGTGCCTCGGTGTGTTGCTGCTTGCCAAGCCGTGACCACCAGGTTTGGCTCGGGGGTGGCTCTTGGTTACCAACCTGGAACAAAACAACCCACGCAAGGGGTTATATGACTTAGGGTGTCGGATTGTTTTGGTGTAGGGAACTGAGACCCAAATGAGTCTCGGTGGTCCCTTTTGGTCAGCCTGAACCCAAAAAGAAAACCAACAGGGGCGTTTGGCTTATCATTTATGACAGGGGGTGTTTGGGACTGTAAGCAGTAGGAACTATATAACAAGCAGTGGGAACTTTGTAAAGGCAGTGGGAACTTAACACAAACAGTGGGAACTTAAGTCTAGCAGTGGCAACTTAAGTCTAGCAGTGGGAACTTAAGTCTAGCAGTGGGAACTTGTAAGTTTTGGTTAAATCATTCTATTATAAGTTTTGAAAATATAGTTAAATAAAATTGTTATTTTATTTTATTTATTTATTTAGTAAGACTAAATCGATTTTAACTTTGTCCTTTTAACTAATTAAAAGTCGGATTTAACTTATAATATTTATTTCAAGAAAACTAATTTGGAAATCTTTCTAATTTTGGAAACTTTCCGTTTAAAACAAGTTACTATTTATAGTAATATCGGGATTATTAGAACACAGTATAATACACAATAACCATAAATAAGTATATACTAATCAGTACATTTAAAGAAATAGTCGGGTTTATCGGAAATACATCAGACAATCAGATTAATCAGTTTATACACAACCAGCGAAATAATACGAGAACACACAGAATGAATTAAGAATAGTAATAAACAGTTAAGGTCAGTAAAATAAATAAATATCAGTTAACTTATTCGCGTCCTTTATTTAGGTAGCACGCATGAAGCCCGAGTAGTATTCGTTCAGTCTTCTATTCAGTCAGTTACTGGACACGAGGTACGGATTTCCGTCCTTTCAGTAAGGACTTCCTTTCTATGCATGATTAGGATTCCCCATCTTCAGCCAAATGTTTTCCCCAGTATATGTTTAAGTTTATCAGTAATCATGTTAATAATTAAATAAATTGCCTGAGCATTATATACAAGTATGATTGGTTTATATACTAGTTACGGAGGTACCGTAACCACGGCACTAGAGGCACCGGTGTCGTGACTCACATGCAGGAGAGTGATATCCTGCATCGTCCCACTCAGCTCAGCTTGGCCATTTTATCAGTATTATTGGTGGGGCGTATGGATGCATCCTAGGCTACAGTTTACAGTTTAGCAGGTGAATGTGGTGTGTGCTCTACATCCTTCACATTGGAGCTGATCCCTCCACCCAGCACAGTTATTTAGAGGTCACCCCTCTACAGCATGACGAGGTCACCCCTCTATGTATTCATGCAGCAGTTGTTACAGCACATGACCTATATAAGCTCTTGGCAATTAAAATACAGTAAATACATGTTTTCAGAATTTATAAGTTATATTTCAGATTCAGTATATATGAACCAGGTTTCTCAGATTTTATGCAGACTTCTAACACATGTCATATCAGTCTTATAGCTTCATTGTTGTCTTCTACTCCATTACTTTCAGTACATTCTATTCATGCTATATCCGTCCACTGAGCGTTATGCTCAGCCGTAGTTCCTTTCATGTTCTAACGGCAGGTACACCAGGACGCTTTTAGGATTCTAAGAGCATGTGAATTTGGATGGAAGCTATCCAGACTTCTTACTTTATGCATTCTTACATTATTATGCTTATTTGGACATTGTTTAGTCCTTTCCTTCAGTATTTTATTTTCATGTTTTGGGATTATGTTTGGATTGTTGATGTTTGATTCCGGTATTTCCTTTATGGTCAGTTAATGTTTTAGGACATTTACCTTATACTGTGATGACACGCCATAAATACACGTAACGGTCCACTTATCCAAGTGGGGTGTTACATCCAATCTCAAAAGGTGCTATCTTTGAAAGCTACGGCTTCCGCATGGGTGCTTCGCTATATGTGGCTTTAATGAAGAACCATGCGGTCTATCTGTTTTTCTTCTTTTGTTTGTTTAGTTTCCTTTCTTGTTTTCTAGGACTTGTCATTATTGTTCAAACAAAAAATGTAAACGTTCTAATAAAATATCGTGGTGCCTAGCTAGCTCCACGGCTTGTTCTGTGCAAATCATTTTTTAGATTTTTTGTCAGTCGTATGAATTTTACTTATATTATAATATGCCATGTTTCATTCATATGCATTCATTCAAACTACTGTACATGTACTATACGCCTCCAGGCGGGGTAAGAGGATTAAGTGAACCTACTAATTCAACTTGCCGCGTAAGAGGGATGCAACCCCAGCCGCACGGATCATGTATCCTTACTAGACACCTTACTCACAAGACGTTGTGGTAAGTTTCGTATGTCGTACTCACGCAGTACTCCGCATGGTAAAGACGCACGTCGCATGTCTAGTAAATTATAGGCTTGTAGGTATTTTCCCTTTTTTGTGTAAGATATGACATGTCATGCGGTATTAGCATACAATGTTCAAACAAAATGAAAATACACAAGTTTCAAAAATAAATAACAAAATGGCCGTGGTCATCACGGACTTCAAATATAAAAGGCAGTCATTTCACATATGTCTTAGCTGTGTACATACACGGATGAATAAAATTACAAGTGTTTACAACTGATAAATTACAAGGGGGGTAGGAATTCTTCTATGTCCTTCTTCCCTTCTTCAATCAGAGCACGGAAGACCTCCCCACGAGCATCCTTCCCATCCTGGGCTTTGACCGCAATAGCATCCAATGCTTCTACAAGCAGTTTCTCGCCTTTCATTGTTTTGGATGCGGAATCATAAGCGGCCAAGGTCAAAGGGATGGGATCAGCAGTCAGCCGGGACATTATTGCCTCGTTTGGAGCGTCCCTAAGTGTCTCAAGCTCATCCAGGAGAGGGTGTTGGATTTTCGCCAAGGCATTCATGGACGCGGTCATGTTATCCGCGACTGAGGGATTGTGGTAGGGATGCTGCATGATGTCTTCATTTTTTCCTATCAGTTCCGCAGCTTTGACCAAGCCCTCATGTCTACCACGGTCGATTCCATCGGATACGACCCCGGCGAATGCCTGCAAAAGGTGGGGAGCTTCCAGTGCCCTGCTCACAGCAAGTCGCAGTACTTGCCCGATTATCCACCTGCGTCCAGCTATAGCGGATAACAGAGGAGGACATAGTCTCTCAGCACAACTTACGGCCATCTTGCTTAGCTTCGCATCCACTGAGGCAGCCTGTTCTTCCAAGTTGGTCTGCGCCCGTGTCAACTCATCCTTCAGCGCATCACGCTCCTGGGCGATGTTGAAGGATTGCGCGGTCACGGCCTTGGTAGCAGCTTCGGCCGCAGACACCTGCATATAAAATTTAGAGTTAGTACAAGGATATATACTTTTCTTGGGTCAAATGAATACCCAAAGTTTGAGTATACGTACAAAAAATTTGAAAGTATACCTTCTCATTTGATGCGGCTACAAGGGCTTTGAGCTCAGCAATGCGCTTCTCTCGGGTGTCGGCGTGATGAGCTTGCTCTTTCACCGTCGCCTCGGCTGTCACCAGCGCTGCCTGCAAGGATGCGATGGTCTTCTCGTTCTTCACGACCATCGCCTCACGACGGGCTATCTTCTTATCTGCCCGATTCACATTTGTGAGGGCCTTGATTAGACGGCGTCTCAACGCGGCTCCCACCGTCACTTGGTGTGCGGACGACACGTCAAATTGCTCAAGGAGGGCCTCATGATCCAACTCGTCTAGATCTTGTGCGAGGACGGGCGGGGTGATGTGCTCAATGAATTCTGAACACTCGGATTCTGCCTCCAGCCTTGTCAAACTTGACAGGTTCCATGCTAGGCGCAGGCTTTCTTCTGGCCCCTCAGGGTGTGGCTCCTTGGCATGTGTTGCAGCGGGGGATGGGGGTTTGTTAGTTGGTGTGGGGGATGGATTCCTCCCCACTTCTTCCTCCTGCGCTACGGCCGCCGGATTAGCCCTGTTATTTGACATGACAATATTAGTCTACGCATCATATAAAGACACGAATCATACTCAAAGGGTACTTACGAGGTGTCAATGGAAGGGTCTGGGCCGGTAGGAGCTACGGCGCTCACGGGTGTGACTCGCAAGACTGGCCCTCCCATGTTCGGGGTGGGGTCGGCCTGAGCGGTCGCAGTACCACTCCCCTCTTGGTACTGCGGATGATCCTTCCTCAGCTTCTTTAGAGGAGCATTCGTGGCTCCGGCCTCGTCCCCTATCCTCTTTTCCACCCTCCTGGTGGTCTTTCTCTTCCTAGAGGTGAGCGGGGCGGACCCGGATGCCTGAGTAGTGTCTTCGTTGGGGTCATTCTCTTCTTCCTGGTTGGTGGCGCCCCCCTCCAACAGTGGTTCTTCGCCATCTTCATTAAGGAAATCCAATGGGGATTTCTCGATGGCGGGCTCTTCTTCATCTGATCTAGGCTCGGACGTTTCTTCGAGCGGCATAGTGCGGTCAGCTAACGCTTCCAACAAGGGGAGCTCATTCTGCTTCAGAGGCCGGAATCCTTCCGCTACCTTCATTGGGTCGCCCTGGCGGATTAGTCCGTGTAGGTTCATTTCTGCGGACATTTACAAGTATATGGGTTAGTAAAGTTCTACAAATATGCATGACAATTCAAATCTACAACATATAAAATAGACCTACCCTCTCCCTGTTCCGTCAGGAAGCACGGGTATAAGTCATCCCTCCCAAAGTAGCGGCGGCTTATCCCTACTAAGCACAGAAGTGTTCCGGCAACCCTCTATGGAATTCTGTGCGGTGGGTATCTAGTATTTTTAGGTCCTTGCTGCTATAATCTTTGGCTTTGGGCGGATAGTCTTTGGGGGCTTTGGTTTTGAGTACGAAAGGAGTAGGGAACACCTTCTCATCTACAAAGAAGTAATGGTCGTACCAATTCTTAAGGGAGTCTAGAGGCTTCCTATACGTCATAGGGGCATTCTCGGGTCGTTTTTTAAACGACAGCTACCCATTCACTAGCTGAGGGAAATAAAAAGCCCTAAAAAGGTTCACGGTTGGGGTTACTCCGCAGGTATGGCATGTAATTTCAAACTGGTTGATTTTACACGCCCCTATGCAGTGAAGCTGGGTTATGTGGAAGTCATAATATAATAGAAGGTCTACCAAGAACTTGGATAGGGGGATACGGTAGTTGGCCGAGTCAAACAGGCGCGTGTATACGCCTATTTTCTCCGCCAGTACATCCGTAATCGCTTCACCCTCACCTGGATAGGTGGGGTGTACGCTTTCGGGAATATAATACTTCGACAGGAAGTCGATGTATTTTCCGTAGACATCACGTTGAGGACATCCGTGATAAGGGGGTTGTCCTTTACCATGTTTTATAAAAAGGTTTTTAAGGGCGTGATGATCTAACCTGCGGCGAAGGAAGTCCGTGGAAAAGAAGGCAAAGTTTTGGAGGTATAAGCTTGAGAATAACAATGGCGGAAGAAGGGGTGAGTTGTGTGTGTAACAAACACGCATACCAACTCTTATATAGGGTTGCCTCGATTTCCGAGGTACCATGGATGTTCGACACGTGTAGGCCACCTCGCCTATCCAACGGATAGGATTTCTGACATTTCTGCAAAATCAGAGGGGGACCCACGGGTCACTTCTTGGCAGTTTTACGTGGCTCAAGGGTGGGCATTAATGGTGCACTTTTGCAGGCGTGCGACTGGAAAGTTGACTACCATTAATGTTTTTATTCTTGTGTCGGGATATGCGGCTCTTACGTAAGACCGTATTTAATGCTACATTTAAATTGTCTCGGCCGTTACGTGCGGTTGAGGTACTATTCAAAATATATTCCTAAGGCGGGTCGCCACGTGCGGCCAGAGCAAAATTTTCAATGTTTCTCATTTCCTAGGTCTTTCTTGGTATGTCCGGAGAGCACCTTGATAGTCTAGAGGTTACGCCTACGGCTGTAACAACTAGACTGGGGGGACATGATGACGTATAGTCCCCATCCGGGTCAGGAACCCGGCCCACGGGTACTACCCGTATCCGGCCCATCACAGATGGGTGGGATAATGTCATTCAGGCTTATGGGCTTGGATGAACAGTGACCGCACACATGTGTGCGGCCCACGGCCCGGTGCGGCCGACATAGGGTTAGACAGAATCATATTCTGTCTAGGAGTAGGTTTACCCCAAAAGGGGAGGATATTCACTACTATAATTAGAAGATAACAATCATTCTAATTCTGATAGTTATCCTTTCCTTGGGGCCGAAGTATCAGTGGCAGCCCACTAGGGTTCCACTGCCTATAAAAGGAACCCCCAAGGGTTCCACAAAGGTATTACGTCCTATACTCTTAACTCACATAAACCCTAACCGATTACTTACTCTCACGCCGGAGTCTAATCGTGGGAAACACTCCCACGGTAAGCCTAACGCATGTTGTTTAGTGTGCAGGATCCCAACCAAACGATTCACTTGGTGCAGGAGCCGGAGCCCAGCCAACCCGAATTAAGCCTAATTCGGGTCAAGCAAGGATCACCCAACTTTTGCATCAACAGTAATCAAATACTTTTCCTAAGAATCTCACTACGGGAGAATTGGACAAGAAAGAATTGTCAATTGTCAAATAAGACAATTTCCACAGATGAGTAAATTCAACTCAAAAGAATAGATGCTACAGGCACATATGTAGGTGTCCCTAACACTATGTCCTTATTTTCCACTTCTTGCAGATCTCATAAATTTTTAATTCTTCTCAATCTTCAAAGAAAATTTAGTGTTTATTAATCAGTTTTATGGTGACTACTAATCAGCCTTGCATGGTCAATTCTAAATTGTATGTAGGCGCGCAACTATATACAATTTCAAGATTAACGATGCAATACTCAGTTCGTCAAAACTTTATCATCATGTTTATAATAAAAACATTTACATGCTTAATTCTTAAATAAGAATCAAAATAAATTTACAAAGATTTTCCTTGTTATGAAAACAATTAAGTTTTCCAAGGTGTTTTATAAACAACTTCATTTCGATAACAATCACTTATAAATCTTACTTTGAATAATCCTTATAGTGATGAAAATTCAATTTTCTCAAATGATACTGTTTTATATTATAAAAACAATGAGTGATCTGCAGAAGAGTGATGAAAGCTTGTTCACCAAGAACTAACTACAATATGATAGGAAATGATCTTAGCCAAATAATCATGAGGTTCATGACCTCGATGGCACTCAAAAAGAATAATCCACAACGTAACTCAATTCAAGATGAGTACTTGTTCAATGTTTGCATCACTAATGCGAACATTAGGATGAAGTAATAAAAGATAGATAACATCGATACATGTAGAATTTAGCAATCAAAGGTAGTCTTTTCATTAATCACAAACAAGTCTAAATTGTACCGTAACACATTACGTGTCACTATGTCATACAATTTCAAGAACTCATCCTACCAACTGATGTCTCAGTTAAGTTAGGGATTTTCAAAAGATACCACAATGAATACTAATCTACAAGAGTCATTAGGTGTCCCACCTGTCCCGGAAGATCCATCGGTCCCAATTTAGAAGAAGATTTCTTCAATTTATTTATTGGACACTGGGCATCCTCGTCAGTGTACAATGGCTTAGGAACAACACTTAACACGAATCAACAATCAATTAAAACCTTATAATTCAATCACAAAACTTAACGACTTCCTCTTAACAATTTCATATTCCATACCAGTTAAATTTTACTTTATTCCAGTTTTAACCAATTTTATACTCAATGCAATATCCTACCTCATTTTCCAATACTTTCAATCTTATTATTAATCCCTAAAAGGACAATAAAAGCTCGATATGATCAACACTTAATTCCAATCCTATAGCTCTTACAACAACAATTATCAAATGAGTCACTAGTATGAAATGACTTGATCATTCAACTAGACTTCTCAGAAAGGTACTAGTGGCATGAGGCTTTTGGGTAATGGTTCCAATGACAGCCTCAAGTGCAACATTCACCCTTTCGATTTCAAATTAAGAATTGGATGACAACGAATCAGATGACACCTTTCCTTGTGGTAACGTTTTGTCAAACTCTACTCTATAAGGAAAGATCGTCATGACATCGATATCAGATTTAATCTCGCCAATTCTTTTTCAGTATCACAATCAACTAATATCTACATTTCTACAAATATCAACCATTTGTTGGGATCATAAATATCCACAACTTGGTTTAGATCTAGGATAGCTAGAATTCCTACGAGAATAGCTTCGATTAATTTACTAGGGGATTTCGGGTTTCTTGTGACAATCTACGTCGTATAAATACCTCGTATAAATATCAAAATAATCATCAAACAATCATGTAATAAAATTACATCATATATATATATAATCCAAGTTTTATATATATTAAAATAACACTTCTCAGTCTGGCCTTGTCGGTAACTCGAGAATTCTTCGGCACCGTTATAGTCAAAAGATTTTTTTTTTTTAGACATTTTGTGAAAAATGTTTATAGTTAAAAGATTTTGAAATGTTTTATTCAAAACCTTTGGTTTTAAAAATCTTTCGTTCTCTATAACGAGAGCTCTGGTACCAAACTATAACACCCCCAAATTTGTACAACTCAATACAGCGGAAGACTCGTTGGTGTTACGGGATAGCACATTACTCACATCATAGACAACGCATAAAAATCGCGTCGTTTAATAATAAAGCATTTCCATTCATAAATATCAAAGTTACATAGGTCCCAAGTCATATTATTTCATACAAAGTTTTACAAAGAATTTGAATGGAAATTATTGTTTAAGTGCGGGCCATGAATTCTTGTTGTCTTCCCGAGAATTACCTTCAAGTACCTGAGATAAAACATGTTAAAAGAAAAGGTCAGCGATAACGCCGAGTGAATTCATAGAGTTTAATAAAATCCATCAATATAATATCAGTATAAAATTATTACTGAAAATCATTTTGTACAAATCATTTTAATAGGCCATAAAATAGCCAAAGTCATTTTTATACAAATCCTTATCGAAAATCATAATATAGGCATTTGCCTTAAAAATCATTATACGAGCCAATGTCGTAAAAACATCATACAATACGTCTTACGACGTTGTATAAAGTTAAATAAAAACCGTTATATGAATATGGTTATGAAAACCAAAAGACGAACATAATATCAATAGTATGACCCTGTATTGCTAATCAGGCAATACATCGTAATTCGGAGCGTCTAGTAGTATTTCGTTGGTTGGATTATTATAAGCCGCATGACATTGTTACCTTACTAAACCAAACAACGGGTAGCTAACCCGATACTCAATTTGCCCATCTAAAGTAGCGTGTCGTCACAAAGGTCACGCTATGGAAATCTTCTCATACATAAAATCGCTTACCAATCAATGTGGCACGACGGGGATCAACCGTCAAGGCGCGCACTGGGGTGATCGTCCCCAAATAGTACTATTATATGCATAAGCGTCTACCAAATCCCGGTAGTTCACAATTCATGCTAATGGGACTTTTAGTGACATAACCTAACTTTAATAATCCATTTGATTTCATCTATCGGGTCCTTTAATCATCTATCGGGTCATACAATCGGGTCATACAATCATTCGGGTCCAAATCAATAAACAAACAATCGGGACAAATGGTGTCCTATTTTATAAAAACTAACATGTTATCTCCCTCGCGGGTTTATAAAACATTTATAAAAACATTTAAAAGAGTGCGAGGCTATGAACTCACGTTGATGTGGGAAGGTGGGTTATCGGCAACTCAGACGTACGGTACGTGCTTCAATCACGGAAACCTAGACAAATAATACTCGTCTTAGAATCATGTCCAATGACTTTATAAAAATAATAATTATGTATACATATGATGATTTAATTTATATGATGATCAAGTGGGTTTACATATTCTCTTTTACTCATTTTAGTGTTTACGTATTGGTAACTTCTTACTAGTTTACTAGTTTTACCTATTTACGTGTCTTAGGTCCAATAAACTTATTATAAGTTCTTTAACTTGTTTTAATCCATTTTATACTTATATTATCAGTATTTAAACTTTACAAGTTGGGCCCAAATGGGTTAAGCCTAATAAGTTCTTTTTATAAGTGTTTAACTTATTTAGTCCAATTATTAGTACAATATGCTTAGTTAGCTCGTTAATGTCCGTATGTCCTATAGTTCGGGTTTTATCGGTTTTTACTTGTTCTATATGTTTATATATCAGTATGTGAGTTTTATAAAGTTCACATTAGACGGGTCCAACCGTCTAAGTTTTATTTAACAAAAACGTTAATTTTACGGTAATAGCCGAAAAAGTCGTAAAAATCAAGTTTATAGTTTTTATTACTTATAAGTATTATTCCACTACCATTTTTATAATTTATACACTTATTTAACCTTTTACATATTTATATAAATAAAATTTATGAGTTAGTGGGTTTTAACTTTACATTTTATACAATATAATTTTGAGTGCTTATATAATAGTAATAAACATTAATTCTCAAAATATGATTTTTATTTTCATATTCACCAAAACTGCCATATCTAGAGTTCTATATGGAGATAGAAGCTCAAATTTTTATCACATAAACTACATGATATGTGCTCCAAAACAGTGAACTCAGATTTGTACTTTAAACTTGTTTTGATCATATCTCACTCATTACAATGATTCCATTGCATGGCCAACTCTCACATGTGTACAAGACCCATAGCTTACTGTATATCAATCTATTCAAGTCATTTTACCAGTTTACCATATGGTTCTTTACTGTTTTATACAGCCATCTAAATTAAGCAAGATTTTAACCTTGTTTCTTATAGTTTTTCATCTTTTTAAGCATGTTTATCAACACCAAATCCCCACACAATATTTTTAATCATCATTCATCATCATATACATATACATAAGTAAAATAAATACAAGATTACATAATCAAAAATAACAAGAGGATGAGGAGGACAATCTTTATACCACCAAGTTGATGTAGGTTGTGATTAAAACATGGATTTTGATGGAGAAACTTGTGCATAGCCAAGACCATCTTCAAGACCACCATTCTTCATGAATACCTTGTGGAAAATCAGCCCTAATACTCCATAGAAACTCCTCCTTGGATGTTAAAACTTGCACCAATCTTCCTCTTTTTGAATGGAGATTAACATATGTAAGTTATAACATATGTTTGTGGTTAAAAATTGTATGATGGTGGTGTTTTGGTTGAGATATGGGACGGCATAGATGAGAGCCAAGAGAGAGAGATTGTGATTTTGCATGGATGAAAATGAAGACAATGGTTTGTGTGAGTGGTTTTGCTAGTTTTTGTTAGTAGAAAGCTTAACTTGTAAGCTTTAGTTACAAGTGTAAGTTACTTGGTAAAAACTTGCCACCAAATTGGTGTGGTGGAGCTTGTTAGGCCGGTTTGAATGGGGGTGGGACAAGTGTCCCACTTGTCTCATCCCCATTTATTTACGGGTACTCCTCGATTCTAGTTTCCTCGATTTGCGTGCCCTCGGGTCGTTTTACGAAAAACGTTTTTATAAATTATGAATCAACGTCACAAAACGAATCTAATAAAAATTGTCTCATCAAAAACGGAGTTCAAAAACGTAAATACGTAATCCTAAAGGTTTCCGGTTTAGTCGTAAAGGACATAGTCTCTTCTCGTAAATTTGTGAGTTTATGAACCAACACAAATTTAAAACTCCAAAATAATATTCACGGATAAATTTATTTTCTGAAATGTCGGACTGTCACCAAAAACGGTGTATGTAAACGTAAGCACGTAACGTAGAATCCTCCGGTTTAGACGTAGTCGACGCTACTTCAAGACGTAAATCCAAATTACTTCCCAAAAATAAGTGAGTTCATATTGTAACATTAAAATAATGTTTTCAAATAAATATTGAGAATAAAATATCAACCATAAATTGACGGATTGTCACATATTATGTTGCTGCATTTGAAGACGGTGGCGTTGCGGTGTACTGGTTGAAGTCGTCCTCACATACTTATTCCTTCTGCATCAAATATTTCAGCAAATTCAAGAAAGTCTGACCTCAAAGTCTTCCGCTGTATCGACTCTGAAACTTTCAAGAATTCAACAAAGGATAGCTATGTGGGACATGAAGTCACGAAGAGGCGAATATCACAAGAAGACAAAGATTGCACGTGAAAGGCCAAAAGAACATGTTCCAAGCAAAAGCCTGATGTTATTCAACACATATTCACAAAAAGAAGAAAAGTTAAAGAAGAAAAGAGAAAGTGGACTACGAGCTCAATAACAAGATCTAACATGCTAGATTAGGACTTTGTAAATTTGGAGTGACCTCCCTTTGGGGGAGATTGTTGGAAATACGTTTTGTGTATAAGAAAGTCTCGGGCACTCCAACAATATAGTTATAAGCTCGTAGTATATGTTTTATTAATGTTTATGTTTAGCCCGACCCATGAGCATGTTCATGGGCCGAAGGCCCAAGTCCACTTAGGGACTTCGGTATATAAACCCCTTTCCACCATGGAAAGGGGTGTTGGTTGTTTACTTATTTTTCACATTAATAAAGTTTTCTTTGTTTCTCTCTCTACTCTCTCTCTCTCTAGAATAACAACAACCCTCTTGATTAGTTATAAGATTATCATTGTTCTACAAGGACTTTCTTGAAATTATTAGAAAAAGTAGTTATAGTCGCGATTTTAATTCTTGTTCTCTATAACCATGGCTCTGAGTACCAATCTGTAACACCCCTATTTTTACCATATAGTATCGGAAGCTAATATGTGGTATTACTTCATGGAACATACGTCATAATAATAGAAAACAACTTAAAAGAGTATTTAAATCAACTTTATTTATTTATCATTCAAAAATTAGAGTTTTAAAACATGAGGTCCCAAAAATTTCCAGATCATGCTATCAGTCACAATTACCTAAAATATATGCTTAAAAGTCAACACAAAGGTTGAGTGAGTTCATAGGTTTGTAATAACAGTTTTGAATACATGTCTACCACCTCGAGCTACGTTACTATTCTCTCTCATAAAACAATATTTTATTACACTAAGCTCATGACATCAAAACTAACGTGAATTTACCGAAGTGACCGTCATGACAGGAGATCATGACAAGTAACCCATTGGATAAGGTTACCCATTAATTCTAATAAAGTATGCTCGATTTCCCACACGAACAGGTAACACAAACATGATTCGTTAAACCCAAATAGATCTATTTACATTATTAGTGCACACGGATGTGTTTAATGACTTATGAAATTAGGGAAATAGTTTGGGGACTCGTGCAATAACATATTTCAGTAAAAGCATACAGTTCAAAAACACATGGATTCCAGTTTTAGCATATACCCTCCTCATGGGTTTTAAAATCATTTAGAAAGCATTAAAAGTGAGGTTATGAACTCACCTTGACCTACGAAGTCTGAATCACGTCAAATATATTCCAATCACAGGCAAACAGCTTAGTCTCACAAACCTGGGTCAACACACATATATATATATATATATATATATATATATATATATATATATATATATATATATATATATATATATATATATATATATATATATATATATATATATATATATATATATATATATATATATATATATATATATATATATATATATATATATATATATATATATATATATATATATATATATATATATATATATGGGGCTAAATTTTACATAGAAAAATAAGATGGCGCAATGACATATCCTACATGGTGTTTTCTTATTGGCTATTGGGTTATATCTAATTTATTTTGGAAACTAAATTTTCTTTAAATCTCTAATTTTCGTTTCTTTAAAATTCGTATGTTTATTAAATAGGAAATTGGATTTCTTTTACTAAAATTATATCACTTCCTAAAATACCTCCACAAATCAAGATTATTAAACGTATTCATTATCCTGTTCAGTGGTGTTCGTATCTTCATAAACTATAATATCTAAGATCCTCTTTTCTCTATCATTCATTCATTCTGTGATGGTTTTTCTTGAAACGTGATTTTGCATGATCATATTGTTTTTTTTAACTTTTTTGCACGAAGTTGATATATAGGGTTTGCGTTTTGGCCTAATATTAAATCCAATGTTTTGGTTTACATCGTTGTTCTATTGTTGGTATGCATTATTGTCGGTATGAATTTTAATTTTTTTAATGAGAATGTTTATTATGATTATTTAATAATGTTTTGTGTTTCTGTTTTCAGATTTGACAAAAGAATAACTGAGTTTGCTAAACACATCATGTTTAGTAGAATCTGTTAACAACTAATTTTCTGTTTTTAGACTAATGGGAAACTGAAGAGTAATGGTTACCGATGAATGGCTTATAGTAGAAAGATTGGCGAATGTGTATGCTCTAGGTGATTATGCTACCATAAATCGATGAAGAGTAACGGTATGGTTATGCTCTGATTTTTAAAGAGAATTTTAAAAAGTTCTGTTATCCAAATTCTGAAATCTATAAATATGTGAAGTACCAATTTTCAAATTAGTAGCTGTTGTGTGAGGTATCCTGTATTTGAGTTCGCAGCGAGTCAATCCTGTCTTGCACCAGCCTGTTCCCTTACCTTTTGGCAGTATCTTGATGTTTTCTTCTAATCAGGTTTCACTTTTATGTTATTGTGTTTGTTATCTAGCTATAAGGATTTAAGTATTTAACCATTAAGTGCAATGTGTGCTATGTATGGCGACATTGATATGACCATAGGTCATTCCTTTTTTTTCTTCTACAAGTTAGATCCTGAACGTGTTTGAAGTTAATAGAGGATGATCAAACCTTCCACGTTAATAGCTCTCATAGGACAACACCAAAGGTGTAGATATGTTTGACATCATCTTCCTGAACCTGAACCTGAACATAAAATAATCAAGTAAAGAGTTGCTATTAGAACAAAAAAAACCCACCTTTTAGAAAATATTGTGCTAACTTTTCCTTACAGAAACTAATTAGGTACATGATTATGATTGACCCAAACATATTAACATATCCCCCTTCATCAATATCATGTAGACCCAAAGATAAAGCAGCAGCACGACTTTTCCCCATCTCCTGCACAACCCTAGCAGTTGCATGAAGTACAGGCCTGGAGAAACTATTTAGATTTGAAGTTTCAATATTATTGCTGAATCTTAATGATATTTTTATTGTTCCCACATATATGATTTATACTGGGTACTAACCTGTTTTATATAACCTACAACCTCAACCATTCTACTAAGGACTCACATAATTGCATCTTGAGCAAGTGAATGCCTTTGCTCTAAATTCTGAATCAGGTTCACCATATTAGATGCAGTTAGGTTATCTATAAGGACAGTTGACGGAGTCAAGCTACCCTAATATCATTTATCCATGTTTTATTTTGATTTTAGTAGTCACACCTCATATACAATTTGTTTTTTTTGTGTTTTTCATCCATGAGCCACATTTGTGAATACTTGGAGCATGAGGTTTCCATTTGCAGCTCCTATAGCGAAGGTTAAAATCCGGATCGTGATGTCAATATAGGTATATTTTTGCAAGTTTTAATTCAGTTCAATGTTGGTTATTTATATGTCATATATCTTTTTAGTCTTTTCAGGAAAGTTAGCTGCACTATGTAGAAGACAAAATCAAGAGCGAAGCCTGCTCCTAGAGGGAGGATGGAGAAACTTGACACGGTATTTAGTTGCCCCTTCTGCAACCATAGTTACGATTCAAATCACTCTAAGAAACAATTAGGGCTGCAAATGTGGTAGCGGGTTTGGATGGGTATGCACCCTCTTATAGTGATTCTTGCCTTTCAATTTTTTAGCGGTGTCAATCAGACCTATACAATCATAGAACTGCAAGTTTTATGTCTAATTTATCGCTATCACCTTTAGGTTGTTATGTTTATGCGAATTCTTTAATAAGTGACGTTATATAATTAAAGTTGGGACTGCCTACCTAATTCTGCGTTCTTCTTTTTAACTTTCGTAGTACACGTTTTAAATGGTTCATGATAAATGGTTTGAAATGGATATGTTTACATTCTTTTATTTTGTATTAACTATTTTCATAAATAAGTCACGACTGATTGCTAATATTATGGTTCATGATAAATGAGCAGTTTGTTGTTGAATTTAATTATTGATATTTGGACCTTTTCGCTATAGTTATATAGCTTAGATCTACGCCAAGTAATATTATGAATACCAAAAAATCATCAATTATGAATGCCACTGATTTTTTAACCAATTGTGTAGTGTGAAAGGATTAGTTTAGAACATAAATCAGTTTCTAAGAATTTGTAGTTAGTGAATGAATATTTGTAGCTAATAAGTCAGACACAGGATTCTGGTTATTATATATATTAAAATTTTTACAATATGGCAGGCTAAGAACACACATAGAGAAGTTTTTTAAGAACAAGGATGAAGACGCGCTGCCAAATGTATTAGAGGCATGTCTAATGAAGTGTGAGTGTGCGAGTGTGCGAGTGTGTGAAGGTTTTCCTCCTATCTCCTACAAGCAACAACGGGAATCAGAAGACCCTTCTATAATTGGTAGTTGTTCATGAACTCCTGTAAATGCCATTGGTATGCCCAGTTTTGAGCACAACATAGGTATGGAGGAAATGGATCGTTATCGGTGTACTCTGAGGCCTGAGACAGTTGAGGCACTTTACTGTGCTAAGGATTGGTTGTGTAGTGAAACATTCGAGAACATGCATTTTGTTGATATGCAGCTTCTATTCAAGTAATCTTAAATGAAAATGCAATGCTTTGTCTAACAGAAACATAGAAACGCAGCAAAGGCAAGTTAAAAAAATGCAGAACGGTTATGATGCAGGGTCTCTAATTTGAACCTAGACGAGGATGAGATTGTAAAACTTGCTTCTTTGGGCACTCAGGTGCATAGTAAAGGGAGCATGGATGTTTTAAAAAATTCATTGGTTATTCGCGACAAGTAAGTTCTAATATTCTTAGGCGTGTATTCTGAAAATATTAGACTATTAGTTTACTAATCCAAATGCTTCTTTGCAAATCCCGATAATAACCAAGCGATCATTGTTTTCCACGTGATAATACATCTGTTAGACATCTGATTAAAAATTGTTTTACTGCTTTCTACATCCTCACATTTTGCAAACATGTCTATCAATGCATTCCTAAAAAGATAGATATCCTTATCTTATTTTTGATTATGTAAGGGCTTATCCATTCCCCATTTTCGAGAGACACCAAACAAGATAAGCATATAGTAAAATAATCCTTCTTTATAGTTTGTTAATTTGCTGAATTAGAGATTGAAGGGGTATCTTTTATAGTAGTACTTTTTATTAATCAGGATTTTATAGGGGGTGTTTGGTTAAGCTTATGAGTTGGGCTTAGCTTATATTATATAAGCCATTTTTGGCTTTTATAATATAAGCTTATAAGCCCATGTTTAGTGTTTGGTTTAGCTTATGTTTAATAAGTTTATAAGCTCAAGTGTTTGGTTTAGCTTACGTTGTTAAATGACTAAAAAAGACATGTTTTAATAAACCTATAAACTCAAGTGTTTGAATTAACATACTAATTTTTTTTCAACTTTTTATAAAAATATATACGTGATCTTTCTCAACCTATAATAAAAATATATACGTGATTTAGAGACTAGTGATTTGAAATTTAAAGATTTGTCACTTTGTATCATCTCTAAAAAAGTCTGCTAATTTGTATCTGTTTATATAAAGACGCATTATTAATTATTTTATAAAAAAAGGCATGTTACCTTATACTTTCAATTAGTCAATTTTTTTTTGTTGAACTAGTTTAATTAGTCATTCAGTTAAAGCACGCATACAACAAAATTATTATAGTAAAATATGATGAAGGCTGTTTAATAATTGATGAGGAGAAAAAATAGAAAAATACATAATGAATTAATAATAGAAGACTTTGTTAAAAAAAATTAATGATAAAAAGTGGAAATGAGAAACATAAGCGATCCGAAGCTAGTTTATAAAATGAAAAATAGGGGGTAAATTGGTAAATTAGATTGTGGTGTGTTATATAAGTCTAAACCTTGACAAAAAAGCCTCACTTTTGTGGCTTATTAAAACACCCATATATAAGCTTATAAGCCTATTTATATAAGCTTAACCAAACACTTGGTTTGAGCTTATAAGCTTATATAAGCTAATAAGCTTATAAGCCTACTATATAAGCTAAAACAAACACCCTCATAATACATGGAATATGAAGGGTGAACTGCTACTTGCTTGGCTGTCTTTTCTTTTGTGTGTTATTTGAATTTCTGTTTGTAATCAAGTACTTAAAACAGCAGCGGCCGTTTCCCCACGTCTTATGAAGCAGTGACATCATTTAGGCACCAAAATTGACATGGCATAAAAGGAACAGTAAGGGAAATATGGGAGGTCGGTCTAGCAGTAATTTTGTTATTCCGGTAACCAAAGGTATTATATCGTGTATCATTTTATGATGTTTATGATTGGTGTTATCTGGCTATACACCCTTTAAGCCGAATTTCCAATACCAGGTAATCACTTTAGAATAAGCTAATTTTACAGTTTTTATTCAAGGATTAAAAGGCACAAACTGGGCTTAATGATTTTCTAAGACTGTTTAAAACTATGACCGCTTTCCTGTCCCAGAGCCATAAACTCCCGTTGTCACCTCTAGTAGCCAAAACGCTTCATCAAATATTGAGCGTGTTTAGAATAATTAGCAGTAGCGCGAGCAACTCTCAAATCCTAATATTCTGTATGAATTTGTAGAGTGATTTCTGCAGCTGTAAGTTTCAATCTGGTTGGAGCATTTATAGTTTTATCATTTAGTTCAACTTCATCTTTTTCAAAAGGTGAATCTAATCCTCTAAATGCGCGTGTTGGATTACAGGTCTAATCCGAAAAGATAAGCCATATACGTACATATATCTGGTTCATGTTCTTATATATGGGTTCATTTAATATGTTATAGTCAAGTCTATAAAGTAGCATGGGGAGTTTGTTCAATCTTCCACTACTCCAAATTTGGTACACAATAGATCCTGTTATTTTAGTTTATTTAAATAATTCGTCGACTTACGTTTATAATAAAATCTTACTAAATAGATGTCATTCATCTTTGTTTTCAGGATCTTTGTCACAATATTCATCTTTCTTTTCAGGATCTTTGTCACAATTATCGACAACTTAATCCAGAATCAATCTTCTATTGTTCTTTTGTTGTGTCTTCACAATTGTTATGAAACTCTAAAGACCCTATGGCGACTAACCATGTTAAACCTTTGAATGCTACACCAAGGGTCACACAAGTAAACAACATCACAGGACCAAGCAGTTCATAGTCTCAAAGGACCGTAAGCGAGTCTTCAGGTGGAGTCGGGAGTCCAATGAACAAAGGTAACGATAGTGCCATGGAAGTGATCTTTTTCAGCTTCAAGTATTTATGGACTAATACTACACTTCTGAGTAGGCTGTGCTACAGGAAAGCTGCGCCATAATGGTGACGGTGTGTTTGCTCAATTGAGTGACCTGTTACTAAATACAGTTTCATTTTTATTATGTATGCATTTATGTTTCTCACTTTGTTTTGAACATCCTTTAACTTGCATTCATTTATTTTATTTATCAAACTAACTGAATGATAATAGCTCCTGTGATGTTATTAAAGAAGGATTTGATTACCAAGAACCGACATTGCCTTCTCCCAGAACTAGTAACAATTTACTTTGTGCTTTGGGATGATATTTCTAATATAGGCATGTGTTGTTATGATTTCTGAATTCCTAATGTTTCAGCTTATGCAAAAGAATGGGTTAAAGGATTGTTTGTGGATGTTGGTTAAAGGAGTGTTTAACGTGTCTGATTATCAAAGATACATCTTGTGAGAGAGATGAAAGTGATTACTGATGGAAACTTCGACTTTAGGTATGTATCTTCTCTAATAAACTGAAAGTTATACTGCGACATTCATTGAATGAAAGATTATCTTCTTTCCATCTTTGTAGTGACGGTGAAACCTTTATATCGGCTGATGATCTGTGCATAAACCTTTGGAATTTGGAAAATAATAGTCTAAGTTTCAATATCGTTCATGTGAAGCCTACAAACATGTGGATTTAACTGGTAGAACTAAAATTATAATGACTTATGTCATATACACATACCGGTCCATCATTCATATGAAGCCTGCAAATATGTAATGCTAATAGATCACACAGGAAATCTTCAGGTAAATCCAAACTGAAACAAAATGTAACTGCTAAGCTTAAGCTCCATTTCTATTTCATGATATAACTGTGTTGAAATCAACAAGGTATTAGATTTTTTTATTGATAAAGTACTAAATGATGACTACTGAAAGATGTATAAGAGCCAAAAACAAAGACGAAGATAATGACTGATGTAGAAAGAATGAAAAAGGAAAGATTAAACCAAGTAAAAATACCAAGAATTAGAGTTAGACTATATTGGGAAGCTGATTGCAGTTGATGCAGGGGTAAATAGTTGCCAAGTAAGTCTTAATAAGCTGCCATAGAAACTAAGGGTCAATAAATGATGTTTATCCTGATACATTTGACAATTGATTTAAGATATTCATAATTTTTATTGTGTAGCTACTAATAGTCGTATTTTTAAGATTAAAGAAGCTCTACATTACTTTACAAGTCTTCTTTATCTGTAGATGTAAAGATTGTACAGCATAGTAGTATACTACCATTGAACTCTTGAAGTGCATAAACCCTGTTTGTATCTTACTTGTGTTTAAGTATCACTTGATTTAAAAGGCATTCTTGAAATAACGCGAGTAATTTTGAAAACAAAACACTATTTGTGCCGAAATATGAGATTTTTTGGGTGTCGGAATACGGGGTTTGGACCTGTTCACAAGTCTTGGTTCAGTTAATGTATTCTAATAAATCAGACAATATGGTCATGCTGTTATATTCCAAAATTGTATAACAAAGACCAGATAACTGTCATTACACTGAATCCTAACAACAACCTTATCAATAATGGCTAATTTTCAGATAATCTTTGCGATAGGCCTGCCTTACGTGTTATTCATAATGTATTTAAACGTTATCGATGCTAATATTGAATAGCGACTGACTACCTTAATCATTTTTTATGAAAATCGTTGTTTGCCGTAATATTTACTTATTACTTTATATCATTTTTATGATTTAACATTTTAACACATTTTATATCTCTGTTCCAGAGGGTGTTGCTCATTATTGGACGACAACAAGGGCAAGATATCCTAAAGAGCGATATCAGTTTCAACCAATTTGCTTATGAATGGATAATCATGGGAGTTAAAAGAAGGTGGTTGAGGTTCCAGAATTGTCTATGATACTGGAAGAAGTATATCGCTAAGAATTTGGGCATGAATGTGTTATTTGGAGTAAATATTTAATTCACAATATTGTTGTAATTAACGAACTCAGTCACACATGAAGGAAGCAAACACATCTATCTATTCAGTTTATGAAAGTAGTTGTTTAGAAACAGTTGCCAATGCAGGTCTGAGACAAATAGGTGACATTTTTGCCAAGCCTTTGGATTATTTATGACCCGTTTATAATTCTCTTAACGAATCATAATGGAGTATGTAAAAGTATTGTCTTTGGTTTGTAGCTCTGTATAGTTAGCAATGCTTTTTATTCTTAGTTGTCCATTATTAGTTACAGTTGCTTACTCTAGCAGGAAGAAGTCTTCTTAGTATATTCAAGGTTTAGCAATAGCGCTGCTTTAAATTATCCTGAAAAATATATTGCTTTACACAATATAACTATTACCACAAGTTGTTTCTTTTTATCTGATCATTGGATAAAATAATGTCTGACAAGATTAACAACCACTGTTTCAAAACATATGTTTGATTTAACAACAATGATTTACAATATATATTAAAACAATTATTTTAAATAAAACAGCGAAACACCCACGGTAACTTAAACAACAAATATAAATTCATTTAAGTTCATTTGAATTTTAATCCGATGGATGAGATTAAACACAAAATCTATTTTCACCCTTCTTTTTAAAAATTTAATATCTTTTAAACCGTTAATCGTTATGCAAAAGAATTATACCTTTACAAAGAACATTTAATTATCATTCTATAAATATTATACACTGGACTTTTTGTTTTTTTTCACTTTTTTTTCGTTCTAGAAAATTATCATATATGATACAAAATATCATGTAACACCAATATCATATATCATATAACTTATCATATAAGTATGATATAAACCAATATCAATATGATTTAACAATAATTTATGCTTTTGACACTTGTATCATATATGATGAAACACTTTTATCATATATGATATTTCATGTAAATTTTAACAGCGAGAATAAAAAAAAATTCTTCTTCAAAAATATATTATAGTGCATATCGGTAGAAAGATAATTCATTTCTCGTCGCGATAATATATTTTTTTCGTTTAACACTTATTATTTTAGAAGATATTTAAATTATAAAAAATATATGAAAAATAAAATATATTTAATTTTATTTATTAGATGTAAAAAAATCAATGATGAGAATGAGTCATTTTATATCCAAGAAAAATATACCATGTAATTTAGTATCATATATTTCACTTGGTAATATCAAATAAAACTACATATTATTAAAATAAATACATGTAAATAATATCACATCGCCCTATGTTTTTTGCTAAGATTTGCATAGTGTGCTTGGTTATGTCATTTTAATATTTAATTTATGTATTTTTAGTTTATTATTTACGCTAAATCAAGGTATTATAATCAACATCGCTGGTGATATGTGGATTACTTTGTGAACATTTAAGTAAACTAGAAAATGATAAGTAATCACAGTCTACTATTTTTTTATTATGCTTTATATATTTGCTAATAACAAGATTTTGATACCCGCGCGTTGCCGCGGGGTACATATACCGGTTTCGTAGGAGTTTCCTTGAACATGCGGTTGATAAAAGTCTCGTTGGCCTCGGTATTAAAAAAGAAACACGAATTAATTAAGATCCATTGGATCAGTTAAATCATAAATAAGCTTAAAAAAATACACATCTATGCTGTACTATATAAATATCAACTCACGTGATCTTCAATATAATGAACATTTTTGTTGGCTTAAAAAGTCATTCATTCATATTCCATATTAAATTTCAAATGACAATTAAGTAATATAAAAACCTCCAAACCTCTAGCATGCAAAGAATCACTACAAATTTGCACTACAAAATGCCACTGTTAAGTGGAGTAATCAATACAACCAAGAGGTTTAAGTAGTTAACGCCTAACATGGTTCTTCTCAACTTTCAACACCATTTATTCACCGATGTCATCTTCATCATAAAACTTCAAATATATAATGGCAATGCCTCTTTTACAGCCATATAAGTAGTTAACGCCTAACATGGATGTCATAGTAATATTATACACTTACTTGAAAAGATCGTCAAAGATAAATTTGTTTCACCTTTGCAACCTTAATGATCTCATTGCCCTTCTTCACTCTTGAGAGACACTTTCTCACGCTGCGTAAAAACGATTATTCGGAAACTGTTTCTCACTCTTCAGAGACAAAAACGATCCCCTCTTCTACCCCACTCAATGGGAATTATTTAGGCCCCTGCAATATGGACATGAAAAAAGCTCTTCAGAGTAACTCTTTATAAAATAATATTGGCATAAACAAATTGCATAATCATAATCAGAAAAGGAAGTAATTTCACGCACCACCTTTTCAGGGTCATTCTCCGTCGCCGCTTTTACATATTTCTAGTATCATGTACCTGACCATAAACTTTACCTTGTTATGAGAGCGGCATATGGAACAAAATTTTCAATAATAAATAACAATTTGTTCAACTTATAAGTTTTAACAGGTTGCACGTTTAAGCAGACATGCACATTTTTATACTGGAGCTTTATGGTCCAAAAATTAAACACTTAACAAAGTGTTGAATCTGCAAGTTTCAATAAACCCAACTTATTCTGACTCTTTACCTAACATGTTCGTCGCTAGGTCTATTCGAACTATCTAAGAAGCAAATTGACCAGTGTTGTGTCAAGTACAATCATTGTTCTACTGATCTACTTCCCTTCTCGGATGCACCACTACTACACTCCTAATTCATTTTGACTTTCGGGTGCTGGAAATTGTAAATACAGTTGATCTATAAAAGCATTTATGCAGGTTGTTTGAGCTAAGTTTTTTTTTTATATTGATGCAGCCCAACCATTTACGGCAAGGAGTTTCAGAACCATTATTTGCACGACTTATGCGTTCATAACAGCAACTTGTTATCTTAGTCATAGTGTTTGATTGTTTTATAACTTATTTCGCATATAGAAGCAAGTAAATCAATCATGAAAAAGATGATCATGTGCCTCGCGAAACCTAACTATCGAGTAAGGGTGAATCGTAGTGGGTAAACACAAACATTGCGAAACTCAAAGAGGAAAATCTTAAAAGTAGTTAGCAAACTAACCTAGTGTTTTAATTTCTTATAATAGTTACTTGTTCATCTCTTCGGACTCTTTCACAACTCGAATAGCATCTCCAAAAATTGTCAGCTTATCAATCGTGGCAGGTATATTCACCTCATAATCTAGTAAAAGAAACTCAAATAAATGTTTAACAAAATCAAACACAATTAAAGCCAAACCGATCAAATTCAAACTTAACTAACCCAAGTTGAAAAATACATAAAAGAAAAATAAAAATAAAAACCTAGTACCTACAATTAGGAGCAAGGAATGAAAGTCTTCTTGTAGGTGAAAAGATTGAACCACTGCTTGGAAAAAGAAGATGGGGCAATTATCCCAATGAGAGGTTCGTGTAGCCATTTGTGTTTAATCAAAGGGAGATGGTGAGATATGAGGTTAGAGAGATGAATAATGATCTCGAGTTGGATCAATGAAAAATGAGGGATGGATTTCTTTGTGTTAGGGGAGATGGATTTTTGGTAGGTTGTAGAAGCGGTGGGAGAATACGTGGAACGTGTACCGTGATTTTTTGGGCAATTAACTAAAAGATACAGTAGCATAGAATATTAATATGTTATTGTTCTTAAGATTATAATATTAATTTTTTAGAGTTACTGTACAAACTGTGTGTATGAGCAATCATGATAAATGTATATATTAGTAATAGCTGTTAATTTTGATAAAACGTGCAACAATCGTCACCTTATGCAGCAAAGCGGTGTTGACTATTCAACAATATAGACCCAATTACCCAAATCAAATGGGTCCATAGCCTAATGTCATATTAGGCTAAAGGGAATGACACCTTAAAATTTCACCGTTACTTCATCGTCAACTTAGCTTTCTCACTCCTCTCACTAACTCAGAAAAACTCACCTTTTAAGGTTACTAAGGAAAAAAATCAATCTTTACCCCACCTCCACCTCATCTTTTCACTATTATTTTTAATATTTATTTATTATTTTAAAACAAAAATCCAACTAAATAAATCCAACCCATTTATAAAAATCAACGAATTTGTATACTAAATCTCTACTAATTCTATTAACCACACAACCCATTTAAAAAAAATAAAAAATATTCAGCCCACTTAAAAAAGTCCAGCCTATTAATAAGAAACCATACTAATCCTTCTTCTTCCCATAAACATTACGCAGCACCAACACCACCATCTCAAAACAACACCAGCAAATTTTTCTTCTTTCTTTCTTCTTTTCGTTAACAAGCTGGGCCCACACTTAAACAAAACCCAAAAGGTGAGTATCTCACCCTTAGTGGGGTTTTTATTTCTTCTCGAAAACACAATCCACACATAGGTTTTGAATATGTCCCATGTGAGGTTTACGGCAACCCACGCGTGGGTTCTTGCCATGTCATCCCCGCGTGGGTTCTTGCCATGTCAACCCCACTCATGGAATTTTACTCCCATTCCCTTTAGCCTTAGGCCGTAAAACCTGTAATATAAATGCATTGTAACAAAATTTTTTTTATATATAAATGAAATAAACACGCGCACTGGGTGACCAGGGCCTAAGAATATAAAAATAAAACTGTAAATACATAAAACTGAACACACAAACGTATTTTAAAAAAGAAATACGAAACGAACCCGCCCATTGAGCGGGTTACGCAGCTAGTATATATATATATATATATATATATATATATATATATATATATATATATATATATATATATATATATATATATATATCAAGTCTTTGTCTTTTAGTCCCAAGGTTTATGTATTGTTTTCTAATATTTTCCTAAGTTTTATAGCTTACTTATAATATCACATCATTGTTTGGGCCATCATACTCAGAAGCCATTCAATAAACGTTTAAGGAATGAGGGCACTTTAAATCGTAAACCCAACCACTCAGTCAAAACGTAATATCGAGATGGAACATCTTTGTACAAAGCTCCCTACTAACATGACATGTTTATTACTTTCTTCATATGATAAATATAGTATAATATACTTTACCCAAAAAAATATAGTATAATATATACTTTATATCCTTTTGTTTCAAAGTTGGCAAAAAACTACCCTTTTATTATAAGTTTAGCTTAATTACACTTTTAACCCTTTAAGTATATAGCTTAAGTATTTACAATAAACCTTATAATATTAACCTCGAGGTTTCAAACTTAACAATATTAATCCTTATAGTTTTAACTTTAGTAAAATGACACCTTTGGCCCAAAATGTTTCTAGTTTCAAAATGATAGTCTTAGTCCCCAAACATGCTTAAAATTACATAACAACCTTAAATTTGTACCAAATGATCTAGGAACATAAAACAAACTTTATAAACATAGTTCTAATCATATTAACATTAGTTTTCCAGATATATAGCTTTTGAAATAGATTTTATCTCATTATTTCATGTAAATTACAAAACTAGGGTTTTATTACACCTTTAGCTTTCCATTTTATCTTATTATATGAACCGAGGCTTATTAGATTAGCTTTTAAAATTATAACAAGTCTTAAAAACGCATTTTAGCAAGATCCAAGCTTAGAAAACATAGTGATTACCTTGGTAGCTCTAGAATGACTTTTAGGGCTTCTTATGAACACAACTTGCTACCAAAGCTTCAAGAGCTTCAATGGCTTCCTTCTATACCTGGTTTCTGTCTTCTAAGAGTCCTAGAGCGTTTTTAGAAGTGTAAAATCAGAAATGGGTATGGAGATTAAGGAAAACAGGATGCAAGTTTCAAATGAAAGGTATACGCCCTATATAGTAGTTTTCAACATTTAGGTTTTAAGTTAAGCATTAAAACAAGTAAGGACATTAGATACATGACTAAGGATGATAGGGACATCTAGAAATGACTCATGAAATCTAGGAACAAAATATCTAAGCTTAAGGCCATAAGGTAGCTACGAAATTTAAGGATAGGAATGGTGACTTTTCATCTACAAGTAGCTTATGCACATACTTGTAAAATATCTCAAAATATCCTAAAATATATGGCTTAGGTTTGAATTTTAGAGGGAAGGACTTTTGAATGGTTTTTGGAGGGAAAAACCTAGACGGATCATAATCTAGGGCTTGTAACTTTTTAACTTTGTAATATTTATAATTAAGGGTTTAGGAGTGTGATTAGTGATAGATTAGGATATAATTAGGGTTTACACATTTGTAATAACAGTTTTGAATATATGTCTACCATCTCGAGCTACTTAACTATTCGCTCACATAAAACAATATTTTATTGCACTAAGCTCATGACATCAAAGCTAACGTGAATTCACTGAAGTGATCGTCATGACAGAAGATCATGACAAGTAACCCATTAGACTAGGTTACCCATTAATTCTAATAAAGTATGCTCGATTACCCACACAAACAAGTAACACAAACAGGATTCGTTAAACCCAAATAGATCTTTTTACATTATTAGCACACACGGATGTGTTTAATGACTCATGAATTTAGGGAAATAGTTTGGGCACTCGGGAAATAACATATTTCAGTAATACACTTCAAAAACACATGTATTCTAGTTTTAGCATATATCTCCCTCACGGGTTTTCAAATCATCTAGAAAGCATTAAAAATGAGGCTATGAACTCACATTGACTTATGAAGTCTTAATCACGTCAAATATATTTCACTCACATGCAAACAAATTAGTCTCACAAACCTGTTCACACACACATACACACACACACACACACACACACACACACATATATATATATATATATATATATATATATATATATATATATATATATATATATATATATATATATATATATATATATATATATATATATATATATATATATATATATATATATATATATATATATATATAATATTTATATGGGGCTAAGTTTGATATAGGAAAATACAATGGTGCCATGTCATATCCTATGTGGCATTATCTCATTGGCTACAATATATCCTAAAATATTAAGGCCCATATCCCATATAAAAAATTTAATCCTAAAATTCGGTTAAAAAGTGAGATTATATCGATATCTTCTAAAATTTGGTTAAAAAGTGACATTATATAGATATCTGTATTTTTATTCATTCGTATCTTCCTCATTCATTCCTGTCATCACAAAACCCTAATAACACAGGTAATAATCAAAGGTTAATGAGAATGGTGGTAGATACAACAATCAGCACCCTCAATAATATGGTCACTTGATTGGCAATAAATTGTGAAGGTGCAAGTGGTGGTGTTATCTCCAGCAACAGGATGAATGTTTTTGTAAATATGATGTTTTTGTAAATATGAAGAAGTCTAGGCCTAAAGAAATTTTAGGTGTGATCAATGTGAATGCGAGATCATGATATGTATGTGCTTATTATATTTAATATACGTGAAGTTTAGTGTAGATAACATTATTGAACCTGTGTTTGACATATTATTGTACCTGGCTATAATGTATAAGTTTTCATCTATCGATTTTAGTACGTGTATATTAATCTGATTTTATATCGATTTCAGTACGTGTATATTGATTTATGGAAAGATCAGATCACTGTGAGAATCTTCTTGCAGCGGAATCCCGTACTACTTCTGGAAGAAAAGGGATTCATTCAACAAAAGATCCTCCAAGCATGCATGTCATAGATCTTCTGGCGGTTAGAATTCTCAACTCTATTTATTGATCAGTGTTTTCTGCGTGTCATATTCATTTTATTGTGTCTTATTTTCAGGGCTCAGCCAAGAAAGCCATGGATTTCCTCCCATTGCTGATTGGATCTTAGTGGGAATAAAAAAGTAATGTCGCGGCCATCCTTTTCGAAGCTGGGCTTGCAAAGATTCAGACAGGTTTTGTTGCTGATAGGATTCCATATGCTTACCTTCTTGCTCGGGCTAAGCAATCTGCTTAGTAGTTTAATATGTTGTTGTGATTTACATGTATTTGCTAACTTTTTTGTTGCGGATCCGGCAAGTCATCATCCAAGAATCATGGGCTAATAACGTGAGTTGTCTTCAAGGTAATATACTTAACTTTCAAACTCATTTGAAGTAAAATCTTGAACTATAGAGCGATATTACTAATCTTTTTGTTTAGCGGAATGATAAGGGACTTGTTGTCGAGTGACTCATGGAAGAAAGCCCTGGATGGAGTCACTTCTACTGTATGTTTTAAATTTTCCTTGAAATTTTATTTTTGGTGGCAAGTCTATTGGTGTTTTTGGCACACCGGCTTCCTCACCAATTGGATCCACGTCTCTTTTTGGTGCTTCGTCATCACATGCTTTTGGGAGCTCAACGCCTGCTTTTGGAGCAACCTAAACTACAGCCCTAAACCCTAATATCAGTCGGTATTCTCTATTCGGATGCTGGAGTAACTATTCTTTTTGGTTTATGCAGGGTGAAGCCTTTGGAGCAGTGTCGAAAAAACAATATGAAGCACTATCAGCAGAAGGTGGAGATAGGATGTGATCATTCTACCCTGTTGATTTATGAATACATCAGCTTAAATTTATAACATCATGAATTAGGAGCTCATATCATTCCATAAGGCAGTGAATATTACAGCTTGATGTTAAAGTTTTGATATCTTTTAGTCATACTAATAACCCTTGATAAATCTTTGATTTATTCGAGTATTGCTTTAATATTTTTTTTCTTTTATCACAAGGTTTGATTTTAATATGTAATTTATTGATTTTCATAGTCAAACTGACTTAGGTTCTGATCGGGGTATTCTGCTTTTATTGCTTTCATTCATTTGTTTATTTTAGTTTTGTATTGATGAAATTGTATAAAAATTATAATAACAAACATTGAGCATAACTTGATTAATTCATATAAGTTTTGGATAATCAAAAAAAGTAACGGAGGCTGGTTTTAATTTTTTATGCAGTTATGTAATATGCAGACAGTCTCACCATCTATTAGCCAACAATGTCCTATTATGGTTATCACATTAGCGCTCTATGCGATGATTATGTATGTACAAAATAAAACACCTTAAATGTTTATTCTTTACCTATGCAAAATAACCTCAACCTACCTATTTTGACTCGCAAACAAGTATTACATGTTTGATCGGTTAACTAACCTACCCAACCCTCCCATCTGTTTGGCATATACAGTATAAATGAACAGCCTCTTGCTCAAATGAATAACCTCATTTGGATTGTTTTGTCTTGTTCCTACATGGATTTTTGAAGTTTCTTCGTCATCCGAAGAAGATGCACTTGATGTAGATTTGCGCAGATCTGTTCTACTTCAGTTTTGTATCAGTAAGTTACATCGTCCACTATCAGTAACAAGTTTATGCATTTTCTGTCACATGTTTTTTTCGACCTGACTAACCCTGCATTGCAGCATTATATGGCCGTTCACCACCATTGGAAAATTACCACTGTAACGTTTATGTTATTGTTATAATGGTTGTCGTTATAATAACGTTTTGTTTATGTTATTAATTTGCAGGTTTTAGTTTTTGTTTGTAGGACTTGAGCTAGCCCGATTAGAAGCTTCTATATTTTCTTGCAGAGTTCAGGTGATTAACGAGACATTCAAAGGGAAAAGAGCAACTTGCCGATTATCAACTTTCCAACAGTAAGAATGAAAAACAAAATGCCATATTATTAAATTACAATAAAAAAAAGGCACCTAAAGTTGTTAGGTGAGCCATGTAAGCTTCTATGGCGAGACAAGCGTGAACCGGCGCGAGTGGGAGGAAGTTGAGGCCGAGATCCTGAACGTGAGACGCCAACAGGTTGAGTTACTCTCACATCTCCACACCTTGGTTGCTTATGGAGCACAAGATGTATAAAATCTTTAAACCCCTGCATCTTTTTTACATTATATTTTGTATTTTCTTTAAATCAAACCACGTTTTAATCCTGTTAATGTTCTTCTTGGCACAAGGATGCTATGATCTCTGCTTCTCGCCAATTAATGAAATTGAAAGACCTTAAAAAGTTGCTGGAAAAACGCCATGCTGAACTCATCACTACCTCTCTCAAAGTGACTGTAATGTTTATCTCTATTATCTATTCTTTTCTGTCACTTATTTATACGCATGCTTACGTGTTTACTCTAAATCTACATTCCGCTACTCAATTTCCAGTTTCTTTGGATCAGACAATGCCTCCTCGCGACTATCTTGACTCTTATCAAGATCAGAGGATGGAGAAACATCCCCGCCTGCTTTTAGTTTTAGCTTTTCAGTCCAGCGACTATCTTTTTTGTGACACCTTTCCTACGTCTATGTTTCTCTTCTTTCTGTAATCTCCTTTCCTCTTTGCGTCTTCTCTTTACTTCCTTCCCGTCTTCTATACGGGAGTCATGAGTGTCATCATAGTCTTATGTGGCATCTTTCCTTCTCAACCTTTTCTGCTTTTTCTTATTATCACCTTCCTGAGAGCCAGAATCATATGAACCACTTTGAGTCTCCCTTTTGTCCTCATACTGATTGATGATGGTTTCGTATAGAAAAATTTATGGATTTGTTAGTTTGGAAAAGATAGTTTTTGCCCACAATCAAGAAGCATTTTGTGTTTCAGTTGCTGAAGAAACGAGTGAAATGCTTGCAGAGGTCATGCGTAAAGGTACACATTCCTTTGTAATAGATACACTAATCAAAAGAGAAATCAATCATTTAACAGCCTGATCTGAAGAGGAGTTTCGCTTTTTGAGAAAATGGATGACGAAAGAAGACAGAAAGAGGGATAGTGATATCGTCTTACGGAAGATCATGAAGTACCTGATTGGGCTTACTCTAATCCCGCCAACCCCAAGACATGAGGGGAAAATGATTTGAATTTGAAATATCTAATCTTTCTCGAAAAAGACGTAGAAAAGAGGTATTGTGCTGACATGCTTAGTGAATTGCAGCTCTTGGTAGTGTCTCATATATAGTTTTGTAGCTATGGATGTATCATCTGATCTTACGGAGCATGGAAGAACTTCTATCACTGTAGTATCGGCTGGTGCGAGGTCAATATTATATATACCAAAAATCGTAGAGTATTTGGTATGTTCATTCTGGTACTAATTACAATCAGTAGGATATCTAGAGATTATATGGCTTAACTTTTAGCAAAAATGTGTTTGTTATCAGTTTTGGCATAAGTGGTACATTTATAGAATATTGTGTTTGTTAACTTAAATACAAGGATGACGAGGGGTTTATTACATACAGGGAAGAGATGAGAGGAAATTTATAGAATATTGTGTACATTTTTGGACGCGTTAGAGGAACTGTGTTTACAAAAAGTCGAGTGGCTTAAGTCAGTTAATAGTGCTAGACCTACTAAATTTATAGCATCTTTTTTGCCGGTATAACCTTTTGGATTTACTGATACTTGCCTTTATTGTTTTCACCCTTCTCAGCATACTCGGTACCTGCTAGGGAGTATGATGAGGGATCATATTACTGATCCTGGAAATTGGGGGAGTATTGGTTGACACACATACACTTTTTTATCCAGTTTTCTATTATTGTTTTAGCATTTTGCGTTTTAGCATATGATATTGGCTTCCAAAGTTGCTCAATGATGGTTTTCTGATTATTATATGTTCATGTCTGCGGCCAGCCAGGATGCACAGATAAAGCGTCATGAGGAACAATCAAACTCGCTCGAGGGTAATTACCGTCAGACTTTTAGCGACTTGAAAAGCAGCATTAGAAAAGAAGTCAATGATAACAGCTTTGATGGTTGACTTATGAGCGATGGCTACGAGGTAACGAGGTATCGTGAAAAACTGGGTTTTTCTTTATGCAATGTGTATATTAGGCAGAAAGGTTTGCTGCAGTGAGTATGTTCGGTTCTGGAGAGTGTAATATTCTTGTCTGCTCAGATGTTGGTAAGACTGGATGCAGATAGAGAGACAACATATTGGTAAGACTAGATGACTATGAGTGGAAATTTAGCTGACTAACACCATCTTTACCCCAAAAAAACCTAACCACCTTTTAATTCACTGTTATCAGGAAAAAGGTTGTTGTTGTCTTTCACCAAATGAGGAAGCTAAATCACTTGTTGAACGTGTTATATCGAGACTTATAAGATAAGCTTAAACAAACACCACCATAGTTCAACTAAAAGCATTCATTTTTTTCTTTTTCTACAAGTTGTGAATAATACAGTGATGTTGGTGTCTCTATGTAATGCATAATGCAAAGCACCATGACGCATGACTTGTCGTAGCCTAATAAAAATATTTCAATAATATAGTAAACTTGTGTGAAGTATATTGGTGTCTGCTTGTTAGGAACGAGCCACATCAGCACCGGCATTGTAGTAATACCGTGAGTACCCTATATTTTTTACCCACCATATTTATTATATAGTTTCTCTATACAAAAAAAGGTGGATGCTTTGAAAGAACTAAAATATGAGCATTCAGAATCTAAAAGCATATCTTACTCAACCAACTTAGGAAATGTGTCCTAAAACAGTTGCAGCCAAGATTGCCGGTATCTTGGCATAATAACTTAACCACGGTTATGGTTGCAGCCATAGTGGAAAAATTTCAGATTTGTTTCGCCCTATTTATGAATACTAAATACATTATCAAAATATAATACAAGTTAAAATATATATTTCTTATAATAAGAGGTGGCAAACATATGTGTGCACCTTTCCCCTTTGCAGAATACTATGTTGAAGTCCGCCATTGTGAGATCTACACAACTGCAGTGCTTCTCGCCACCCTACGTCCCCCAAACCACCTAGAGATGAAAACTGGCGGCATCTCATGGATGAAATCTCGAATCTGAGTTGCCAAAGTTATTGAAGCATTGTATATGATAAACCAGAGTTCGTTACTTACTTTCAAGAAGCTACTCTAGAAGTCGAGCTTGGACACCTAAACATCGGTAGCCGTCCCACAAGAAGAAAACCTTCAGTAGGAATTCATGATCTATGAGCCATCCCATGGATATTTACATGGACACAAACACGATTTGTTCTTCCTTCTTGGCTTGGAGTTGGAGCTGACTTAAAAGGTTTTTGTTAAAAAGGACATACTGAAGAACTAAAAGCACCTTATAGAGAATGGCGTTTCTTTCAATCTATAGTAGACCTTATAAAAATGGTTTTGGGAAAAGCTGATATGTCGATTGTTAAACATTATGATGAGGTTCTGGTTGCTGAAAGTAGAAGGGGTCTTGGTGACGATCTAAGAAAGGAGGTTTTGTCAACTGAGAAATATGTGTTGGCGGTAACAGGACACGAGAAACTATATGAGAATAACTAGATTCTGAGGAAGATGATTGAGAGTCGTCTTCAATATCTTAATCGTCTTAACATGCTGTAGGTTGAGATTTTGAATAGGTTAAGATGTGATCCTAAGAATCATAAACTGAGGGAGGCATTGCTTATTACCATCAATGGCATTGTAGCTGTGATGAGGAACACCGGTTAATTACCATCTACAAGTGAAAACCGTGTGGATTTTAAAACAGGCATCTGGAATATGTTAGGCTTTGTATGGCTTGTAATAGGAATTTGTAATTATAGTCTTTGTAGTATGGTTCAACAAGTTTTAATGGAAGGGATCACGTTCGGTTTCGGTGACGACAAAAGTTTTGACCCTCTTAACGGGAGGAAGGTTTGACAAGATGGCCACAACAAATGGCTCGTAGTCAGGGTCACCCACCAATGATGCAGATGTCTATGTCGTCACCACCTCCTCCACAGGGTTAAACTGTATCCATGTTGCATACGGAGGAAAATGCCAGACTTGTAGAGAGACAGAAAACCAGTATAAGAACCGCATGAGGTAATCTGTATGCTAGCACCTTCTCAATCACCAAAAGGCTGTTACAAGGTCCATTTATTTACCTTATTTTTCATTATATATTATTTTCGTTTTTAGTACTATTCTGAATTACAATTTTCTTTGCAGAAAGGAAATCGGTAACCAACTGCTAGAATTTACGAGCAAAATAGAGTGGCACCTTCTCAAACTAATGAAGTTGGGGACAATGTTACTCAAAAGGGACCCACGAGACCTCTTCTTACTGATGACTATACTACAAACAAAAGTAATTCCAGGCCCAGTGTGTCGAAGTTGTGACTAAATAATCTTATATTTCTATTTTTTTGTCACACATTTGCTTTCAAGTTGATAAGAGAGGTACTATGAAATCTGCTGCCTACGGAGACGTATGAGTTTTTAAAGAATAAAGATATATTTTTAATAGCACGCAGAGGTCGCAAACAAGTGGTGAGGTGATAGATATGCTGACCGTGGCGCAAGCTATGGTGGAATGGGTAGTGGTCGAGAAGTGGGATTAGGCACCACATCTGGTCGTTCGGGATAGAAATCACGTTATGTGATGTTAGCTTACAGGTACAGTGAGTAATATTGTACACCAACTATGGAGTTAGAGGACTTGGGAAAATAATGGATAAAAGGCCAATGTACGGTTCCACTAGGATAATAAGGAAGCCATTGCATTAAAAGAGACTTCTTGATGCATATCATCTGCTACAAACTGATCATTCAGTTCAGGTATATACCTAATCATTTTCACAACCAAATGTAACTACTAAAATAATATCAATTTCCTTTTTTTGACAGCATGAAAGTAAAAAAATATAGATTGTTAAAATCTTAGAGAGGTTTGAGGTACTAAATACCTTAGCTACAAGATGGTACAGGGCACATGAGGTATGTGGATCTTCATTCTGGCATTTGCATTGATTTAAGCTCTAGCATGAGGGCTTTGTATTTCCTCGAGTATGTTAGATATGGGTAATATACATTGGTGGGGTTGGGTTGGGTTATTGCCTTTATTTTAACATCATTTAGTCAGTTATAAAAAAACATATCCCTGTATCTAAATATCTGTATTTAAAAAACATATCCCTGTATCTTAATCAGTTTTGGATTAAAAAATTTAATACTGAATGCAAACAAACCCCTAAATACCTAGCTTCACATTGCATTTTGAAGTGTTCGACTTATATAGATTCTAATAAACCAATAGTAATAGAAGGGGTGAACTATTCGTAATAGGATTCTAATAAACCAATAGTAATAGAAGGGGTGAACTATTCGTAATAGGAGCTGGGTTCCAGTGAACCCACAACTGATGACTATGTTTAGACGGCATCAACTTCATAACATTTAGATCATTCAGTATAATTTTACTGTTTCTAAAAATAGTGTTACCAGGATCAATGAAATAGATAAAGAAAACTGGAAAAGATACGTAGTTGATGAGTTTTTCAGAAGTGCAAGGCCATATTCTAAAGTATTCTTTGAAGATTAGTGCATATGGAGTGTAAAGTCATTGTCAAGGTGTGCGAATTTCCCGGATCTTTGACATAAAATAATGGGAACTCACTCAACCACATTGCTCGACATTAGAAAAATGTCCAAATACCATTTATCTTGGCACATGCTAAATCCGACCTTATTAAGTAAAATAATACTCTGACGTCATCAGAACATCTAGAAAATGTAGGAATAGTTAATAGTTATGCAATTGAGTTATATATAGTGTAAGAGTTTATATGAATGTAGACGATATCCTAAAGAGGTTTACTCTAGATGGGGACGACTTACAGAATCTGAAGTAGTAATTTGGTTGTGATTCGGTATTATGCTCAACTTAGCTCTTATAATAATAAAGAATTATGTGATGTAGAAAGCGTTAGATTTCAGTCGCCATTTTACGTTTACGATACATCCTCACATAAAAAGGAAAGAAATACAACTGCCTAATTAAATTGGTGACTCTAAAGATGCAAAATACCAACACACTCTGAAATATCAGGTATATGATGACAGAAAAAATGTCCTTTAAATTGTTATGTTATGTGTCTTACCTGCACATTGTTGTTTTATATGTGTTTTTTATATAATATTAAACTGGTGGCTAAACTATTATTATTGTTTTGAAATTCAGGAGATTAAAAGTGGGGAGGTACTTGAGTTCAAAGATATAATACTAATCTATGAACTTAATCGAGCTCATTATGCAGTTCCAGAACTTCGGAACATATTATCACGCAAAGTTTCGACATTTGAGGATGGGAGAAACAAAGGATATGGCTTTGTTCAGTTTAATTTTTAGTTTTTTTTCTGATATATAAAAGTTGTTGTGTTCGTGGTTTTGTCACTTTTGTTTTCAGTGTGGTTTTGTCACTTTTGTTTTCAGTGTGTTCAGTTTAATTTGTCACTTTTGTTTTCAGTGTGTTCAGTTTAATTTGTCACTTTTATTTTCAGGTCCTGTATAATATTGACTTTGAGTATAAAGTGTAGATTAGATTCAAAAAAAGAGTATAATGTGTGGATTCCTTGAGTGTTTGAATTAATAATAGATTCACAAGATTTTAACCAACACCTGTGTTTGAAATCGGTCATTTCAGTTACAAAAGTTAGAAGGTAAAAAGTCAATCTCATAGCTACCAAATTGGCAAATTGTATGTTTATTACTTAAAAATCCTAAAATTTAACAGCAACTTACAAACTTAAATTATAAGCCTTTTTAAGCAATCTTTAAGCTTAAGGTTAGTTAATTGTGTACAAGACACTCAAAAAAGGATAAGTGACTGTTGATATTGTTTGCAAAATGAGTTGCTACTACTTTTTATACATTTGGTTGTCTGTATCTTTTAGGTTAAGGTTAACCGTAGACACTGAAAACTGATTATTGCGACTTCACCTGTTTCAAAAAGCATATACTAGGAGAGACCCGCGAGGAGAAACACCAAGGACTCACGGCTTCACACTAAGAGAAAAATCATGAATTTTTATCTCTTGCAAAACTTGAACCCATGATCAAACCCTTTTTTCAAGTTTCAAGAAAAACCCAAGTGATCAACTGCTTGGTTGATGTCACTAAAACAAAATAAAGGACATGCGTAGTGTGGACGAGTATAAAATCTTCTGAATGAAATAAACAGAATAAAACAAATAGATATTTTTTAAGTTATATGAATGTCTGGTGTATGTTTTTAAACACTGAGGCAAGATCAAACATTGCTTCAAGGAGCCAACAACTTTAGTCTGTGTATGTGATATAAATTTCAGAGGCCGATATCTGATTTGCGATGCGAATACCAGCGCGATTTAGACTTGATGCATTTAGTATTGGAAAATCAAAATATTATTTATATGTAGTACATTTTACCAAGTAGAAAATAAATGTAATAAGCTTATAAGTAAGCCACTAACGTATTTAATTTATTGCAATAATTTATTTGTAAAATCAAGTCAAAAGTAAAGTACGATGCAAAATACGCAATACTAACGTTTTGACATAAACAAAGCAAAAGTAGATTTAAGTAAGTAAACATGTACCATACGTATGGGTGTCGAAAAAGTCACCCTAACCCGAACCTAAATCCTAATTATAAGTGTATAATGGTCGGGTCATTCGGGTTGACATGAACTCGACTAACATTTTTTACATTGTCAATATACTTAACTAAGCTACTTTTTAGACATTTTACTTATACTCAGGTTGACCCGAACCCGAATTTACCCAAACCCGATTGACTCAAGTTCTAATTAGACTCAGGTTCAAGTAAGATTTTTTAAGCTCAATCCGAGTTTGACCCGAACCCCGTTGACCCAAACCCAAAAAATTCAACTCGAATCACACCCTTAATTCATACGTGACATATAACATCAGATAAACACATCAACTCATTTTGTATATTAATAAAATAATCAGAAAACTACATGCGAGCTCACAACTCGAATTACACGATAGGGAAAGGAAAGCTAATCGATTACATTAAAATAAATAGAATTATCCGTTTTGCAAGATTAGTCGCAGAACTAGAGTTTTAAGGATTTGAAATGGTGTTAAATTGTGAGTATGGTACGTGATTTCTTAAGGTCCGAATTACAAGCCTTATTAATATAGTTACAAACTTAAACGGTACAAAACGTGTCGTAAAGTTTATATAAAAATAAGACTTCTTTTAGTTACAAACTTTTGTAACCAATATTTGTACAACTAAAAATTCACACATGACAAAACACGGCTGTTGGGTGGAAAAAGCCCTAAAAATATAAAAAATTAGTTTTTTTTTACTTTTCTTTTAACGAAAACGAGTCACGCTACAAACAGATAAACCTACTACCGAAATATATATTAAAAAAAATTTGCGAAACGACCCCGCCCGTTGGGCGGGTTACGACGCTAGTATATATATATATGTATATATATATATACATATATATATATATATATATATATATATATATATATATATATATATATATATATATATATATATATATATATATATATACATATATACATATATATATATAGTGAAAGGTTATTTTCAGAACCAAATAAATGTACAGAACTGCGAGAACCACCTTAATACTCTTAACAATGCATATGTATTTTCATTATTATGTTTAAATTAACATTTAATAGTTGTTTTGTTGGTTATATATCCGAGTATGATGAGCGATATTAAAAGTGCACATGTGTTTTCTTATTATCCGACGAAAAGATAGTTATCATAGATACAAAACAAATACATGTGCATACATGTTTTTAGTGACCCACGACAATGAAAATTCATGTATTTCTACCTAATAAACTAACCCGATATATATACATGTGCATTTTAAGAGTAAAAAGGTGGTTCTCGCAGTTCTGTACATTTATTTGGTTCTGAAAATAACCTCACCCTATATATATATATATATATATATATATATATATATATATATATATATATATATATATATATATATATATATATATATATATATATATATATATATATATATATATATATATATATATATATATATATATATATATATATATATATATATATATATATATATATATATATATATATATATATATATATATATATATATATATATATATATATATATATATATATATATATATATATATATATATATATATATATATATATATATATATATATATATATATATATATATATATACTAGTGGCGAAACCCGTCCGATGGACGGGTATGACTTCTGATTGTTGTTATACTTTTCTAATTTGTTAAATATTTGTTTGTAATGTGGAATTAACGGGTATTATGTTTTTTCCTTTTGTTACATTTTTTTTTCATTATTGGTGTAAAATATATATTCTACAAAGATTTTTTAAACACAAAAGAATATACTACAATGGTCACACATAGGGATGGGAATCGGACCGTTCGTATTCGGGTCAATTCGAGTCAAGGCTCAAAAATTTATACCCAAACCTGACTTTGTTTAAAACTTGAGTCATTCAGGTTAGGATCAATTCGGGTTTGGGTCTATTTAAAATTTGTATAATTTTGATGCCTAAATTAAAATGTTAAATTTTTAAAACAAATAAAAGTGTTCGTGGATATGGGTCAAATTAATTTGACTTCGTTGTCTTGGCTAATGATTCTGTTAACAAATTTTCAAGCAATCACATAAACTTGTACGTTATATTTTTTTTAGTCATTGTAGTTTGGATATTCACGTTTCAACATCAATATAGGAAATATTGAATGCTACGAATGGCCTTAATTATCTATGTTATAAAAGATATTAAACCCGCACCTGGGTCATTTGGGTTGACCCGAACTCAAGTAAGACAAATACTTAACCCAAACCTAACTCTATTCGGGTGGGTTGACTCGAATTGACACGAATAAGAATAATGACCCGACCCGAGTAGGCTTTTTTTGGTTCGGGGTCAAGTTTATGTCGGGTTCGAGACGTCTTTTATGAATCCTCTTCCTAAAAAGTAACTGATTCTAGCAAGGATTTGTTGTATATCTTTAATTATGTAGTAGAGAAACTAACTTGCGACACTCGACCTTGCTCTAGTAGTAACAAATTCATATTTTTTTCCTTACAAATTTATAAGCAATTAATGATCATTGCATATGGGTCTTAAAATTAACAATCACATACTAACATTTTAGATCACTTACAGCATAACCTGATACAAATAAAATAACAAAGATGAAATTACACATAATTTTTTTTCCATATACTACATATATCAAACCAATCCTGCTAGCTTAGCAAGGGTGATGTCTTGGTAAGCCATCCTTGTAGTTTGCCAAGAGGATTGACAACCTATATGAGTATCGTCTTCAACTGTCCACAACAGCTGTTACATTAGCATTGGATCACCTCAAAGTTTAAAGTTAAATAAGTATGATGTAAGAGATTTTAAGGTGTTGTGGTGGGCATTCATAAAGTCCGTCAAAATAAATAAAGATCATAGACATTTTAATATACTGACGAATAAGCATCGATAATACTTACTTCACAACTGAGACCAAATAAGCTGCGAGTGAACGCCAAATAACTCCGCATTGATCAGAACCAAGTTCAGTGACGAGTGACGACATTCTTGACACTTTTTTATGCATTGTATATCTGAGAGATGGTAGTATTTCATTGGTGTGAACTGGATGGACTCGCACCTTTTAAATTTGTAGTCAAACTTGAATTTTTATAAGAGTAAAAACTATTTCTCAAACCTTTAGATCCTCTGAACAACCATGTAGTTAAGCTCAGAAAGTTTCCGACCTTAGTTGCAACAATATCGGTCCTTAATTGCAAATAATTACCGTCTTGGTTTTATCGAATTGTAAGTTGTTTAAGCAAAATTAACATGATATATGATGAGCATCAGAACTTTCAGTTTCAACATCCAGACTCCCAAAGACTTTCTCCTAAAGTATTCACTAATTTCTTAACTCACAGCTTCAATATCTCGCAAAATAAAATTGTGCGCAGACTGCATTGGAACAGGCCGATGTTGTCCAACAGATGCACATTTGTAACCCCATAACTCGGGAATACGAAACTCGGTACCCCCACCGAGCCCAGGTTTCTTAGTGTACAGCCCCTTGGCATTCTCTATTGACCAATTAAAGTCAAAATACACCATCAATCATTCTGTCAATGCAAGCTTATGAAGATTTGTTGTTATCGAATGTTGCTATTCCCATATACAACCCATACCTTGTCGAGATTCATCTACTGTGAGAATTACATATGTTCTTTGTGACGGCTTCAAGTACAATCCTAGAAGATGCTTAGATTTGATCAGTCCCATTTTTTGTTGTAGCATCCATCCACTATTGTGTCACCATCAGGTGTTGTCTCGGGTCTAGGGGGTCTCATATGAGAGACCAACAAATCTTCAAGGCCAGAGGGAGTGAGATATGCCATTTTCGATAATTTGGTGCGTTAATAAGCTTGTCTTATGGTCATATAACCAAGTATAGAAAGCAGAATCTTCCTTCTCATCAAACTCCAGTTGTTTTGGTTCCAAATGATCCACATCCAAAAAGTGTAATCTAGTGAAGGCTCTTGATCATCAAAAGCAGGAAATCACATCCTCTTGAAATGTCTACGATCCCTCTTCTCCCTTTTCACCATAAATCGGGTTCACCATAATTCATCGAGTAGAAAGATGGATGGGTTCATAAACAGAGCATGTGCCAAAGCAATATTCATTCTCTGAGAAGTTTATGGTCTTTTTTTCTACATCTGCTTGTTAAAACCGAGACGATTCGAAGTCTCAGTTTCAAATTTTTCAGCAATAGTTGCAGTTAATAGGTGATATGGTCAAACCCAAAGCATTATGATGCGATGTTCACCTTCAAATATTTGGTATCAAGTTATGCTGAATTGATCAAGGTGCTTATCTCCATCAAAGAAAAAACGTTCTTGATCGTTTGAACGATGGTGGTCTTAACGCACGTGCTCTCCCCTGCCTTATATAAAGGCACTCCACTACCTAATTCAGATTCTTATATAATGTTAATTGATTGGCTGCTTTTATCTTACTATGACCGGACCACACAACATTTAAGTCGATGTGTCTCTTGTCTTACTGATCCTCATATGTCGCAAGTTGCCTCATTAGATGCGCACATCCGATTACCTTAACTTTCCTTTTCAGTCCCTTGAATTTCTGCCGGCTAACAATTTGAACAGGTATCTAAAACTGTATAGCTTATGTTCAGCAAAATAAATACAACACTGGAAATAAAAAGCCTCACATATTAAAACCAAATAATATTTAACTCAGTGATTGATAAATGGTGATCATGTAAATATCAAATCTGTTACTATTATTATTGGATTGTTAATCTATATCTCCTATAGCATGGACTTTTACAACCAATTAGCTGAGGTTGAGTTTTTTTTAGTATACCTTAGATTTTTTTTGGGTATACCTAATAATTTATCACATTCAAAACGCTTACCCAAACATCCCCATGAATTTCTCTATCCGATCTATTATAATTGATTTGTTTGTATTGCAAACTTTAGGTTTTATACGACCATTTACTTTGAAGCAAGAAAGAGTAGTTGGATAATTAAGTACCTTCTTCAAAAACATATGGCTGATTGGCCTGCACAGGAAGTCCCTATAATTTCTTCTCATCAGTTGCAACAGTAGTTAAATCCTTTTGTTTTCTCTTCTATAAGCTTTCTTACGGTCACTTCAAAATCCTTTTGTTTTCCAATCTTAGCTTGCTTACATGAGAAAGAGAATTTCTCGAACCTTTTCCTTAGATGCCGAACACCATAATATTACATATTATTTAGAAAACGTACCAGCCATCTAATAATTAGCCATCTAATAATTAGTACACTCGATAGCAAATATATAGGTTATAACTGTCGATTATTTATGTTACAGGACCACAAGCTAACAAACTAATAAGACCACAGAAGAATTGTGCTAAGAGTTTTTGTGCTTTAAGCAATTCGCTATCAACATTCTACAACCACTATCATACGATAAACATATAATGATAATGCGTAACTACGAACGTATACCTGGATAGCAAATATATAGGTTATAACATGTAATTACGAACGTGGAAACTTCGTTGCTGCAGCTTAAACTTTGTTCTCAAGCAACCACTATCTAATGGGTAAAATTGTAGCGCTATTACACCTTCCATTTCTTTATCATAAAATCAACAAATGCAACGTGCCATTTCAAGTGATTTGCCATATAGAACAAAATTTTACACTTTATAGTTGAATACAAGTTTGTCAATGTTAAAGATAGAAGTTTCATTTTTGACTATTAGAACTTTTTTTAATTTAATCAGAACATGAGCATATACTTTAACCGTATAACATATCCTATTTTAAGTCGATCCGTAAACTGTCTATACAACTCATTTGGTCTATAATACCCATTCAAAATGGTTCAATAGTTCAATCATCACTCTTATACTTACCATCTCATAAAGGTAGTATTATTACCATCTCACAATAAGCTCGTAAGCCTCACCCAAACACACTGTAATTTGTCCCTTGTGGCTTCCAGTTCTGAAATTCATAGCTGGTTAGTAAGGTCCTTATGTTTCTACGTGATTAAAATATAGCTTGGACGAATATTTGCGTGTTAATGTTTCTACGTGTAACAAAAGTGTAAAGTTGAGAGAACAGAAATTACCTTTATGTCAGAACTCGTGAATCTGTAATGCAACAGGCATCAGAAAAGCAGAAAACATATCTGTATCCATAATACACTATAAACAAAAATTAGAGACATGGGTAACAGTTATGGTATAAAGGTATTTAAGATTTTACCAATAAACAAAATCCTTATCTAGTATAGTAAGCGAAAGATAGGACAAGGAGAAACTCAAGCTGTCCAACATCAGTATTTTAAGAAGGCGAATCTCTAATGCCTGAAAATAAAAAACTTCATAAGGTTAGAATCTTTGCCCCTCTACCAAAATTTTAAAAACAATGTAACTTTATTGAAATTAGACATGAAAATAATGAAGAGTTAACATGGTGAACATCAAAAATTAAGGACAAGTTAAAATAAAGTAACAGTGTTAGATAAAGTGTGTTTAAGATTATGATGAGTATTTAAATATTGATTAGGTATACGAAAGGTATGAAAAAAATTAGCGCGGCTATTCAAGAGCTTGATTCCTCCCTTAGTTGAGGATGACTCAAATATTATGGTTGGAACTTTGGTTATCATTGGTATATGCGTGTCCAAGATTGCATTGGTGCCCCTTGCATTAAAGATATTAGATGCTACACGTATCAAGTGCAGTAGTCGTACTTCCCTTTTTAAATGAACAAAATACTTAGATATAGTTTGCCATATGCGTAGTCAAAACTCGTATCAAACCTTGCTTAGATATTTTCTACTTCTTTAACTCATCTTACATAAAATATCTGTAAGTTTATAAATATTTCCCTATTTTTATTCCAATGTACTTGTTTTATTCATAAGGTACGCCCAAAGGAACTTACAGGTGGTGTGGATCTATTAAAACACTACAACTTGCTGCATCACTATAAGTTCTTCGTGGCCATATAACAGACTGTGCTTCATCAACAAATATCGTGGTTCTAGTCATGTAGAATTAACCAGCAGTTACGAAGTAGATGATGGTTGAGGCCATGTCAGTCTTTGGGTCTAAGCATGTGTTTTGTGGGGCTGTTATCTTGACCATCTTTTGTTCCTTGTCCTTCCCTACTGATACTCACCTATATGCAGTCCACAGGTAATCACATTTACTCTTATTATTTGGTGCTTACCTATATCAACAGTTGCTATCTAGTCATAGAAGACATATGTGATATTAGGAAATAACAAAGAAGAATAGGCAATTATAAGAAAGATCATGGTCAGGAAATAACAATGCCTAACCGCCGCAGCGATCATTCGGGGGGGGGGGGGGCACTGCGATGTGATATGATTATAGAGCAGCCAACAAATGATCATAACAATCATGAATTATGGATATCTATGACCAATGGGAGACGGGTTAGAATCTGAGTTTCGAGTATTTTGTGATAATCTTTCAGACAACTTCAAATCCAACATACAACTTCCTTCATATAGCCTATAAAAACACAAGACAACACAGAATTGGATACATTAAAAGGACCAAAGAGTGGTGATTTTTCGTAGTCTAATTCAAAGATAATTCATAATCGTGTACAGAATGGACAGAGCAAGAATGAGCAAAAGGTCACCCACATGGATTCTATCTTTTTGTTGGTTAACCAATGCTTCTGTCTCTTCCATCAAAGCATCACTACACGAAAAAAAGAAACGAAAATGAAGAACTTAAAGAAGGGTAAATAGTTCTTATTTCCATTCAACTGTTAAATGAGCATATGTCGAACAAATAGTAATCAAAAGCAGCTATAATAACAAAGTTAAAAGAGAAATCAACATTATGATATGATTCAAAGATTGGCATCTCAGCTAGAATCACATCACATACTGGTATCAAATTTTACACAATTCCTTATGGTTATAGACAAACCAATACGGAAAAATCAAATCAAATATTTCATATTTTAGATCAGAATGGGTGAGATAATGTACAATTAGTTTTTCCATATTACATTATCTTAGCACTAATGTCAGTGTTCAGTTATACTTGTTCCATTTGTAGAAGTGGACGCGAAGGTAGGTTTAACCTTCTTATTGCATGATAAGAATGATACTTGTAGCAGATCCACCGCTCTGTAACGAATTGACATCATCCTTCAACTCTTTAGGTTCGGAAGCTTCAAAACCTCAAAACGGTTTTGCATAAACTTAGTTGCATTCAACGTCACAAATAGAAGTAGGTAATTATTACTAATTAAACAAAGCGTTCCATTAAAACATGTAGTTGTGTTTCAATGTGATTACTAAAGCCATCTACTTATGAATTCAATTTTAAAAGAATGACCAGTCTCAATCTAAAAGAATATTTTACCATTTTGAACAACACAATTTTACCTGCTATGCAGTCGGTTAATTTTCTTAAATGGTCAACATAATCATTAGCAAGACTGTTAACATCCTCTTCTTTCCTTTTCTTTTACATAGGGACTTAAGGTCAAAAAACACAAACTGCATCATATTAGAACACCAGTTAAAACAAATCTTTTTATGAAACATTTATAATATTGAATATGCATGGCAATAAGGATCTGATTAAAACAAACCTGCTAGAGATCGTATATTCAGATGCATCATTGAAACCCTAATTATAATTCGTCAGCATGGTCTGAATGAAGCATGCAATTAGTTTTGTCAGTCACATTCAATATGATCACACGGTTCATAAAAGTGTTACTCTTAAACTTTACCTTACACGATGATATCCACCAACATAATTTCTGTTAGGCCTAAATTCATCCACGTTGAAATTATCGACTGATCCTTGTTTGAGAAGCTGCGTATAAGGAAGTGAAAATAATTAGAACAGTTAAGACATAAAGATTACACAACTATTAGTTATAGGTTGAAAGTGATTAGGGTTTGGAGGAAAAAACTACATCGAATGAATAAATTAGTTTGATTATGGTTTCGAGAAGAAAAAAAACGACACCGAATGAATGAATGAGTTTAGGTTTCTATGAAAAAATATAATGTGAATATTAAGCATATACTTATCTAGTTAATATGTGAAAATATATATGATGTTTTCATATATTAATCATAAAATTAAGCTTGCCCCACTGGTTGAGGAGTTTGTGCGTGGACTTTAAGACCAGAGTTCGAAACATGCCATTGACATTTTTTTAAAAAATTTGGGAATTTCATAGTATTATTAAAAAAACGAAAACTATAAAAATTACCCTAAATAAAAATGATGACATGGATTTAATGACTGCTTATGTGGCATTAATGTATATATATATATACTAGTTTCGTAACCCGCCCAATGGGCGGGTTCGGTTCGTAAATATATTTTCGAAACAACGTTTGAGAATCATTTATAACGGTTAACAGTGTTCGTCGGGAATACCGTCTTTGTTAAAAAGAAACCAACCTTAACACTATGGCTCTCTCAACGGACCTGTTCGGTTCATAAATCTTGTTTTGTAAGATTGTTTGTCGTTCAGTTATAATGATTCTCGTGTTTGTGTATGTACAACATAGAAGCTAAATTCCTTCTTGCTTTTGACTCTTCATAATCGGACATATACACTTGGTGGAGAGGTATCGAAGCAACTACATAATTTGGGGAGTCTGATTAATTATACTAATATGAAAGTGAAATAACAAACTGCCTACCTTATCTCGACATTCTTTTTTCTGATTTTTGTTCTAGTTCAATGATCAACAGTAAGATCTATGGGTTCAAAACTTCTTGGGTTGCTACTCAAACTCAAAATATGGAAAATTCTTCTTAAACGCCACACCATATTCTCAAAATCAGAACACCTAAACGTATGGATGATAAACCATCAAGAGTTCGATTAGGAAACGAAACATATTGAGTAATTTTTTTTACAATTCAAAACCGGTATGTTTTGTACGGGTCATAAAGTGTCAAGTTGATGGTTATGTGACCTCGTCTAGTTTGACTTCAACAAAAATAGCATGCATATGGATGAATTTTTCTAGACAGATGTAAATTAAATGAAGCTAGACAGATGTTTAAGATACACTTTCCAAATCATAAGGTGCGACCACCTAAGTACTGTTTTGTACATCTATCGACATGTTACTTGACTTGCCCTGAGGTTGATTTTGATACTCTGGTTTTTTCCCAACAACATATCCAATATTCACAATAGAAACCAGGTGTAACACAATGAGACTTTTAATGGAAGGTTCTAAGCAATCACTATATTCGTAAGGGTTCTTCGAGAACCTGAAATATATAAATCTGATTGTTAAACATCTAGTAAAATTTTAAGTTTGCAAAAAATAGGAGTATCTCTAAAGCAAAAACGAAAATTCTTAAAACCTTCTGTATCGCAATCATACAACATACAACCACTTACACTGTTGCACAACCATTGTTACGCTTCACATCCACATCAGCACCTGCACTTGCTAACAACTTATTAGGCCTCTTAATACATTTACTTGCCGTTGAAAATACAAAGAAGAACCTGCAAGTGATATAAGTGTAACATGCTTAATTAGAGGCCAATTTTGGATGAAGATCCAACTTTTGAGGGTCGCATAGATTAGAAGTATCGATAAAAGTGACATTTCTAATAATGGAACTGTTGGTGTGAGAGTCGTAATGATCAGAAGTATCAAGAAAAGTGATGCCCAAGTCGATGGCAGTCTGAAATCTGAATCATTTCCTGTTTGGGTTTAGGGTACCCATGTAAGGGAGACACGTCCATACATCCTAAACCAATTTATGAGTCCTCAAAACCTTGTGATATACTGATACATGCGATGAGTAAATTATAGCCCAGTTCTTTCAACATTTCGGCTAAGATATCATCAAATTCATTGTTATTGTTATCATCAAATTCATTGTTATTGCATTCAGTCAGGGAAACCATATCCCTGAAAAATAAAACCAAAATGTTTGAAATCTCCAATTAACCAATAACAAAAAGAAACAAATGCCCAAAAAACAAACCTCGTAGATTTACCTCAGGAAATGTTCTAATGCATGTAATGTCCAATGATTACCATATGAAATTCTTTGGTATTGACGTCTACTGGTGTCAATTCACACTAAAGGCTTTCATAGCGTGCAACTATTGGGTCCTCCTATTGCATTGATACACTATAATTCTGACCGAGTTAGATTTTGGATCTCATGTTTCATATAATTTATATTAAAAAATGTGGGACAAGCATTACCAACTATACAACATTTATTTCCAGTAACTTTGTTGCAAAATTAATTTCGTTGAGGGCTTCCACCTTATATTGATCAAACATACAGTGGTTATCACATTTGAGGAAACAAAGTAGAGATATAAGATTAGCTGCTTAAATTAGGCTACCAAAAGATTACCATTTCTAGCTTGTGTTTTAGCTCTTGAGGGGTATTTGTTACAAACGCTCTTGTTAGAAAATAACTTGGTGAAACTGTTAATACACATATATAAGCTTCAGATGTTAGAGAGATGCTTTTTTAAATAATCTGTTAGAAAACTTTGAAGTGTCAAAGCTTAATCAGTACCATATAATTGACGCTGCGAGGAAGGTGATAGCAGGGACAAGATAAAAATGTAGAGGAAAAATTTCTAGTGCAATTAGGAAACATTGCAAAGTGAAAAACACTAAACAAAAACTACAATAATGATACCTATGGTTCGGTAGTCGATGGACTCACCTACTGAGTGCTTTTTCAGAATTGATTCTTCAAACTTGAGCTTCTTAACAACCTCTCCACATTCCTTTGATTTCTTTGAAGCTTCTAAATCATTCAGACATATTCTCTTAACCTTATATATGGTTATGATGTGGACCGTAAACCGTCTACAGATGCAAAAGAATTGTCCAACAGATAGTCTTCCCCACACATGTACTACTAAATTCATAGATAATAAAGATGACATAGGCAAAATATTTTACCATTGTAAGTATGCGGGTTAAACATTCAAACTATATGAGAAAACTAAAATAAGAATTCACGGAAGAGCAAGTCGGTACCTTAGCTTTGTATAAGTAGCCCACTTCCAGGGACCGTGTAGATGCAAATTTCTTTGATTGACTTTCACTAAGCCATTGTGGTCAATATCTAGTCGATCTTCTAAGGCTTTTAGGATTATTAAAGCCGAACAACCTCAAATAGTAAAATATGAAGTTGAATAAAGAAGAGTGTTGTGGTGTATACTAGATTTATTATAAAAATATAACACAAATACCTTCAATCATTGGTTAAATTCTTGCATAACAATAGCAGACATGTTTCCCAGCGCTGTTTCTACAACAACATCACTAACAAAAGGGACGGATTATGTGTGTCGGCTTTGTTTATTATCGGCTTTAGTATCCAGATCACTACACCACATAAGTGATTAAAATGTCCTATAATCTTGAGGCTTTGGACGCTGAGCAGAAACAGGACTTTAATTGCAACTGCTTCATTAGGATTCACCCCTTAGCTTGGAGTCTTCCCAAAGATTTTAGTAATGAATTCCTGAACCTTAGGAACACGGGTCATTCCTCCCACAAGAAGAACCTTATCAGCCTCCTTGGTCGCGATTCCCGCATCCTTGAGACAGTTTTTTGCAATTGATACCTGCATTTATAAACTCGGTTTTAATAACAAATACTTATTAATTAGACTGTATTAGTCACAAATTACCTCTGATATAATTTTAGATAGAAAAGACCAGTGAGCTTATGATACAAATTCAGATTGACCAAGCCAAACCTTGATCCTAATTCACAAAGTTTCACCATCTGTTACATATTTAACGTTGTGTAAGATGTATAAAACCTTATATAATAACCTGATAGTACACATGGTTTACTATCACATGGGCCTTCGAGGATCATACATTATTCTCCTGGTTTTCTTGCAGTATCCTACTGATGAGAGCATAAACCTGATCAAATCTGAGAAAAATAACTGATCAAAGATGTGTAACCAAAAAATGTTACGGAGTAAAGTTTAGAACAATAAGATGGTAGTGCATCTAACCCTAAAAGTAAAATATTCAACCTGAATGTAAGTAATCTCCCTGCGCCAATTTTACCTTCCTGATGAGTCGATCCCATTGCTTTAGCTGCTTCCTAAAGCAAAATAAGTTGTCCCTAACACCCCCGAAAGCAAGTCTCTAGAAAATTATTGTGGGTGTCTAACCTTATCTACATACGTAGATAGCGTAGCATTTTGTTCAGTTTCATCTCTTATATGGTAACGCTTTATCATCATTTTGGTTATCCTGCATAAATTACGTGTTAATAAAATGCAAACAGTTTTCATGTTATAGACCCATTATGAAGAAAAGAACAGACCTCTGGCGTATCTGTAGTGCCTAGCTACTGAGGTTGCTTTGAATTTACCACATTCTCTTTGATTACTGGAGCAACTTCAGTTGGTATCGAGTTAACCTGAACTCCCGATCATAGACATTTAAGTAGTATCTCATTGTTTACAGTTCAGTTAACAAAGGAAATAAAAAGTCTTGCCTCCATCATCCTCTTCTCTTTGAAATAAATATGTGCATCCAAATCTGCCTGTCTTTTCCTTTTCTAGAAAGCTCACTGACGTCGTATATGATTTGCCTGCAATCCTTTGGCGTAATATCTCCCGTTTTAAAGAGAATACATCTTTAATACCTAACATATAGAATTGTTAAACTCTGAATTGCTAAAAGTTAATGCATCAGACTCAAGCGAGAGGCTATTTCATGCGTGTGTTGAGGATATATCTAAAGCAAAATTTACTTCTCTAACACAGAAAGATGATGACACAGCCAGATACGGATATATAACCGAGAAATTGTAAATTAATAATTGCATAGTATGCCTATTGCATATCACGAGATATATTTGCTACAGTGGACTTGAGAAAATAGGAGTCTGCGTAATGTTATCATCCTGCAAGTCAAAGGATGATAATATGAGAGGTTGAAGTTTCAACACTACCATTAGTTGAGAAAAGGAAGACTACCTTTGTTAAACAACTATAAATTTTCTGAATTGCTTCCATCCTTCTTATTGTTGTTTTAGCGTTTGTATTATTTATGTCAATATGTAGAAACCTAAAATCTTAATTAATGCAAAGAAGCCGACAATAATTAATGGGTTTTGATTTTTAACATGACCGAAAACAAATAAGACGACATTAGTGTTTGCGAAGACTTACCTGGTGATTAAAAAACGTACGTAGCTATTATAAGCTGATTATAAATCTGGTGATCTTCCATCTGCACAAGCAACACGAATTAGTTGCTACAGAAACACGAATGATTTAGAGATTTAGGAGAAACATAAGTGATTTAGGGTTTGTTTACATATCCGAAGATACGAATTGGTATTAGGGTTTTAGGAGGACTTACCAGCTAATCAAACAACATTAATAAAAGATATGAATTGCCTATGATCAATACGTCCAACACCCATGAGCAATATGTCGCATATGTGTTTCCTTGGTATTATAAAAGAGCGATTTACATAGTATATTACTGTCAGATGCAAGATGTATAATATTAGGGTTTATGATTAATAATATTACCTGATGAAAATTATATAGGACTTAGGTGGAAACTTGCAAGGGCTGCAAAGAAACCATATTAGCGTTTGTATATCATATATGAACACCATATGAACACGTATTCTAACAAACAATTATCATATACCTGGCGACTGATTCTAATGTAATTCATCGAGTGAACCATTCCGGCTCCAAATACTACATAAGACGTTTTCAGACAATTGTTCTTCTTCACTCTGGCGGTATGCACGCTAGTTATATAGATATTAGATCTATAGTCGAAATCATGATTAGTGTTGATTACAATATATAACCTGCATAGTGAATGTAACTTTTAAGTTTTAATCAAAAATAATAGTTAGCCATGTGTATAAATCCTTGATTCATATGCCCTGAAAATATAATACTTGATTATGAAAAAACAACGAAGGAATGACATCTAGAATCGAAGTTGATTGATTTTAGGGTTACCTGTAGAAAAGAAGAAGGATGCGTTTTTTTTGTGAAAGTCGATTGTTATGAGAAAATATTGGAAGAGAAGTGATGAATATAGGGTTAATTAGAAAATAACGATACATATTTGATTTGATAAAGTAAAAAATAAATTTGCCGATTGGAAAAAAAATCTTGTTTCCAAAATAAATTAGATCTAACCCAATAGCCAATAAAAAAATGCCATGTAGGATATGACATGACACCTTTTCATTATCCTATGTCAAACTTAGCCCCATATATATATTATATATATATATATATATATATATATATATATATATATATATATATATATATATATATATATATATATATATATGTATATATATATATATATATATACTTAATATATATATAAGAGGAGGGATTTGACACGTCATCTATCAGGGCACTAATCCCAGTCATCACTTGAGTGATGTCATGGTCATATTTTCGAAATTTAAAAATATTGTACTTACCAAAATTCGAACTCACGACCTATAGTTAAGAAACAAAGAGCTTCAACCACTAGATCAAGCTCATATTTGTGGTACTTTGTAACAAAACTAATTTAATATTCAATAAATTATTTAAAAATTGTCAATGCATATCTTTAAGTAATACCCGGTCTGTTACTAAATAAAAAAGCACATGTAAAACAAAATAGTCACAAAAAAGTCGATCGATTACCGGGGATCAGAGGTATGGCTTATTTTCTATCATCTAAAACCCAATCTTCTTCCCAAATCTTTACATTATACATTAGCAGATCGATGTATTTTCTTCCCAAAAGAGTCGATCTGCTTTGGTTATCCGCTAAAAGCTGTCTTCTTCCCAAACCTTTATCACAATTGCAGATCCACGTATGTATCTTCTTCTCCAGAATCTAACAGTTATGTATCTTATTCTTAAAACCTAATGATTAAATTATGTTTCTTTTAATTTTTTAAGTTAATATGCATATCTAAAGTTGGTATTAAACTGTAATTTTTTTTCTTTTATAACTCATCGTACAACAAAACATTATAGTAGTTGAAGTGGTATGATTGGTGTTGCCAGTGCTGGCAACAACAAGACGTGTTATAAAACACCACACAATTAAGCCATAACCTTATAATCACTAATAATGTATGCATATGATAATGTTAATGGGGTATGAGAGATTGATAAGCTCATAATGGTGCAAGATCCTTATTAACACGACACTCATAAGATATCCTCAATCCATTAGATCCTGAAGCCCTCCCACGCGTTCACCTAAAGCCCTCCCACGTGTTCACCTTCAAGATATCATCACAGTGCTTCTCCACAGGTTCGTTAAGCATAATCATATGCATACATGTATGTTTTATAATTGTACGGAGTAATACACAGTTAGAAACGTTAGTTGTCTACAGCTTAATCATTCATTGTATTCAAAAAGTGAACGATTTATTGGAGAGGGCGCATCACAGTTTGTGCGAGACAATTTACCTAGAATTATGGTCAGTGATGCTAATATGTGAAAATATTTAAGCGTGCTTAATTCGATTATTTTTAGATACTTTAGTGTATGTTTTTAATAGTTATTAAACATGCAGGAACAACACATGGTGATGCATGGCCATCGTGACTCAAGGCTACAGAAGGAACTAAACTGATACATCCCAACAGAGGTTGAGTCTGTTAGAATGTGAATCGGTGCTTTTATCGATGAGGACTATCAGAAAATTAAGGTATCTTATAAACTATAAAATTTACATCCTCAATATGATTTGTGTGATTGAAGTAACGAATGATAGTTACTCTTTCGTAATATTGATGTAAGGTTAATTCACAGCTTGGGAGAAGAAACTGAAGGAAACGAGAGTACAAAACGATTAGTTTAGCCTCTGTTTTACATCATATTGTTAAGTAGGTTAATCATCAGGTCCACAATACTAGATTGAAACTATCACACCATGAGTATATTGATTTTTAAACTTGCATTTGAATGTTTAACTTGATCTTTTAGCACTGGATTAGATCATGAATTAAGCAGTAAAGGTTTGGTTACTGACTAAAAGTCAATTAGCAATGATGACAGGTGGATGTCTTCAAAATATAGAGGAAATTTTTGCAGCTCATGTGTTGCATCAGTAGCATTTGGCAGGTATGACAGGTTTCACGAGAAGGAATTATTTGTAATTTGGATTACCAGTTTTATGTATCGATTGTTGTTTGATATTCGGCGAGGGTCTAAAACTGTTAAGTTAGATGGCACATTATATTAATGTTTTGATTAAAGTTGTTTTAAATTTATAATATTACACTACAACTGGAAAATTTAATATATGTAAATTTGACATTGCCAATATGCATCCGCATTTTAATATTGACTAAAAGTGTTTCTGCATTTAAAAGTTAATTTTCTAATAAGTTTTTGATGTAGCTTTATGTTGTGTGAGTTATGGTTCGGCTGATTCAATTACTATTATTAAGTGCCCATACACCTGGGATTGCACGCCCGTGTCCCTTTTTATGATTGGATGAAAGCAAGTGATGAGGTCTATACCATCACTCGCAAGTAAAACCCTCATTGTATATTAAAATACTTTAACTTTATGTATTTGAATCACAAGCTTATATGAAAGTCCTGTATTCATGTTTGAACATATATGTTTTATGTCCTGAAAAGTAGTTATAATGTACGGAGGCCGTGAAACATCAGAAACGATCATGTACTAGAAACCAGACGCCTTTGAATATAAAAGGAATAGCTTGCTTTGATTTCGTTGACAGCAACGATAGGTTTGCTGATAATTCTAAGAACTGTTAATGCAATTTTGATACTAAAAATGGATTGTGTATTTAACTTTGTTCCCTAAATGCAGTTACGATGATGACAATATGGGTCTAAATTCTAATATTTTTTTTGTAAATATTATGCCACCATTTGTGACTATGATATTAGCGGTGCCTCTGTGGCTGACCCAATGGAAATCGATTTAACACTTATTTAAAGTCTTCTTCTACAACAATCATTGTAAGATATGTTTGATCCTATTGGTTATTGGTTTATACTTTTGATAGCACTTTTTCAATTGTATATTGTTAAGTTGTAGCTTTCTGACCTTCTGGGTACATCCTCGAAGTTGGACCTGAATAATACGTTTTTGCTAGATATGTGAAAGACTGCTCAGTCTCATTAGAGACATAATAGAAGTGAACATCTGGATCGGATCAGTGGAGGTTAGTGTTCTTTAATTGACCATTCTGTCAAGGTCGACTCTTCCGATCCAGTGAATTCTTCCTTTCCTCAGGATGACAAGTTGACCGGTGCCATTGCGGTCTCCTGTTATTGTAAAAGAACCATGAGTAACTGAGTGCTTCACCAATAAATAAGTGACCATCTACCCAGTTATGAGATTTATTCCTAGATACATTCTAAGTAGGAGTGTATCTGTTGGGTAATCACAGCTCTGCCATATGACCTGCTTTACATACCCATCTAGATACAATACAGTTTCTTGAATCCAGTAGTGTAGAACATAAAAAAGAAAGAAATCTGAGGTTGTACAATCTCATTGGATTTAATATCGATGCTTAAGAAAGAAGAATAATCATTTTACACCATCCCAAACTGGTCGTGAGACTCATGGTCATGTGGAGAGATATAGTATGCATTTTCTCACTTAATTTTGGTCATTTATCTTATGCATGTTAAATGTACTCGCTTATATAAATTATATTGATGATACATATGCCACAAGGATGGCTTTGTGAAGATAGTTGTAACAATGCTTTTATCAAACTTTTACTTGATAATGGGTCAATTTGAGATATTTTTTTATTTCGCAGTTATATTTATTTGTGGTAAGCACAACCCTCTCCTTCACCGATAAAGGTTTATTTCGAGTCTCAATAATACTTCTTTTATTTATTTTTTCCTCCATTTACCTTTGAGGACGCGTTTGAACTCGGGGACCATAAGTAAGTACACCAAGATATCTATTGCCTGCATTATGCAATAGCAGAAAGTACGAATGTTACTTTCATAGATTGTTTCAATTTCAACATTCTGTTCATAAATTATTTTCTAAAAATGTGATTGATTTGGTATAATGATAAATATTTTTGAGAATTAGGATGATCTGTGAAAACTTGAGCTTTTCGTTGAAAAGAAGTCAAGGGGGCGACCTTTTTAGCTTCTCTTCTTAGCTCCATAGAGCATTGATAAACTCAAGAAAACAAAGTAAATGTTTGGTAAAATCAAGGAAGTTTACCTTTTGCGCAGCTTGGTAATGAATTGCAGGTTTTTCGCATTGTCGTTGTGTTGACCCTATGGATACATACTTTATTATGGGACAAATTCAGGGTTTCTTGCAATTGTAACTTGAAAGATACTCCTTTTTTATTTATTGTTTCGGTTTGCAATCTTAACTATGTGGTACAGCTGATGGGTGCAGCTCCATCAACTGGGTTTGATAAAGATCTTGAAGCCATATCAGGTGCACGTCATAATTGTTCTTTAAACGTCATAGGACCATATAAACGGCTATTGCAAATTGAAGTGTGAGTTCATGTATGTGTTATTCTTTCCTTTTAATTTGTGCATGCGAAAATTTTAATAAGTAGGTTATTTCGAGTCTGAATAATACTTTTTTTCCTTTTTCTTGCCTAATAAGTAGGTTGGTGCCTAATAAAATAACCAAACATATAAGACTGAGTGTGGTGAAATTCTAGCTGTGATACGTAGTATATAATTATTAGCTCCAAACACTGATCTAAACACCTGTTAGTTAGTATAAATATCGTTTATCATAAGTGATGGAGTCATTATATTACTTTCTAGCCACATTTAATCTTATACAGATTGGTTTTGACAACGAGCTTCCTGGAATAGTATCTTGCCTTCAGGTAAGCAATCATGTTACCCTTATTACCTGGTCTTTTCAAGTAGATACTTGAAATTCGGACTTCACAAAGTTGGAAGGTCCAATCCGTGGAACTGATGTTATTAATAGAGAAAGCTCAGGATGACTGACCATCAAGTCAGGCACTAAACTAAGAGGGAAGCTCAGGATGACTGACCATCGAGTCAGTCACTAAACCAAGAGGGATACACGCAAGGGGATGGAGAGCTTAAGCTTTAAAGGAATAGTTGCAACGGTGCTGCAATTTTAGATCTTACTTGATTAGTCTTGCTTCTCGAGGTATTAATACTTAAACCATGAATTTTATGTTTTTTACCAGTTGTTTGTAGTCTGCATACGGTTAAAGGGAAAAAATCTACTTGGTAAGCATCATGTTGCATTTTTTTTATTTCTCTCCTAACTGACCAAATGCTTATTTCCGGAATCAAAGACGTTAAAAATTAGTCACGAGGTACATATTAGATTTCTGCGTGTAATGTGAATTGACACTCAAATAGGCCTGTTTTTACACCAGAAATTGGGCTTTTTGAACACCAGGATTATGCCACAAACATGGCTATTTGGAACAGCTGATATCGAACTTTTTTGTGTGTTTTTTTGCATCTTTTAGGTTATCTTATTCTGCCTTTTGAATGCCGTTTTGTATAAAGCTTATACAGCAGCGAACTCTAGGAGGTAAGTGGACATGTAAAGGCATAAATACTATTCGAAGCCAGTAGAAGTGGTCGTAACAGATATCACCACCCAAAAATACTTTTTCACTAGAATTCTGCTCATTCATCAATGACTGTCTAAAGAAAGATGCTGATGCAAGCCCAACATAAAAATTGAGAAGTACCATGTTGTGTTTTTGTTATATTACATGGTTTTAGTTTAGGTTTTAGCCTTTTGTCGGAACTTTCATATGTGTGAGATTACGTGTTTATGTGATACGAAGCTAACGTAATTTGCTGATCAGTTGTAATGTAACAGTCGGAGATATAAGATGATATTTTATATCTAATTTACAGAGAGGATGTTGAACTTGACCATATCTTATGACCTGAATCTGGTGCTTGTGCTGGAATTAGTGTCACGTCACTAACCGAACGGGCTAACTTCAAGGTCGGTTTACTTTGCACGTATTTATGGCACACGGCTGTTTCATTTTTACATTTGTGTAATAATTAGTTTCTAATACTTGGTATAAATAATTTTCGATTGTCTAAGGGTAACATTGAGGGTTAGATAAGTATTTTTGTCCGCTGCAATGGAACCGATTATCATATCTTTACAATCGAGAATGATTATCTATCTATATGTTATATATTTTTACCTTTTGCTTGCGACAGCTTTGCATGATAAAAGGACCAGTTGTTGATAGTGATGTTTATTTTTAGACATTAGCTCCGTCGTTAACGGATTACGTCACCGTCTTCTTCGCCGGCAGTGTCACGACGGAGCAAAGCAGGTTTAGTATTGAGCCATCATAGCTTCTATTATCAATTTCTGGTAAGTGCTTTTTCTTATTTATAGCTTTTGAAATTTGAATATTTTTCAACTTGATTCAAATGAGTGTAATTATCTGTATTCAATTTTTATAAGTGTCAAATTGAAGATTAAATTACAACTCATGTTTTTTTATTTCTGTTTGGCAGCTTTGGTATCCTATCTAAAATAACTCCAGAGTGACCAAGTGACGCTTTCGATGCTTAGAGATGTACTGTAGTTACTCGATACATTCGATTCTTGATAGTTAATTAGTTACCGTTGTTATTCTCTTGATGATGTTTACATAATTTTAATAGGACTACTAGGTTAAATTACCTGAGATTAAGTATTTTAAATTTTTAAGTAGTATGTTTGAATTTTGAGGTACTTAGAACGTATGAACTCTGAATGAACTTTGTATTATTAAGTTTATGTCATACATAAGTTATACTATATGTAATGGCATTGTTTGAGTTGTATACGAGTGACGAATGTTTTAGCTCAGATTATTTGGCTACACAAACAAAATCTAAATATAGCTTTGGTATTTCCTAGAAGTGACCTCAAATCATTTTTTTAATTGTAGGATGAAGGTCTAGGCCTTTACCATTCAAAGAAAATCATGGAAGCAGCGAATTTGCCAATGACCATTACATTATTACAAGCATGAGTTTACTTGCAAGTCAAGTTGATTACTTACTTATCCTTTCGAGATTCTTAAGGGCTTGATACTCAATTTGTATTTATTTGAAACGCCTTATTTGTTGTTCCAATTAAATTTTATTTTACAATCCGTTGTCAATTAAATTTGTTGTTCCAAGATCACAATGAGACTAATTAAGTTTACTTTGCAATGCTTTGGTATATTATTAAAACGAAACATTGACATGGAATTAAACAAGTTCCTTGGGTGGATCAAGCCATAAAAATATCATAAAATAAATTCGTTTTATGTTTTAAAAAAAACGAGCTCCACTACAAAAAGAAGATGAAACACAAACGTATTTTCAAAAATATAAGAAAAGGGACCCGCACCCATATTAATAAAATGAAAGATTGACAAGGGACGGGTGGGTCAAGCCCTAAAATTTAAAAAGAAAACAAACGTATTTAAAAAAAAAATAACAAAACGAACTCGCCCATATGTTAAACAAAAGATTAACATAGGACTAAACAAGTCCCTTGGATGGGTCAAGCACTAAAATATATAAAAAAAATATTCCTTAAAAGTTTTCTTAAAATAAAAACGAATCTCACTGCAAAAATTTTTTTTTAATACGCAAGCGTACTTTTAGAAAAGAATTACGAAATGGACCTGCCCATTGGGTGGGTTACGCCGCTAATTAATAATTTACTTTTGAAGAACTTAATAATGCATTAATAATAAGTTATAAAATATTAAATAATTAATGTTATGCTTAAAAAAAATACAAACAAATATCTACAAAATAAAAAAATAAACAACAATTACAAGTCATACCCGTCAATCGAACAACACAAAAAAATTTACCAACTAAAAGAAGGTTAAACGACAATCAGAAGTCATACCCATCCATCGGACGGGTTTTGTCACTAGTATATATATATATATATATATATATATATATATATATATATATATATATATATATATATATATATATATATATATATATATATATATATATATATATATATATATATATATATATATATATATATATATATATATATATATATATATATATATATATATATATATATATATATATATATATATACATATATATATATATATATATATATATATATATATATATATATATATATATATATATATATATATATATATATATATATATATATATATATATATATATATATATATATATATATATATATATATATATATATATATATATATATATATATATATATATATATATATATATATATATATATATATATATATATATATATATATATATATATATATATATATATATATATATATATATATATATATATATATATATATATATATATATATATATATATATATATATATATATATATATATATATATATATATATATATATATATATATATATATATATATATATATATATATATATATATATATATATATATAGGGATGGGTTCTAGAGAAAACCTTCTTTTTGTAGAAAACTTAGAAAACAAACTCGCAGGGTACAAATTACAAATTACAAAAGTTGAATGAACTAAACGCAAAAACATATTTATCAGGGGGGAAAAACGCGAATAACATAAAACTTTTTATATAATTAAAAGGGACGATCATTTTGACACACACATTAATCATTTTACACACACTTCATCATATAAACACATACTACTCCTCCAAACGATCGATTGATCATGTAAATCGCTCGAAACATCTAAGATTTTAACAATTACATAATTCAAATACTCCGATCTATAAAACCCAGATGTTTTGAATCAAAAAATGCCGAAAAAAAAATATTCAAACCGTAAGTTTGATTGATTATAACGTTTAATGATGTTTTATATGTTAATAACATATGATTAACTATTTATATTATTTTTGTAGCTACTCGAATAAGTCCAAGGACGCTGAAAAAATTACATCAACAAAAAATTACCGATGATTCTGATGATTGTAAGTTCTATATATTTGTTTTTTTTGTTTTTCCTTGTTTTTTTTAATACTATTGTTAAAACATCAGTTATAAATGGATTTGTCCTATAATTAAGCAATCTGAAATTGTAGGGTGTTGAATTAGTGAATTATTAGTGTTCGATTGATTGTGAAAGTTGATATGATTATTGTTTGGAATTTAGCAGTTTGGGTAGGGATTTGCTTAATTACGGTACTCATCAGCTTTACTGAGATCATGAAAATCCGATAAGTTCACTTTTCTTGGCTTATTAGCTTATCGTGGTGAGATTATGGCTTATATAATAAGCCATTATTTAATGCTGATAAGTTCATAAGATAGGAAAAGTATGCTTAAATGGCTTTTTTCATAATATCAGTTAGCCGATATGTTCCATAAATAAGCAATATCAAACCGTAGGGTATGGAATTAGTGAATGTTTAGTGTTTGATTAATTAGTATAAGCCATTAATATCTTATATTGCATCAGTATGTTAGCAAAAAAAAAAATATACGTATGTTAACAAGTACAACCTTATTACGCCGTTGATAAGTTAAAGTTATATGCATCAATTAGTTGAATGTATATTGTCAAAAATATATTGCATCTATTTGATAAAATTACATTGCATTTGCTTATTATCTGACTACGACGTTGGTAAATAAAGTTTTATGCATCAATATGTTTAATGTATGATGTCAAACTACATTCCATCTATTTGTTAAATCACATTGCATCTGTTTAGTAAAAGCGTTTTAATTGTTATTTGGTGAAATACCTTTTAAGAGTTATAATCCAGAATAATGAAATCATGCTTGTGAAGAGCTCGGAAAAACTTAGTGAACTCTCTTGCATGCTCCACATGCAACAGACCCATACCCATAACCCAGCCAGGTTCGTGTATTAAGAATATGTTTCAACGAAAACTCATTAGACCCATTACCCAACGTGCACATGTCGTCTAAATGGCCACCTCTAAGCCATCTCATCTGAATGACCATATTCGTATAGCTAGGACATGTATTTTATCATAGATGAGTTAAGGAGCACTTTCTTACGTTTTCTTTGGCTCATTAAGGAAGTTGCAAGTGTTGTTGCTGAGATATCCCACACTCTACCAGGGCCCACCACATCCATTAAAATTAAGAAACTTCCCATCAGGGCTGCATTTCGTATTAGAAAGCAGTAACATCAGTAAAATTTTGAGGGTAGACAGTATAAATTAAGCATGATGGATCAACTATTATGAATCTGAAATCTATACTCTTCATAGAGGCATGAACATCGGGTACATCGACAAGTGATTCCATGTTAGGCCACTTAGGGACAGAAAGTTCATCCTTTAGCTCCTCGCCATCATGTAATTGCTTGAAATACTAAACGAATTCAATAACTGGGATGTATCTGTATGGTTTGCTTCTATTTGCCCATTGCCCAATATTTTTCTTGATCCTTTCGAGAGGTAACCTATCTCGAAGATATACAGATGTTGGAAAACTTGTAAGCTTTAATTTCATTAACTTAACTATGACGTATACCTCTTGCAAGAAGTCAGTGGTTCCCTTTCTTTGGGGACACTTGAATCCACAACCATTGAATAACTCAAGAACATTCTCTCATTGTCCTTGATACAGAAGTTGGCCTTCTGATAGAAGTATTATGTTATCAAAAATATTAAAAGTCACCAGGCAGCCAAACTGGATTATTTGCTGCAACTGCCATTCCGTTTGAATACCCAAGAAAAACGGACCCGTATCAAAAAACTCTTCATGAATAAACACAATATTTTGTTATCTCTTATCCACAAATCAACGCTGACATCATCATCATCAAAGAAAAATATACGTATGTTAACAAGTACAACCTTATTACGCCGTTGATAAGTTAAAGTTATATGCATCAATTAGTTGAATGTATATTGTCAAAAATATATTGCATCTATTTGATAAAATTACATTGCATTTGCTTATTATCTGATTACGGCGTTGGTAAATAAAGTTTTATGCATCAATATGTTGAATGTACGCTGTCAAACTACATTCCATCTATTTGTTAAATCACATTGCATCTGTTTTAGTAAAAGCGTTTTAATTGTTATCAGTTGTTTATGTGCAAGTTATTTGAAACTAGCCATATAAAACCGTATCAGCTCTAGCATATTGGTTAGCATTCATAGTGATTACTGATTTACCATCAGCAACTTATTCATTGAGGTTTTGTGTTCTAAAACTTCATATATCATCATCTTCCTATGTTGTTGAATTAGTGGATTTTGTTACGGGGTGTTTTAATACAAAATGCATCTGTTTGTTAAAGTCGATGCATCTATTATGATTAAAAAATAAATAAATCTAAATGTAATCGCTGCATCCTTCTAAATGTTGGTTGATAAATGTTTATAAAAAACATGAATATAATTTTTGTTGATAAACTCGTTTGTTTGTTGAATTTCAGTTGTCGAACAAGAAGGTGACGACATCTATATATCAGTATCAGAAACGGAAGAAGAAGAATCATATGAAGATGGTGATGAACATGTGGAAACGGCGAGAAATAAACAACCCAACATAAAACCGAAACAAATTGGAAAAAAAAGGAAACAACAAGATACACGTGGGAAAAAACATTTAAAAGGGAAAAAGGTTAAGATTACAGAAGACGACGACAACATAAAAAACCAACAAAGTCTATACCATCAATCAAGACAAGATTGTCACCGAGAGATTTAGTGAAAATATTAGTGAAGTTGACAGATATACAGAAGCAGAACCTGGTTGAAATGGGATTTGGGTCATTTTTAGATAACAACTTTCAAATTAACACGACTCCAATGAAATTAGGACACTGGGTAGTTGAGAATTTCGATCCAGACAAATGCATAATCAAGATGACTGACGGACGGGCCATACTGATTACATCACAGATGATTCATGACATGATCGGAATCCCGATGGGGACAAAGAAAGTCACAGAAGTGCCAACCGCAACCATCGAGTATCCACTGATAACCGACTGGCGACAATCTTATGACTACCCAAATGACAGGTTTACGATAAAAACCGTGGTTGAAAGGTTGTTGTATGAACATCAGGAGGGCCGGTTGTTCAAACTGAACTTTCTGGTTGCATTTTGTTCTATAATTGGAGAATGCCCGAAGTTGGGAACAGTGAACCAGAAGTTTTTGGAATGTATAAAGAGTGAAGATGATATAAAAGATATGGATTGGTGCACTTACCTTCTCGAAGCGATGAAGAAATCAAGTAGAGAATATAAATCATCACAAGGTTTCGGGGGACCGTTAGTACTGATGGTGGTACGTGAACATCTTTAATTATTATTTATTTTTTATTATGGTTAGAAGTCTTATTATTTTTTAGTATGATGGTGATACGTAAAAATAAAAATAAAATAAAAATTTTAATCTTGTAACATTGGTTCTTTATTTCTGACTGAAAATGTGTTACATCATCAGTTTTCGGGCTGTGTTTGTTTTGGATTATATGTCGTTGTTGGCTTATCAGCTTATATGATTTATGCTTATTTTCATAAATTTCGGATTAGTTCCATACTGCTAGCTAGGCTTATATAGACACACAAGTATCACAATAAGCTATCGGGCCTTAAAAGATATAAGCCATCAAATAAGCTCATAAGCTCACATATAACCCGAAACAAATACTACCTTAGTCGTTAAGTATAGCATATAATCAAAGGTATGAAACCCTAATTAATTCTTATATGATGCTTAATTTTAGGCTTTTGGGGTGTTTGTTAAATTACTCACAACTAAGGATTAGTGTATAATATAATACGGAGTAATAATTAGAGCTTATTTTAGAGGGTGTTTGGGATTTGCCTATTTATTATGTTCCTATCTGTTTCTTTCAGATGATAAACAGATTATTAGGAGTAGCTAGAAACTGCTTATTTTTAAGCAGGTAAGCACTTTAATATAACAGCATCTGAAGGCTGCTACCTGCTTTTTTATATGTAGTGCTTACAGGGTTAAGCTTTTTAAAATAAGGTAACTTATAAAATAAGCCCTTTATTCGCAATGGCTTATGGAAGGTTTTATAACCAATAAGCCTCTATAATTAAAAAAAAAAATTGCATCTGTTTGTAATAAAATACATAAACATTGTTTTTTTTGTTCATAAATAAATTATAATTCTTATATGTCGGTGCAGCTTTTATATCTCAATGCAACTGTTGTTGATGATAATCTGAATGAAAAATGAGTTGAGGTGCAAGAACAAATCCAAGTCATGGAAATGAATGAAGAACGACTTGAGGCTCAAGCACATATACCGGTCATGGAAACGAATGAAGAACAAGTCGAGGCTGAAGGACATACCCCGCTGATGAAAGCATGGGATACAGCCAAACTAAAACGTAGAGAAAAGTTGGAATTAAGTATGAGAGGTTTTGGTAGGCTGCCTATAAAGAAAAGGGTTTGAGTATATACAGCCGCAAAAAATGAGAACAAAAGCTTCAATCCGATCGAGACTCAAATCGCCAGGTAAACAAAAAAACAATAATATAATGTAATTGTTTTAATTGTTTATTCATTATATAATATATATATATATTTTTTTTTTTTATTTTCTTTTTGGTATAAATTTTTTATTAACATCCAAAAAAATTTAAAAATTTATATTGCAGTTAAAGCACTAGAATATACCAAAGATGACATCATCAGCCATGTGTACACGCCAATGGTTGATATTGCAGATGGCATATTCCAGAATGTTGAAGGTTTAGACAAAATAGAAGCAATTAAGCTATTTCAGACCAAGTCGCCAGAGGTATGATTATATATACATTTTTTGTTGACAACTAAATATTGAGTTAGTTATATAAAAAATGTAATTATATATATATAGTGCGTGTTATATGTTATACAATTAAATACATAATAACATAGATCGTATATGTGTAGTTAGGTAATGTTGGATAGTTGTACAGATAATGTTTAATATATTATACAAAAAAAAGAGAAATATATAAATAAATTTAAAAAAAAGATGCATCTGTTTAATATAATAAGTGCGTCTGTTTCTAACCAATCTATCTGTATCACCATATGTAACAGGGCATGATAAGTGCTATTAGCAACACATTGGCATTCACAGAAGGTGTCCGAGAAAAAATCGACGAGATGCTGGAAATAGCAACCATATCATATCCTGGAAACACATCGATCGCTGATATGGTACAATCAAGGAATGAAAAGATGATGAATGCTTTTAAACCTGGTAAAATAGCGGCTGAAATCGGTCAATATCATAGGCGGGCTGACGATGAAAATGTTGAAAAAGAAACAAGCAAATCCATTACTGAGGACGCAAACGATTTTTCGGGGTCACCTCAACATGAAAATTCAGTAACGGACACAATCGAAGGTGATGTTGAGACAAACAAAAATGAAGAAATGAATGTGGCTGGTCAAAAAAATGCAAATGATTTAGAAGACCAAACCATGGTGTCATTGGACGATATAAACGAAAGCCCAGATGACGACGAAACCATACCGACAAACATTGATGAATGCATTACTGAAAAGGCTGACAAAACGGTGAATGAGAAAAACCAAGAAACTATCAGACGTGTCACTCGAAGCCAAAGTAAGGACGGAAGCAGATCACTAAGCCAGATTCTGAATAAAATGAAGGCTCCATCAAGCGCATTCTGTGACATACATGATCAGATGGTCAATGCAGGTGGCACGAACGAAGATACAGGGTCTATCAGCAGGTCTGCAGTTGTAGGAAATGAAGGCACAAACATTGAAAACGCATCTGATGTAGGGTGTGCCTCAAAATCAAAAAAAGTATCTTTTGATTTCATAGCACCTGATTACTCACCACCAACTTTCAATCTGCTTACCCCAACACCACCTGACACGACGGACGACATATCAAGGGTGATGGATCTTCCAATGCTTCAACCAGAAGGGGAAGTTGGCGACGGATCTGGAATAACCGAAAGGGTAATCGACCAAGTTACCGTATGTGAAAACGCCAATACAAGGTCCACAAAACCCCTTCGCATTTACTACCTTAGGAAAAAAATGACATCTAAAAAATGCACGTTTTGTTAATGATTATCTATTCGGATATTATGTAGGTTAACTAGTTGGATATTTGGGGTGCTTTATGTTGTGTATTAACAACTATAATTTGGATATATTAGCTTGTATATTATTAACTATGTTGGTTTGTAAAACATTATATATTAAGTAATAAAAAATTTTGGTTTGTGAAATATTAAATATAGTGTGTATATGGTAAAAAAAAGTTATCATTATTATTTTAATGTTGTTTGAATTTTTATGATACACCATCTAATATGTACACAACCAACATCAGTATGTGTTGGTATGTGTGACATCGATTTGTATAACATTAAATAGTTAAGAAAAAAAGGCATCTGTTTGTTTTAGAGAAAACGCATCTGTTTGATTTGAAATTTTTTTGCATACATTTGATTTGTAAAGTTGAACACTGATATTTGTTTTATGTAGGTTTAATAATGTGGATGTCCAGAAGAAGGGCACAAAAGAAACAATGGAACCACTTGAAGATGTTGCGTTCAAAAAAAAAGACATGCAATCAGACATACAACAAGCTTACACGAAGAATTCGAAGCTTAAGTTGAAAAGAAAAGCAGTAGAAGGTGCAGATAAATATAACATTGTATCAACAAGTGGCGCAGCCCAAGAAGGATTATTATATGGTACTATAATCGTGCGAGACCAACATGACGCGACTATGGATGGAGCCATCGCTGCAGTTCCGGTAAGCTACGTTATGCCTACAAACGATGGGGGAGCTCGAGTGAGAGAACAAAGGACACGCGAATTCCCAGAATCAATGTGTTCTCCCTATGTCGACAGAAAGGTTAACATAACAAGGTTTTTGCAACATGATGAACAACCGGTAGCTGACAGCATATTTACAGCAAGGCTTCCTGTAACGTAAGTGGTCTAATAATGTCAATGATGAACATATAATTATATTGCATCTGTATATTACAATTGGTGCATCTATATGTTTTTTTTATTCTACCTAATTAGTTATTTATTATAGTCTTTGTAAATTTTGTTTATTTTTTTATTTTTTTATTTTTAATTTAACCGTATTATTTGATCAGGGATATAATTTTCAAATCACGCAACATGGAAGTGTCAAGAGCCGCGTTTGAGAGCATGCATACAGGATTTGCAGTAACAAGTGCTGCTATTGACATTTGGAGCATAATACAGAACCACGAAGAACGACTTAAAAACAAGACGAAATCAAAGTTTTTATATTGCAAAACCGGCATGATGGTAAGTACATAAAGTTTATAACATAAAGTTTAAATTATTATGCGAAACTTTGTTTAACACAACCTGAATAACATATATCTATGATATATTGTATCATGTATTAAAGATATCATCCAAGATGGCAGAATTCAAGACGAGTATGAAGGAAGCTTTAGAATATGCCAATCAGACATCTCTTGAAAAAGTCGAGTTGGTAAGTTTTATAACAAAACAAATACATATATATATATATAAGAAAACATGAGTTTTAAACAATTGAATTAACAATTGAAACAGGTATTCTTTCCAATCATGTTAGCTGGAGAAGGGAATAATCATTATTTTTTGATTGTCTATAACCTTAAGTCGTCGGAGATAGATATAATCGATAGTGTGATGGATAAAGAAACAAACATATACAATCGATATGGTCAGCTTCCGGTATTACTGGTAATATTCAATTCTCCATTTATGTTAATGTTGTATTTATTAAATAACGGCATCATATAACGATTATAAAAAATATAATGTATATGTTTTATAAATGTAAAGTTACGAGCCTAAAAAACAAATATTTGATATGTGACAGACGAACCAGTTCGTTGCATACCTTAGATCAGTGGATCACAAAAGTGCAGACAAAATATCCAAAACGATACCAAAGATTATGGACATTCAATGGAAAACAAAGTTCAACGAATTGGACTCTGGGATTTTTGTTATGCGGCATATGGAGATATTCAATGGACGAAAAAAGCCTTTCAACGCGGGGTTCAAAAATGAAGCATCTACTGTCCAAGCGAAACAATTAACTAACCTTCGTTAGAAATATGTTGTGAAGATGTTGACAACAGTTCTCAACGAAAAAAAGGCTCAAGTTGATGAGGAAACACACAGGTACACAAAGTTTAACAACAACCAAAAGATCAATTTTCGGGCATACGCGTTTAACAAACTTCAAAAAAGAGTGACCCAGTATTATGATACTCATGAATCAAATATCAAACGGAAGTGGGCATTTCTCAAGAAAAAAACTTGGGTTTAAGTTTTTAAACCGTCTAGAATAAGATAATCAGGAGTTATGTTTGTGTATTTGAAACTTTTAAATACATGTACGTACCATGTATTTCAGATATGATGCCATATATGGGTGTATGAATGTTTTACTGATATCATGATTATGGTTTATCGACGGTCGATGATTTGAGTTTATCATATTATTATGTTAAAATTAGAGCATCAGTTTGATATTTTTTATTGCATCAGTATACTAGCTGGTGTTATCAACAATCTAGTTGGTGATAAACATTTGGCTGATAAAAAATGCCCATTAGCTCACTATTGCATCATAATACCAGCACGCTTCAATTTTTCTGATTCCTTATTGAAACTTTTTTGATTTGTGGATTTGATGTTATTAATTTGGTGTTATTTTTTGTTTGTCCAAAGCAAAACTAAGATACCAAGCCGGGCATACAATATCACCCAACACATTAAAGAATAAAGAAAAAGAAAAAGAAAAGTGCATCGTTTCAGAAATATTGTATCAAAAAGTAGAAGACAGGACTCGAACCTGCGCCCTCACTCTCACACACAAACATACTCACCACTGCGCCCTAGGGTCTTTATCGTTTAGATATGCCCTAGGGTGATACTTAAGGATTGGTTTAATTAGGTTAACTTAAATAAAGTCAAACCCAAAAATAAGCAGATTGTATCTTATTGGATTTAGCTTTTTGCATTTTTACATTTTTACATTAATCAATATACCATTTAGGATTTTTACAAAATATAATAAAATTTTGTATATTTATTAATTTATTTATTAACATTATTTTAATTTAAAATTTTAGAAATTAGATTAAAAATAAAAAAAGTACTTGTCATTTTTAGAAAAATATATTTTAGAATTTTTTATTAATTGTATTCATTACGATATTAAGGCATCAATTTCATAAATTTATAGGCATATATTTGTTAACAAAAATAAAGTAAAATAATAATAATAAAAAAAAGGAAAAAAAAAAAAACAAAATCAACAGTCTGTCGATTTTCTAAAATATAAACCATAACATTTACTAAAAAACATAAAAAAAAGAATATCAACCACAAAATTATAAGCATTAATAAAAAATATCATTCAATTTCAACTGAGTAAAAAAACAAAACCAATGAAAAGCAAGTACCATGAAAATTCATAGCAAGCACACTCATTACACATGAGATTTATTATGCATAAGTCTTAACACACAAAAGGATAAACATAAAAAATCAAACTGATAGTTTATGATGGAATGACAATCAAGTGGTCAATCTCTATAGTCGACATTAGTGGAACGGGTGCTGCGGGTTGGACGTCTGCTAGAAGAGGAACCATCAATTGGTTGGTTAGTGCATGTTCTAGAATTGTGACCTTCTGCTTTTCCACACCTGAGACAAGTCCTGCGTTTCTTCGAGGCCAATACTTTATTCTGTACCAACTCATCAGCACTTTTCCACCTAGAGTGAGAACCACTGCCCTTGTTCTTTGATTGTCTTGGAACCTTAATGTGACAATCCGTCAATTTCAGGTCGTTATTTTAATCTCGACTATTAAATATTATATGTTCACTTTAATGAGAATTTTAAATTATCGATTAACCGAGAAGGTTATGGCTTGAAACTTAACATAAGAATGTCGTTTCGATGAAGACCGACAAGAAGAACATTAAGTACCAATAATATATTCTCAAATTTATCATATGAATGATTTTATTATATTTATTTTTATTTCTCGTATTTTACGTTTTAACGAATGACGAGAACTACGAATGATCGCGATACCGACGGATGCCCAAAAATTTACGTTTTATTATCGATTGTCTCGATATTTAATATTTTCGACGTTTTCGATTTAATTACGTTTTAAGTCGTGTCGAAGTTATATTAATTTATTTTTGAAGCGTTTTAACTTTTAAAAATGTATTTTTACGAAACCCGAGTCCCGTAAATATTTTTAAAATGTACAATTTACATTTTCTACCTTGTAAACTATTTACTTGCACTTTTGGACCAAAAGAATGCATTTTTGACAAAAACTACCCTACCCTTGGACTATATATATATTTTCCACTAACCATTTTATTTAAATAATTCATTTTTACAAAAAAAAATCATAAAAATCCTCTCTCCCCTCCTTGTGATTTCCGTCCACCTTCAACAACAAACACCCTCAAAATTTTTGATTCACTTTGAATCATTCAAAACTAACAAAAGACCCATGTTGCAAATCTTCTTGTGATCATTTTGATCTAAGAAAATCCCACATGCAAGAACTTTGATTTTTCCAAAAGATTTTGAAGATGAACATGAGTTTGATCCATTTGGATTGTTGTAAGATTCCTTGTTTATGTTATTATTATTATATTAATTCTTTATTTTTGAGTGCATACATTTGTTTTAATTTTTGAATTGATGCATATGACCATGCAAGTGAATTTAAGAATTAGGAGTTGTTGTAGATGATGGGTATAACATATTTAAGGTGTAGATGATGATAAAAATGGGTCAAATTGGTTGTTGGTATGATTTTTAAAGAGTCATTTTAGACCAGTAGGTAAAACGTAATTTTTGAAAATCTTACTGTTTGAAAATGATGAAACTAATAGGATAGGCTTGTAGAGGATTCTTTTAGCTTCGATTTGCCGCTTGAATGAGCTTCTAACTCATTTCGAGCGAAAAGTTATGCTACTTTTAGTATTTGTGTACCGGGAGACGGGTATCGGCACAATCCGAAAATTGTTGTCGATATTTGGATCGAATCTCGGGGACTATAGAATGAGTTTTAAAAATGTTCAAGGACTGAGGTAAGTTGCTAAACCTCAGGACATGAGTCTATTTTCAAACCCGAGTGTCGGTTTTGTAAACGGAAATGTTTAGATAAGTCGAAATGGTTTTACAATTCAAAGACGTAAAACTGTCCGGTTTTTATAACACGAAGATGTGTCGGGCAGAAGGTCTTAGGAGTAATATTTTTGAATGAAACTTTTACTGAGTCTTATTCATATTATGTGTGAGTTTGTCACCAAGTTTCGTCGAAATCGGACATGTCTAGATAGGTTAGATTGGTGTGTACATTTGGAGTGTACATGCTGAATGGTATTTTGGACACGTAGTTCAATATTTATGTGGCGTGAGTTGAGTGTTCGCCATTGGACATGGTAATTTACTCAAGTGTTAAGTCATTATATAAATGACTTAGCTACTGGTCCGAAGGAAGTAAAATGATAAGTTGACTTGCGTTGACTTGGCGTCTTATGACGGGTCAATATCGAAAGTGCAAGTGTTTAAAAGAATAATGTTGAATAAAAAGGGTATAGTAATAACACTTGTATTATTAAATTTTTCGGGATTGTTTTGGTTTTGTAATTTTGATTTTTATATTATTTAAGTATGATTTATACTTAAGTCGATTATTTACGAACGCGCCTTATTTGGTAGGATGCGGTTCTCGTGTTTAAACGGGCATCACTAATCGTCGGCGATCGTCTCATTACCACTAATGGCTAAGGTGAGTCTATAGCCTCGCTCTTAACATGTTTACTTGTTTTATAAAACCCGCGAGGGGGATAACATGCTTGTTTTACTAAAATAAAAAGGGGGCAACGAGAAGTTGTGGTAAACCCTCTTTGTTTTAAAAATTGAACACAAAGGAACTTGATTGTATGCTTAGATGAAAGTTGTTATATAAGTTTGTTTTAGCCTTAAAAGACCCATGAATCGTGAATTGTTAATCGAAGTAACGCTAATGCCATGGATAGATCTATCGGGGTGACGCCCAGTCCGGTCGCGATTAGCTCTCGCGTGGTGTTGTGATGCACCAGTAATGAAACATCGGATGCATTGTATAAGAGAAATATACGCACTTGGCTAGGTGTGTTGGGCTGAAATATATATGTTAACGTTCAATTTCACGAGGCAAATAGAAATAACAACGATAATTATGTCCATACAACATAGTCGTCTTTGATAAATTATTAACCATGGAAGGTTATTTTCCATACTTGTGTTCACTCTATTTAAATTAAAACTCTATAGATTCACTCGGCAAATTTTTGCTGACTTTTTAGCATGTTTTATCTCAGGTCCATTTAGAAGGCACTCGAGGAAGGCGGTTTCGCGAAGCTTGCATACTTGAAATGTTTTGGCCCGCTTTTCTAAAACATATCCATTCAAATAACTTTTATCATTTATAATAGTTTGTAAACTTTTGAATCATCCGGGACCATGTATGAAATTTTATCTTGATTAACTGGAATTGAATGGATGTTTATTAAAACGACTCGTTTTGAGCCGTTTTCTATGATTATGAGATTGAACCATGATAGTAACACCCAATGACCCTTCCGCTGTTATGAACGAAATTGGGGGTGTTACAGATTGGCATCAGAGCTCAAGTTATAGAGAACGAAAAGATTTTCCAAAAATGAATTTTTGAAATCTTTTAACTATAACTGTTGCAAGCGAAACCTCCGAGTTGCCAATGGACGAGAATATAGTATTTATATATATATGTCATTATATATGTTGCTGTAATCTTTATCGATTATTTGTACTTGTGAATTACAAGGTATGTTTTCATTTTTTTTTAAATTATAAATGATAGTTTTATATTGATACGAGGTATTATTATGACGCAGATTGTCATGGTTTTGTAACCTATCGCATATCGACTTGTTTAAATTCGATTGTTATCATCGTATCGTGATGTGCCATTTTTGGACATCTCCTTTCGAAACGTAATTAATAAATGCGATGTTCGTGTTTTCGTTACTACTTATGATTTTGAAGAATCATTTATCTGAGACGACATCTTCTATGTAATGCGACGTGTGATTTGAGTTTATATGACCACGTTTTATTGGCGAAAAGGAGGATGCCAATGTTGGACTTAAGATATATATATCCTAATCAAATATATATAGTTTGGGTACAACAATAATATGCTCGTAGTAGCCATTCGGTTGAGTGACTTAATATTGTGTATTTAAATGGAATGGGACATTTAGATATATAGATTTTAATTCACCCAACTAAGAGTCGTTTAATGTTGTCTTACTTAAATGGATTAGGACATTTGAATAAGAAAATTTTAAACGACTGGACCTTAGATCGTTATGATCTCCTTATTCAAATGGAATGGGACATTTGAATACGGAAATCATGATGTAAGTTTATTTGACACCTTATATTTACTATGGTATTTGGATATGATATCTTGTTGAGAGATAGTAATACTTGAGTAGGATGACTTATAATCGTCTTGTTGAAATGGATTGGGACGCCTTTTCATTTGAACAAGAAAGTTATAAGTTCCCGAACCGTAAATTTATAAACTCTTGTATACATGGAGGGGGACGCCTTTTGATGTAGACAAGGAGTTATAAATGAGTGGGCCCAAGTATGTCTGGCTCGATTTGTGGATTTTTGGTGTGCGTACGTCTTCCTTCGACTCGTATTTCGTTGGTAAGAATCGTTCGATGTTGTCGTCATTATGATGATCGTCGATTATCATCTATGTACGAATAACCCGTTGTACTTCTCTCGAGTTATGATTTGTTTTGATGGACCATTTCTAATGTGTCTTGATGATCGCGAGCTTTATAAACAGATTGTTAAGAACCGTTGACCGTTCCGAGAATAGGCGACTCACTTAAGCGTCACCATGATTTATGTGTGTACTTGCGGATTGACTGAGGATCAGTTATCAACGACAACTTATCGTGGACGTAAAGATTTTGTAATTTTACATGCTACTATCGAAGGGTCACCGAAGACTTTTCTTGATGACGAAACTCTTGGGGCTAGTATGACGAACTAAAAACGAGGAATATGATGCAGCACCTTGAGCACTAAAGTCGAAATTATTGGGACGCCTTTGTACGATGAACGCTGAAGCAAAAATTAGTGGGACGCTTTTGTACGTTGAACACTGGAGTAGAACTTAATGGTATGCCCGATATGTTGTGAATTCTCGCCAATGGACCGAATTTCTTAATGACTGGAATTAACAAATTCGTTTTCACTTCGAAGAGTATGTTGTTGCCGACACTGCAAGTGGAAAGACTTTAGAGACCGAGTTGTATTATCAAGGGCTAGTCCAAGGTTTTATCGATGATCAACGACGGAGATTTACATTTGATGTTTATGTTTGACCTTTGCTTTTAGATACTTATGTGGTATGTGATCGAGTTGAGTGATCGTAAGTTGTGAGAACTTGAGGCGGCATTGTCCAATGACGTCCGATCGTGGAGAACATGTACCATATAATATCTTTTGACCTTCTTTGGAACTTAGACGATGACTTTCCTGTTTTTCACTCTTCACTGTTACACTGAAGACTATCGTATGCGAATTAAGCGCCGGGACGTCGCTTCTTAGGAAAAGTTATGCCGAGCTATCACCATGAAAAGGTGTTATGTATTTTGGGAAACGTGGGAAGTTAAGTCCCCGTTAGTTTGGACCATTCGAGATGATATCGATGGAAGGTCCGATGGCATGAAAACTTAAATTACCTCGAGAGCCGCAAGGAATTCACGATACTTTTCATATGTCGAACCTAAAGAAATTTCTTCTCGACGAAGATCTTATCATCCCTCTTGATGAAGTATGAATCGACAGTAAGTTGCATTTCATCAAAGTACTTGTTGATATTATCGATAAGGAAGTTAGGCAACAGAAATGAAGTCAAATTTTTATTGTCATGTGTGATGGAACTCTAAACGAGGACCAAAATACGTTTAACTCTTTGATTTCAACGAGCGATCGAGGAAGAACGCAAGTTGATCTTCGGGACGAAGATCCCAATTTGGTGGGGATAATGTGACAATCCGTCAATTTCAGGTCGTTATTTTAATCTCGACTATTAAATATTATATGTTCACTTTAATGAGAATTTTAAATTATCGATTAACCGAGAAGGTTATGGCTTGAAACTTAACATAAGAATGTCGTTTCGATGAAGACCGTCAAGAAGAACATTAAGTACCAATAATATATTCTCAAATTTATCATATGAATGATTTTATTATATTTATTTTTATTTCTCGTATTTTACGTTTTAACGAATGACGAGAACTACGAATGATCGCGATACCGACGGATGCCCAAAAATTTACGTTTATTATCGATTGTCTCGATATTTAATATTTTCGACGTTTTCGATTTAATTACGTTTTAAGTCGTGTCGAAGTTATATTAATTTATTTTTGAAGCGTTTTAACTTTTAAAAATGTATTTTTACGAAACCCGAGTCCCGTAAATATTTTTAAAATGTACAATTTACATTTTCTACCTTGTAAACTATTTACTTGCACTTTTGGACCAAAAGAATGCATTTTTGACAAAAACTACCCTACCCTTGGACTATATATATATTTTCCACTAACCATTTTATTTAAATAATTCATTTTTACAAAAAAAATCATAAAAATCCTCTCTCCCCTCCTTGTGATTTCCGTCCACCTTCAACAACAAACACCCTCAAAATTTTTGATTCACTTTGAATCATTCAAAACTAACAAAAGACCCATGTTGCAAATCTTCTTGTGATCATTTTGATCTAAGAAAATCCCACATGCAAGAACTTTGATTTTTCCAAAAGATTTTGAAGATGAACATGAGTTTGATCCATTTGGATTGTTGTAAGATTCCTTGTTTATGTTATTATTATTATATTAATTCTTTATTTTTGAGTGCATGCATTTGTTTTAATTTTTGAATTGATGCATATGACCATGCAAGTGAATTTAAGAATTAGGAGTTGTTGTAGATGATGGGTATAACATATTTAAGGTGTAGATGATGATAAAAATGGGTCAAATTGGTTGTTGGTATGATTTTTAAAGAGTCATTTTAGACCAGTAGGTAAAACGTAATTTTTGAAAATCTTACTGTTTGAAAATGATGAAACTAATAGGATAGGCTTGTAGAGGATTCTTTTAGCTTCGATTTGCCGCTTGAATGAGCTTCTAACTCATTTCGAGCGAAAAGTTATGCTACTTTTAGTATTTGTGTACCGGGAGACGGGTATCGGCACAATCCGAAAATTGTTGTCGATATTTGGATCGAATCTCGGGGACTATAGAATGAGTTTTAAAAATGTTCAAGGACTGAGGTAAGTTGCTAAACCTCAGGACATGAGTCTATTTTCAAACCCGAGTGTCGGTTTTGTAAACGGAAATGTTTAGATAAGTCGAAATGGTTTTACAATTCAAAGACGTAAAACTGTCCGGTTTTTATAACACGAAGATGTGTCGGGCAGAAGGTCTTAGAAGTAATATTTTTGAATGAAACTTTTACTGAGTCTTATTCATATTATGTGTGAGTTTGTCACCAAGTTTCGTCGAAATCGGACATGTCTAGATAGGTTAGATTGCTGTGTACATTTGGAGTGTACATGCTGAATGGTATTTTGGACACGTAGTTCAATATTTATGTGGCGTGAGTTGAGTGTTCGCCATTGGACATGGTAATTTACACAAGTGTTAAGTCATTATATAAATGACTTAGCTACTGGTCCGAAGGAAGTAAAATGATAAGTTGACTTGCGTTGACTTGGCGTCTTATGACGGGTCAATATCGAAAGTGCAAGTGTTTAAAAGAATAATGTTGAATAAAAAGGGTATAGTAATAACACTTGTATTATTAAATTTTTCAGGATTGTTTTGGTTTTGTAATTTTGATTTTTATATTATTTAAGTATGATTTATACTTAAGTCGATTATTTACGAACGCGCCTTATTTGGTAGGATGCGGTTCTCGTGTTTAAACGGGCATCACTAATCGTCGGCGATCGTCTCATTACCACTAATGGCTAAGGTGAGTCTATAGCCTCGCTCTTAACATGTTTACTTGTTTTATAAAACCCGCGAGGGGGATAACATGCTTGTTTTACTAAAATAAAAAGGGGGAAACGAGAAGTTGTGGTAAACCCTCTTTGTTTTAAAAATTGAACACAAAGGAACTTGATTGTATGCTTAGATGAAAGTTGTTATATAAGTTTGTTTTAGCCTTAAAAGACCCATGAATCGTGAATTGTTAATCGAAGTAACGCTAATGCCATGGATAGATCTATCGGGGTGACGCCCAGTCCGGTCGCGATTAGCTCTCGCGTGGTGTTGTGATGCACCAGTAATGAAACATCGGATGCATTGTATAAGAGAAATATACGCACTTGGCTAGGTGTGTTGGGCTGAAATATATATGTTAACGTTCAATTTCACGAGGCAAATAGAAATAACAACGATAATTATGTCCATACAACATAGTCGTCTTTGATAAATTATTAACCATGGAAGGTTATTTTCCATACTTGTGTTCACTCTATTTAAATTAAAACTCTATAGATTCACTCGGCAAATTTTTGCTGACTTTTTAGCATGTTTTATCTCAGGTCCATTTAGAAGGCACTCGAGGAAGGCGATTTCGCGAAGCTTGCATACTTGAAATGTTTTGGCCCGCTTTTCTAAAACATATCCATTCAAATAACTTTTATCATTTATAATAGTTTGTAAACTTTTGAATCATCCGGGACCATGTATGAAATTTTATCTTGATTAACTGGAATTGAATGGATGTTTATTAAAACGACTCGTTTTGAGCCGTTTTCTATGATTATGAGATTGAACCATGATAGTAACACCCAATGACCCTTCCGCTGTTATGAACGAAATTGGGGGTGTTACACTTAATGCCAACACCAACGGGCTCTGTAACACCAAGCATGGTACAGAAAACATCTTTCATGTCTACACGCTTCATAACTGGTACATCTTCTTCCGCCTTAGTCAACAACCCAAACAACTCTGCCTTGTAAACATTCATCTTGTCTTGGAATGGCACCAACCTATCAACAGTACTTTCAAATATCTGACGAATCTCACGGACACCAGCAGCTGAGCTAGACTCACACATCTCGTAACTTTTATCAAACCATTCGTTGTGTTCAGTTTTTGTCGACCTGTCAAGTACATACTCCATTGGAAAGTCTTCGACGTTGTTCATTCTCAACACATAGAAAATATGGCGACACAGCAACCCATATAACTTAAATCATCTGCAAGAGCATGTCACTGTCAGGTCGTCTCCGTACACAACCTGTACACAATAAAAGAACAATAACACAAATTAAAGCAAAAAAATACAAGTCTTAATGTACGAAATTATGCAAATATACATATAAAACCTAAATGCTGTTATGTTTGAATGTAAAAGTTAGATGACCAAATACCTCATAAACTTCAAATTCATGTTGGTCAGTCCATTTTTTAAGCTCTGTGTCACGAATGAAGTATTTTTCAAAGAGACCAATTTCTTCAACACTAAGAGACAAACAATGATTCATTGACGCAACAATTTCTTCCTGCACATCATAAAAAATGTTCAAAGTGTACAACTCAGACGCATCCTTCTCCATCTTGAGCCCAGTACGTAAATCAGGTCGGTTGACACGCGACTCATAATCGTTTTTACGTTGAGTATACCTGTAAAAAATATCGATAAACAAAATTATCATAATGTAACACTTAGTAATTGGAGAGTATACTAACAATTATACCAACATATAACAAAACAAATACGGCATCACTATTAAATTTTATTAAAGCATACCTTTGAGCGTCCATAGCAGAATCGTAGTGGCTCAAAAACTCAACAAGTGTCAAATCATGGTTTGTCCATTTATTGAAAAAACTGTTTTCAGATTCTGATCTCGACGTAGTACGCATAAGCCCGGATAGATCCTCATCACGCAGGAAAGTAGGAATCCATCGGTGTCTCATGGCAAAAAGGCCAGACAACCATTTATGATCAATGAGATCAAACTCTCTCATTATAGATACCCACTGTTCCTCAAACAACTCTGGTGATATGCGATCTGTCCAAACAATACTGCAAAACCTTCTCTTGAAGTTGTCTTGGTTGCAAATGGCATATCCAACCTGTTGAATAAAAAAATAAAAAATAAAAAAAAAACTCGTCAACATTATAATATCGTTCATCAACAATTATGTACATTAAAAAATTTGTTTTTTTTAGAATATAAAATTACCTTGGTCGTCAGCTTCTGCATGATGTGCCACATGCAGTAACGGTGACGTGTGTTTGGCAGTTCGGTTTCGATTGCTTGTTTCATAGACGGATCTTGGTCTGTCACAACAACTTGTGGCTCAGTACCAAATGCTTTCTTGAAAGCTTGAATGAGCCACTTATATGAGCTGACAGTCTCATCAGACAACAAGCCGGCACCGAATGTCATGGAACGGTTATGATTATAGATACCAGTAAATGGCACGAAAACCATTTTGTATCTGAAATTCATATATTTAAAAAGGGCATCAGAATGTAAATAAATGATGCATCAGTGCTATTATTTATATGAAAATACAACTAAAAACCAGCCTTATTACCTGTTGGATCTGAACGTCGCGTCAAAAGAGATGACATCGCCAAACCGCCTGTAGTTTATCTTTGCAGTCTTATCAGCCCAGAAAAGACCACACAACGCGCCACCCTCCCCCTGGTAATAATCTACAAAAAAATCACCACACATTCTCGCTCGGTTCTCTAACTTCTCAACAGCCATTTGTGCATCCCTATCTCCTATAAACAAATTCATATCACGCTTAAAGTTTTTACAATCAACAGCAGTAGCCCCGATGTTCTCAAAACCACCGTACATCTCTTCCATAAGCTTAAAAGCCCTGACTGGCCCAACGTTGGCGTTCGAAACCTGACATAGGAATTGCTGTTTTGAAAAACTAAGTTCCCTAGAACTCAACATAAACTGTCTGTCATCTGGTGAAACCAATGGATGGTTGTGTTCTTCAATAAATCCATAAACCTCAAAAAGGTCACCATTTAACTTCCTAACACACATACGAGCTAAACAATCAGTTTTAGAAGAAGTGTTTTTCCTAGGTGTCCTCTTAGAATTTGTTTCGCCACACTTACCACTAGCACTATCATCGACAGAAACATCTAATCTACCACCCTTGCCACTATAACTATCACCAACATAAACATCAACATTAGGAACACCATCAGAACTAACGTCAGCACTCTTACCCTTATCACTAACATCCCCATCGATAGAAATACCTTTTCCCTTGCACTTAACATTAACACAATCATCAACACATATACCTTTTCCCTTGCCCTTATCACTACCACTCCCATTAACAAAAATACATTTTCCCTTGCCCTTATCACTACCACCTCCATCAACAGAAATACTTTTTCCCTTGCCCTTAATATTATGTACATCAACACTATGACTATCATATTTTGACTCCTTTTTTTCCCACCTCTTGAACAGTGAAAATATTTGATGTTCGGAAACTCAGTAGAATGGTAATTCTTTTCAGTTCCTAGCTTAACATCAAAACCCCCAAGTTTCCCGTAGTGGGTGTAGAAGTCATGTGCTTGGCGCAATGAACCAAACACATGCCCCTTGGTTGGTTTCATATCAGGTACAACATCCGGAACCCAACTACTACCACGGTTAACAACACTTGTAACTTCAAAATCAAACAAACTACTGCTGCCAGCCGAGTTAACGTCTGATGTGCTTAAAGACAATGCTCTGCCAACACCCGACGACACTCCAGAGCTGGTTGGATGCCTCGGTGGAAGACCTGCAAATACATATGCAGTAGTCAGTTGTACATGTAAGACTCAAATACATATAACATAAAAAAAACAGAACTAATGCTAAATGGGTGTTTCTTTAAGCTTTTAAAAAAGGTCTGTTAGATTAGTAAAGTTTGGTTTAAAATTCATAAGCCTTGATATTTGATTTATTTTGAGCAGCAAGTGTTCGAACTATAGTATCAAAAATGTATTAACGACCCTTTATAACAAAACAAGTTTAACATGGTGCCACTACTGCACCTCTGCATACACTTTAAGAAACATCTAATTAGCTTAATTTAGCTGTTCAAAAAAAACTTCAAAGCGTAATGAAACTTATAAAGTCAGGATTATAGTTGGTTTTCGGAAGTCATAAGCTCGATTGTTGTGGTTTATTTAGAATATTTTGGCTTTTTATAAGCTTATTATGAATTAATAAGCCTTTATAAGCCTAAAAGTTTGAAAATAAGATACAAAAGAGAGCTTATGAATAATAAGCCGAAAACCAACAAGCATAAAACCAGCAACAATCTATTTAATGTTCGGCTTACTAATCATAAGCTCACTTTTTGGCAGATTATTTTCAAACTTTTAGGCTTATAAAAACTTACTAGACTTGATAAGATTAAAAGCATAAAAGTATTAAATATAAGCTACAAAAAAGTGAGCTTATTATTAATAAGGCGAAAACCAATAGTTTATGGCTTATTTTCATACTTTTAGGCTTATAAAAGCTTTTTTAGACTTAATAAGATTAAAAGCCTAAAAGTCTGAAAAATAAAAATACAAAATATAGCTTATGAATACTAAGCCGAAAACAAATAAGATATCAGCCATCAACAATCTATTTAAACAAAAATAAAATAAAAATAACCATAAGTGTTATGTGTAGCTTATATTTGGGTTATAAGCTAATTTAATGTTCGGATGATTACTCATAAGCTATTTTTGTAGCTTATTTTCAAACTTTTAGGCTTATAAAAGATTATTATACTTAATAAGCTTAAATCATAAAAGTTTGAAATAAAGTGACAAAAAAGAGCTTATGAATAATAAGCCGAACACCAATAATACATCAATCATCAACAAACTATATTCGAATACACAATAAACAGTCAGATTAAGCCATAAAACAAAATAACATTAAGATTATGCAGTGTGTCATATACAAAGAACAATAGATCCACAAAAATCGGTAAAACAATAACGGGAAGAAAAACAATAAATCAATGATTATAGATATTATTCTTACAGTTAGTAGGGTCTGGTTCAGCCATGAAAATGGTGATTGAGGAGAAAAAAACCCAGATCCCAAAAATTCCGGGAGAAAATAACGAACAAGATGTGTGTGAGAGATTTTTGGAGATATGTTTGTTCAAAATGAGGTGCAAACAACGGGTATATAAAACAAGTTTCAGCTTTCGCAAAATGTGGACATTAAGTTTTGCAAATGTGCAAAACGACCCCCGAAGTTTGGACGAAAAAAGGGGCTGGGAACTTTTAATCCAAGGGTTGAAAAGTAGGTTTTCTAAGTTTTTTATATAAATAAAGTTTTCTATCGATCCCATCTCTCTCTCTCTCTCTCTCTCTCTCTCTCTATATATATATATATATATATATATATATATATATATATATATATATATATATATATATATATATATCTATAATATATATATGGGGCTAAGTTTAACATAGGAAAATAAGATGTGCCATGTCATATCCTATGTGGCATTATCTCATTGGCTATTGTATATTATATTCTTGGGCCGGGACTGTGAAAAAATATTCGGCCTAAAGTGTATATACAAGATATACGCCTCCTTCTTTTGGAACCCTAATCTCAAACTGTGTTTTTTTAGATGAATCATGTATCACCATAACCTGGATTCATCACTTCCAATTCATCACAGGCGCTGTCGTTCACCACACTACCGTGGTAACCAAATCGTTTAACCAAGTTCACAAACAGACATTGGACTTGGTGGTGAAGATAATCGTGTTATTCTGCCCATTTGTTAACTTGAAGTAATGGGAAAGGTATTCGAAACATGTGTTTGTTGTTATATTGCTACAAGCTGATACTAAATCTTTATCATTATATACAGGTATTAGATCCAAGTCCCTAGATGTTATTAGATCTTATGTGGTCGTTTGTCTCGTGACCTATTTATTTTGTGTATTAAACAACCATGGAACAGCGAGTGCATTGATTTAATGGAAGACTTAGAGGTTAGTGCGTCTTGAATTTATATATCATATATGTTCACGTTTGTGCTTAAGGAATGCTAAAATAATGTGTACTAAAATATTATGTCAGGACTCGTGAGATCCTGGATTCTTAAGAATCAATACCTTATTTCAGTAGGATTGACACACCCTAATATGGGACGAGATATGAGAATTGTTCTATATGTAAATCCTCATCAAATTCTTCTGTTTATCTATAGTCAGTGAGTTCTTTTGATTGTGTCTGATATTCATCATAAACCCTAATTTTCAAAAAAGAAAACCCTAATAACATTATCAGTTATCACATGTCTTATGCAGTTTGTTATAGTCCTAATTTTCAAAAAAGAAAACCCTAATAACATTATCAGTTATCACATGTCTTATGCAGTTTGTTATAGTTGATACAAGGCTCCAAGAAATAGGGAGAACCCGATTGAATAAAAGGAACAATAAGGTTGCATAGGCTATACTTGGTGTCTTCATCCAAGAATCATAGGCTAATAACGTGAGTCGGCATCAAGGTACTATTTTCAACTTTTGAACTCATTTGAAGTAAAATCTTGAACTACAGAGTGATATTACTAATCTTTTTGTTTAGCAGGATGATAGGGGACTTGCTGTCGAGCGACTCATGGAAGAAATCCCTTGATAGAGTCACTTCTACTGTATGTTTTAAATTTTCCTTGAAATTCTATTTTTGGTGGCAAGTCTAATGGTTTTTTTGGGGCACCAGCTTCCTCACCAATAAGATCCACGTCGCTTTTTAGAGCTCAACGCCTGCTTTTGGAGCAACCTCAAGCACAGCTTTTGGTACTGCCTCTTCATCTCCTTTTAGTGGTAAGCATTAGATATTCAAATAGTGCTCTACTAATTACTTTGGAACCGTTCTATTTGGCTCCAAAAGACTGCTACTTACAACAATAATGCATATTGGCTTGCTGGTGCTCGCAACTTAACTTGCTGGTGCTCGCAACTTAGCTTGCTTCTGCTAAACTTGAAACTTTTAAAAGGTAGGTGTTGCTTTTATCTTGGCGTTCTTGATATAATGTACCAATATTCAGTTTAAGGGGTGTTTGGAATCATTTATTTAAGTGCTTATATGCTTATTATGTTCTTTTGCTTTGCATATATATTTGTATGTAGCACCTTTTATTTATATCTATTATCTGAGATATTAGACGAAGTCCTTTGCTTTATGATATAATCAATTACAACAGTTCTGTTTTTGTTGTAATCTTTCACTACAATACGTGATTTGCATCTCTATGTTCCTAACTTTGGTTTTTATTATATTTTCTTAGATTTTGGTATGGAGCTCGCGCGGAAGAGATCGTCATTTATAAAAGGTAATACGCTCACATGTTCAAGTAATAAATGTGTCAGGCGGATCCAAGAGTAACATTGAAGCCAATAGATTCAAGAGTAACATTGAAGCAAGCAGATTGAATCCTTACGTGTTTTTCCATAACTGTGAAGCTGTCAATGTTGTTCTTGGTAATAACGTACAATACTATATTCCAAAGGTTGGTTTACTTTATTCGATATGTGTATTGATTTAATTTTTGTACTGTATGTGTTATGGTCAACTCATCCTGACGCAATCTAAATCATAGTATGGCTTCACCTGTGAAAGCATTCAGAAGTGAGAAAAAAAGTTTTGTTCTTTTGGGTGAGACTGTGGCGAAGGCTCTTTATGATAGTCGGTTTTGGTAGAAGATACAGATGACATCGATGAAGATGAAATCTTGGGCTGCGTGTTGTAGGTTGTTACCAGTGGTAATGTCATGATATGAGTTCACTAACTGATTATCTTGATGGTATACTCCTATACCCTGTTACTCTATTTGTTGTTATTATCTTTTTTAGTAGAACTTAACCTTCACTCTCTACAATCCCAATCCAAATCATAATCATAGTTGAGTATATCCTCTCAAATCGTAGTTGAGCTCATGTAACAAAAGCACCTACAGAAGCACTACTTTGTCAATTGCCGTGTTCTGTCTACACACAATATTTTTAGTTCTGAAAAACACTTATTCCATCAGCAACTTCCAGCTGTTCTACTTGGTAAGTTATGCGCTGCTGCACGTGGGCAGACCTAAATATCTTATAGTTTATACGTTGTTGCGCGTGGACATGCTATTCACCATTTGATTGAAATTTTTGTATAGCTGCCCTATGCCTATGCTTGACTGTAAAATCATATCAACCTTACAGAAATATCAGTCAAAATTCTAATGTTTATAGTGTTTGGGTGCGGGTGGATCAGGGAACGATAGTATTGCTTTTTGTTGTCCATTTTGAGCATCTTTAGAGGTTTAAATAGAATGGACAACCATATTTCTTATTAAGGTGTTATCATTAACTTATTGGGAAAGTAAAGCCTTTCCTGTAATCGATGTCTACTTTAGCTCGAGTAATTTCTTTAGTCTTTATTTTTTTCTGTTTCTTTAGTATAGATTAGCCAGGTTACGAGGTGGATGAACAATATCGTTATTTGCAGCCGCATTAGCAATTCGGTTCCCGACTCCAGAACCAGTAGCCTGGAGGAAGAAATCAAACTAAAAAAATATCAACACCATCATGTCTGAGTATTTAGTTTCGTTGTACTGATATCTACACATACTCAGTTTGATCCGGCTAGACTTGTGGACAAGGAATTTACCAGTGGATTTCACATTCAGGAATTTACGCATGATGTCCACAAAGCGAGGCATGAGAACCAAAGCACACGTAGGAAAATCAAACCAGTTAGTTGTAGCTTCCAGTAATGACCAATCCCTTTTTGCAGTATTTAAGTTTTACAAGGTTGTTCAAATATTTCTTTTTTTCTAAATTTTTTTATTGAGATCTAGCATATATATACAGACAGAAATTCAGTGCTCAAGCTATGAATACTAAGATAGCTCATATCTACATGCAGAAAGAATAAGTGACCTCAAACTACTGACCATCTCTTAGGATCATTCCAATTCGAGGCGTCAAACTAGATGCACCGGGGTGGACATTACATACGGTGTTAAAATCAGATTTGGTGTTTGAATCTCCTTTCTTTTTGGTGAGACCCCTAAAAAATTAAAAGGGTGCAAATCAGGATTTTCACCCTATGTAATGGTGTTTGAGATTGTATTAACGTGGCCTCATTCTCAGCTTCCATCATAATAGCATCTTGCTTTCCTGCTATTGTTCTCTGGTGTATTAGCACAACTTTGGAATCACGTAAAAAATAAGTTAAAGAACAACAATTACTCCAAAGTTTACAAATGCAATCAGTTGTTTAAATAGCAAGTGTATAAGAACTAAAAAAATAAACTTAAATATATATATACAAAAGTATATCTACAAGCATGACAATAAAGATATAATCTCCTTTTTGAGCCATTCAACTGAAGACACCGTATGCACAAACTCCCAAAGAAGTAAGTTTAGATACAGGTTGAGTTCTTCCTAAGAAATATGGTAGTACCTTGAAATGTTTGATCCCGCATTTATCATACTAACGCCAGCTTATACTTGAAACCTCACTATCAACAACCAACAAAAAAAGACCAGCATCAACCGATACTCATTTCAATAAAACTACAGATACAACTAAAGCTTTTGACATATCATCTCAACATGAAAATAAAAGATTTGAAAGTCACTGATTTTGGGTTACTTCAACCATATGGGAACATGCAAGTGCTTTTGCACAACGTTTTAGTTGCTTACACAAATATGAAAAGAAAGTTCTTATCACTTAATCAACTGCCGTGATCAGTCGTGTTAGAAAAAGGGTATGATAATGAGATTAGGCAAGAAGAGGACTGAAATGAGGAAGATGGACGTGAATTATATTCCATGTTTAGAATCAAGTTAGTAGGGAACTATATTACCGTTGATTTAGTTACTCTGAATAAACAAGAGAAACGATTTTTTCCCATACATAGAAAAATTAGCAATTATACTCTATGCTACAAAGTTTAAATTATCGAATTGCGGTAGAAATTACCATTGATCAATTAGTGGGGTTTAAATTATCAAATTGTGGTAGAAATTACCATTAGTGGGGTTATATTAGTAACGATATTCATGTACTTTTGCTTCATCAACGTACACATTTTCCAATTTTATTAAATTTAGCTAAATTAAAGTTAGTAAAAATCATTAGTAGGTAGTCGGTCGACCGGACTATAGTATCACAATGTAAAAATAAATCACATTTATGAAACATGCTTATATTTTGCTTACACGTTTTAATGAACCAAAAGTAATAAATATTGTTGAAATAATAAAAAGTAAGCTTGGTATTTTTGGGCCTTCTATAGCAACAACAACTGTTGTTTTAAATCAAGGTTTCTGAGCAAAATCGTTCGTTAGGTGAGTAAAGGCCAAAGAATATCAAAGATTAGTTTGCTTTTAGTTGTATTCTTACACTATCAAAAGTAAAAAAGCAAGAGAGGAATGAAGATCTGGTGTATACACAAACACGACAACCTTTATCATTAATCGACAAAGGTAATATAAATAGAACATGTATGAATCGAACCCGCCCGTTGGGCGGGTTACGACGCTAGTATATATATATATATATATATATATATATATATATATATATATATATATATATATATATATATATATATATATATATATATATATATATATATATATATATATATATATATATATATATATATATATATATATATATATATATATATATATATATATATATATATATATATATATATATATATATATATATATATATATATATATATATATATATATATATATATATATATATATATGTATATATATATATATATATATATATATATATATATATATATATATATATATGTATATATATATGTATATATATATATATATATATATATATATATGTATATATATATGTATATATATATAAATATATATATATATATATATATATATATATATATATATATATATATATATATATATATATATATATATATATATATTTATATATATATACATATATATATACATATATATATATATATATATATATATATATATATATATATATATATATATATATATATATATATATATATATATATATATATATATATATATATATATATATATATATATATATATATATATATATATATATATATATATATATATAGATTTGAGTTAAAATAGTGTAGTACCTTAAAATTATTAAAATGAAAAGCCTTGTAAACTGTTAGATATACTAGTTTGATTAAGATATACATTAATTACACTTAATTATAATCAAAAGTAAAATTAATTATTCTTTATACTATTAAATGTATATTAAGTAATCTTTATTTGACCATCACCATTTAACAATTAATATACGTTTTATTTTTCTTCAAAAATTCCAATCGTCACTTTTAATGATTCAATCCTTCTATTTTCTTATAAATTCCATGCATGCTTTTTTGTAAAAGACCATAGAGTTTTAATCCTCTAAAAGTTACGATGATTGGTACTAACAGAAATGGCAATGACACATGACTTGCCAATTTGAAAGTTTGCATATATTTTCATATGAAGTTACAATTTGTAATAACTTTACATATAGTTTTTTTTAGAGACGACCATGATATTACACATGTGTCGCTACTAATGCACGTGTATCATCTCTCTTCGTGTATAAGTTATTCTTTTTTTACGAATCTCTCTTCATTTACGAGTTGTTTTTCGTGTATGAGTTGCTCCTCGTGTATGGGTTGCTCTTTGTGTACGAGTTGTTTCTTCGTGTACGAGTTGCTCTTCGTGTAGTATTTTCTCTTCACGTACGAGTTGTTCTTTGTGTACGATTTTCTCTTCGTTTACAACTTGTTATTTGTGTACGAGTTTCTTTTCGTGTACGAGTTGCTCTTCGTGTACGAGCTGCTTTCGTGTACGAGTTAGTCTTCGTGTACGAGTAAAGCCATCTAGCAAAGTAGTTAAAAGTTGATTGTCGTATTTTTAAATTATGTATCATATATTCTTGTGATGAATCAGGTTTTCATTTGTTGTTGTCGTTTTGGAAAAGACCATAGAGTTTTAATCTTCTAAAAGTTACGATGTATCGATCATGTATCAATCGTCACGTATAAGTTTACAAATGTTAAGTATCATGCATATGTCATTTGTATATTAATACGTATCATAAGTTTTGGTTCATATTTAATATTTATAATGTTTGAAAAGACATGTAACATACCAAATTTTGGTCACAATATTAAAAAACACTATAGTATCAATGTATTAAATGTAAAAATAAAACGTGCAAAATGACTCACTTGACTTATTGATGGCTTTAACATCATTTAATTAATAAGGTACTAGTGCCATTAATTGTCAAGTTTATCATACTAATACCATGAAATTAATTTTTAATAAATGGCATCATCATCTATACATCCAATGGTCTAAATTACTTTTTATTTTAACAATTATAAGCTAATACACCACATTAACCTAACTCTCTCTCTCTCTATATATATATATATGGATATATATATATATATATATATGTATATATATATATGTATATACATATATATATCCATATATATATATATATATATATATATATATATATATATAAGAGGAGGGATGTGCCACATAAGCATTACTAAATCCACGTCAGCATCATCCGGGCCGTGATTATTATTTGGGCCGGCTCCTATACCCGAATTATATTCACATGCAATAGAAATCTTCCCCATCTTTCCAAAACTCTAATCAGTAACCCCTAATCAATCAATTAACAACCCTTTGCATCTAATCATAACAATTCTATCAATTATAGATTCATGATTTGAGATCCAAGAATAGGTTTTCATCGAAGGTATTTTTTACAAAAGGTTGGTTTCGCAACAAATTTTAATACATATGGTGTTGTTAGTTCTTTGTTCATCGCACTCTAAATAAGGATTGTTCATCGAACTCCAAATAAGAATCGGAAAGAGTATATATCCAACTTTTTATTATTTGATATATGTGACACTTTAATTTTGTTGATGTATTTTGGTGAAGATTACTCCCTACGTGACATCTTGTGGTGCGTGCGCTGTAATGGTGGACACTCAAATTTCAGCATTCTGTGACTCAAACAACGAAGATTTGTTGATAAATACTAAAAAATTTGGTATGTCTCCCGTTATAGTAGATCACTTTCTCTATTGTTCTGATCCTAAAAAACTTAACGATACTATTAAGTGCAGGATACTGTGTTATAAAGTATATATCTAACCTACATATTGAACTTTACTTGTCAGTGAGCTCATTATGATTTGAGCTTTGAACCTGTCATGACATGTGTTAAATTCAAGGTAAATTCTTATGCTTACTATTGATCTTTGTGGACGACTTTTTGAATGGTTCAGTGTTTTTGTCAGATTATTCAAACAATTGTGATGGCGAGCAATAGTTGCATGATTTTATATGCAATATATAAACAGCATGGGCAATCACAGACATCCTCTGTCAACATCAAAGGACTGGATATCACAGCTTCCATCAATATCATTTGATGTTTCTTGGGTATGGTTTTTCATCTTTATGAATGGCAATTAGGACTCATATTCTGTGGCTTGAGTGCTTACCAAGCTGGTGGTTCACCCTTTCATTAAAAAAGCTTCAAATTACCCGATGACCTATAGCTTACATCCCACTCTGCATTGAAGTTTGCTATTTCAGATGTCAATTGACTCATAAAGTTTCATATATAACCGACTTAAATGCAGGTTTATTTGATTATTTTAGATACAATACTAGCTCGGCTCAAATGAGTAGGGACGTTGATACTTTTTGTTAAAATCCCTTTTGTAAATTCTATACAAAGATTTTTCAGATAATCCATTTTGTTTTTATTTTCATTGTTATCGTCGTGCTTACTTTTAGACATTTGATTCGTCACTTTAAATAGATAATTGTAACATCCCGAGTGTGCTGTGAGTTTCTTATTCCTATCAGTGATCAATATTTCACTCATAAATAAGGTTGTGTATCTTGCTTTAATGTACAATAATTATAAAAAATATCAGTTTATTGTCGTAAGCTCTTATTTCATATGTATTATCTAATCGGTTTTTGGTTGTTTGATTGTCTAGATTCGCAAGGGTCTGACAGTTCCATTCCGCTTTCACCACATTGGCTTCTGCCGAAACCTAATGACGATAAGACTGGAACTTATCGAGGTGCGTGACCAAGTTGAATCATACAGTCTGAACTGTTATTTTTTTCTATACTTCACCAAGTTGAATATATTTAGCTTATAATGTTCTTGCTATTATACTCACAGGAGATTCACAGAAGTCCTTTTCCAATCTTGGGTACTGTGAAGTCACAAGGAAACAATGACCAGGCTCTTGATGTCCGGAAGAAGGATGTGATTCGTCGTTCTGTGCTTGACAACCACGAGCACTGTCGTGATGAAGATAGAGAGAGAGAGAAAAAAATATATCTGCTCGCAAGGATATGAGGTGGGAGGGGGACAAAGAGCTTGGGGAAAACTACAAGGTGGATCGTTGGACCGATGACTCTTCTGGGAAATACTATCGAGAAGCATGATGTGCACCATGTGAAAGATTGGTTGATCCCCAGAATAAGGATGCCAATCATGATTCGCTTCTTGAGGGCATATGGAACTAAAAATAGGGTCCTGATGGCATTGAAACAAATGGTCTACATGACAAGTGGACTGATTTGGGGAAGGATGAGTGGGATACTGACCATCCTTGACCACCTGTAAAGCTGATCATGGCAAATCCCCCAACATATGGGTGAGTCCCACTCTCTGTTCTCCTTTATATCAGTACCTTTTTAATGAAGTGAACACATCTATCTTTTATTAAGTGGTGCCATTTATAGTAGGCAGTGGTACTTAATTTAATACAGTAGAAGTTATGGCTATTTTGTGAATACGTAGGGGCTGGTGTAAAGCTGACCAATTGTATTATTCTTTATGATGTTGAAATCAAGCTATAATGGTGCAGCAATGAATGTTTACACAAGCCCCCAAACTTATTATATCACTTATGTAGCTTAAATTAAATAATCTATGATTTGAGGATAACACTTTTTTAATTCATCAATTGTTGTTCTTGGCCAGCGGTCACGTGTCGAGGACGAAGGACACCAAAATTCGAAGCTTGGAGCAACCAATCGTGGTAAGATCTTTATTTATAGATTCATTTTCTTATTCAACTTTTGAATCATAAGAATACCACTACCAAGAAGAGGTAGTAGCCAAAAGTTTTGAAGTGTACTATTAATGAAAATGCTACTTCTTTTATCTCTTCATAATAACATTGTGTGTTAGGACGTGTGGGTTGAGAAACGGTTCAAAACATATAATCTTTGTGCGGGTCAGTTATAATTTTGTTCCAACCTTCTTTCTATTTTCCTAATATATGTTAAAAGTTATGTAATTAAGACCCATTACTAATTACGATCCTTAAAAAACGACACATATTTTTAGTTATTTGGTTTCTTAGTTCATGGTATGGTTCGTCCAACTGGGATTAAAACATGTCCACTTTTTCTGTGTTTTGATCAGCCTGTGAACTTTCAGCTCAAAAGCAGCTAAAGTATTACCCCTTTAGCCCAAGGGTTTCAATTCTTTCCAGTTAACATGAATATGTGACGGCTCTTTTTAGTTTGTTAATCGGATAGGCGAATGTTATATGTTCCATTGTGCTTTGGATATCAATTTGTGATGAATCAGTAGATGGTCCTATAGATACATTGGTAGGTTTTGTTAAGCAATTGGCTACTATGGTAGGGTTTGTAAAGACGTAAGTTAATGGTGTATGCTTTGTTTATGTGTGTGAGGAGAAGAAGAGTGGGGGTTTTATATAATTAATGTTATATGTTTTCCTTAATTCAGTTAACACTTAGCGTAAATCAGCTCATTTTTTGCTTTCGGTCGTTTGTTTATTTTTTTTTCTGTTTCACGCATAACAAACACACACACATCAGAAGAATAAATAGCCAAAAATATGTGCATTCTTATTAGTTAATTACAGCGGAGTTCATGGCAGTATTGAGTTTCATTATGTTTGTTAGGAAATCTAAATCAAATATGTGAAAGGGTAAAGTTGTCGATTTTACTGGCGGATAGGAGCAGTTGTTTAAAGAGTTAAATATATATTGAAACACTTAAATAAAGAGCGAACAATACTGCTTTAATAACAAAAGACCAAAACAACAACTCTTTTCTATGGAAGGTTTTCCCAATTTTAATAGAATTTTTAATCAGGAGAGACCTATATATATATCAATGATCAATCTTATTTGTTGTTGTTTTGGTCTGAAGTTATGTATATGCCGAATTTCATTTAGGTTGAGTTAGTTATATTTGGTGAATTGAGTAACAGGTCAAAAACAAGCACTTTTTGGATAGGTCATAGTGGGCGGAACTTAAGTCCTGGTGGCTTATGGGACCTATTGGTTATTTTAATTCTGTGATTAGGTTATAATGTTTGTTGGTTTGTAATAAACATTTGAAGTGCACAATTCTAAATTATTTTTCCTACCTAATCAATGATAAATGTTTTATACACCACCATATTCGTAATGTTTTGCTACTGTCTTATAAGAACAATAAATTTTCGGTACTGTGTCCATCAAACCATACGCAAGTAAATGGCTTAAATCTTTTATTTTTTATAAATATTATTTCAACCGGAATTGACCCGATAAGCGAACCCGATACAACCCGAACCCGATAACTCACATCCTTATAGGGTCGGGTTGGGGTCACATTTTTAGTTTTGGAACCCGATTCAACCCGACCGATACACTTGATAACTCAACAACCCGACCCGATAACAATCCTACAAATCAGTATCATAATATCTATGCCGAATATATTGACTATAAGATTCAAAATAATATATCAGTTATCATTAATGTAAAATAAGATAAAATAAATTATAGTGTCTGCCTCAATTGTTACAGAATTCGATTTTGAAATTTCTTACCTTGACCTACACTATATGATACATTGACACCCCTTAATAACAAAATAGACTATGAGGATTAAAACCTGTAATATTGACTCGCAGTAGCATATGTGTGGAAGAATAATCTGATCGTAGAGCCCATGTTAATTTTTTGGATATATACCCGATGAACAAAGGAATCTACTCAAGTACCAAGTAATAAATATTAAAATATTTCAATGCTACGTTCTATTTTTTCTATATTTGGACAATGGAAAGTAAAGTCAGAAAGATGCTGGTGCGCAACTGGTGCTTTATTCCTATATGCAAGTGTAGAAAGTTTTGATGAACGGGCTACTGAGATCACTTCAACTGAACGGGTGGATGTAGTTTATGATTCAGTCCAGAAAGATACCTTTGAGGTAATTAGTTTCTCCATTGGTTTCCATTTTGTGGAATTTCTAGTTGCATCAGTTAAATAAGACGGGCTAATTATCATACCAAGTTAGACCTACTAAATAAGAATGTTACACAGATAACATCGTTAAGCTACCATAGAACAAGTTTGTTAGCCTATTAATGGTTCTGCGATACCTATTGAGCATCTTGGAAATCTTGATGGTAGTAAGATAACCTTACTTTAAAGATTCTTGAGTTGTCCTGATAACTTGAGCTGGGCGGATGCATGGAGAGGTGGCAGTTTCGACCCAGAAAACTATGGACGGGTCTATTTGAATATTGATATCGATCAAACGTGCGAAATAAAATTGTAATTAGCAGAAAAGGGTATAGGGATAGTATATATTTAATGCATAAAATCTTGAGTCAAAAAATCATCTAACTCAAAAGTTATGTTAGTATTGAACCGATTGGTTTGGCTAACTCTTTGTTTGTAAATGGCAAATCAAACCGATCCTAATAAAAACTGAGGGTGTTGTGTTTTGATGATTTTGAATACATTAATATCAGTCAGAAGCAGTTACCTACTAAAGCAGAACTCTCACTATTATAATGTAATAGAAATACCAAAATCTTAATTATAGTCCTATTTTATGTGTTCTATTCTCAAATGTATGAACTAAGTTTTGAAAATATATAATGAAGTAACGTGATTTTATTGGAACGAATGCACCAAGTTGACATGAGTGGCACATGCTTGTGACTCACTGAACGTGGAACATATAGCATGTATGTGGTTCAGGCTTGTGATTTTATTTTAACATGATGTTGTTCCTGTTTGATATTTAGGTTTTTTTATTTTTGAAGCTAAGGATTAAGGTATCAAGTTACCATATCTAAAAATTTCTCTTCTGAAACGTTGTTAGTTGAGCGGGAAAAATGAGCTGCTATTGACATATTAGGTAAGAAATCGAAAAAGTTATACTTTAAGCACCATGATCAATTTTACTTTAAGCAGCAACCTACATGCTAAGAACACGGTTCAATTATGTCTTTAAAGGCTAGATCTTAGTCCCACAGTCGATAATATTAGAGAACAATGTAGCAGATCATTTATATGTAGTTTGTTTCATTCTCAAGTATCATATGGTTCATTTCTTTTTCTATAGTTCAAAATGCTTAGTTCTTAGTATTTTGATGTTATGACCTTTGTTTTTGCAGGTACCTTATATTACACTTTCTGAAAGACTCAGTAGATTAGGTGTACGATTTGTAGCAAACTATTGCTTATTTGTTCCATCAGTGTAAAAGGGAACCTCAAAAATCGGTGGAGTTCGTTCTTTAAAGCATAGTTCAGTGTCGCAACAGGTGGGTTGTTTAGCGAACGGGAAACAAAGTCTCTATAAGATATTCTTGCGTATATCACATACAATTATTTATCATGCAATAATAATAATAAACGCTCACTCACCCTAATTTTTTTCACAGATAAGTTGCAAGTGCGAACATGCAGTAACTTAATATCCCGGAAGAGAGACATGTCAATTAAAAGGTCAGGTTTGAAACTGTACCTGAAATACGCAAGTCATTACCAACAACTCTTTCACAACTGTTATTGATTCTAATAAGACTCAAGTCGATTTAATTTAAATTTGAGGTTCTGTGACACTTGCTGATATGTAACAAGAAAACACTTGCTGATAAACCAGATTGAAGTTGCATGCCTCCAAACATAATTGATCATACATGATAGCAACTTAGCAAGTAGTAACTTTTTCACCTGCAACTTTAATCTATCAGACACTTTAGCTTTACAACTTATGCTAGAACAACGACCTTCAAAGGCAACACAGAAGAACTTAAAAGAACAAAGACCTTCACGTGTCATTACACACTCAAATTAAGGTGAGGAATAATGAACGTGTTTGGTGTCAAATCCTATAACTCTATAATGTTGCTATAAGTTCAGGTTTGACACTACTGTAAATATGCAGGTCAGTACCAGCAGTTCTTTATCACAACTGTTGTTATTGATTCTAATAAGACTCAAGTCAAATTACTTTAAATTTGAGGTTCTGCAACACTTGCCAACACTTGCTGATATGTAACCAGAAAACACTTGCTGATAAAATTCAAGTATACGACTATGTCTGCAACATTTCATCAAGATAACACGACAGATCATCCACATAAATACATTTATATTTTACCTGACCTACAATAGAAAAACATAAATATAGACCTATCATAACCGATAAAAAGTCATGGGAAAAAGGTAAGATTATGGCATGCTTCTGTAGATACCGTATTCTTTTTTAGTTTCTTAAAAATAGTTTGATCTTGAAAAAGTTCACTAAAAGATTAGAATAGAAAATAACATAGTTTGATCGCACTAAATGATTCTGTACTTTGATCTTGCAAACCTATAGAATTATATTTTGTGTTTGTTTTCCTTTTTGTAATATTGTTGCAGCAAGAGAGTATACAATGCTAGCATTACTGATTCACATGTTTTTGTTGATCTAAAAAAATTCTTTACCAAGTAAGAAAAATGTCAAAATTATTGGATACTTGAAAGTTGTTAACAGCTTCTCATCACTGCTATTTGCCATTTGTTCAGGTCTCACACGTCATCCACACAGTCAACACTATGACGTGATCTAAAAAGCATGTTGTAACACAAGGTCGTCCGGACGGGGTATAAGGTCACACAAATTAGGGACAAACTATCTGAAAGGACTACATGGTATGCTCATAAAGGTAAAAGCTGCTGCTACTTATTTTATTTTTTCTTAACAGTCGCATCTATGCCATTTTTCACGAGCTGGAGGTGTCGGAGTGTCTTCAAGCTGTAGATGGAGTCATCATTTCTGACACTGATTAGAATTCGCAGGAAAAAAAATTACTAATAAGAGAAGACAGTTGTGGAAGTTTATATCTGAACGAATGAACCAACACCATAATTCTAGATTCGTGAGCTTGGAATTGGAAATAGCGCCTGGGATATCTCAGGGGGTTGGTGGTTTGAATCCACCCGGATCTATCACATGATAAAGGTGTCTCTATTGGTTTTAAAGGAAGTCAATTTTTGATACTGACCAAGAAATTAAATACGAGCAACAAATTTGTGGGTTACCCATCCCATTGTAGGAGAATGAACTCTTCAACATATATGCGGGGTAAATTGGCACTTTCAAGTCACTTGGTTGTTTCATTAAATTCTTAGTCCATAGTTTCTTATGTAGTAAGATTTCATCAATTTGCGCATGATACTTTGTGTAGGAATTAGCAGCTTCATGCATGATTCCGACTATGTTGTATATGCCACCATTCACAAGATCCATCGTGAGCATGGGTGGTTTTACGTCGCTTGCAAGGAGTGTAATAGTAAGGCTGACATGATTGCTGCTAAATGTGGTAATTCTAACATTTCGAGGAACCCTAGGCATGCTTACAGTTGTAGACAGCATGAAACCATGTATCAAGTCGTCAAACGGTATAATCCTTCACATCTTATTACATGTTTTTTTTTAAATCTTATGCTTTTACTTTTGTGTCATGTGTTTTTGTTTCTTTCAGCTTCAAATGCATTATACATGTGTTTTGCAAGTGAAAAGTTAAATTCGTAGCAAATACTCCGCATCTTCAAAACCACTTGCTACCTGATCATGCACGTACTTGCCACCTGATTTGAGATTAAGCATGTTTTGCAAGGCTACAAGAATTTTTTTACATATGATTGGGAGAAATTCATATAGCTTTATAGCAATTAAAGGTTATTATCATGATTTAATACAAGCTTCTTAAATTGGATTTTTGTATTTATGAAGCTTCTTCTCCAAAAGCCGATTCGGGTGTCTCTGAGATTCTCGATCTATTATATGTTTTGGATTAATTAGCTCTACTCTATATACAATATCTATTACGTGATATGGTTAGTAACATGTGGTTTTGGAACTCCATAAACAGATAAATGAGTTATGGGCTGTTGAATCTGCTCAAAATCATGGAGTGCCGAGATCTTATGGGACAGAAGATCAAACCATTTTTTATCATGTCGATCTATCCGACGTGTGTGGCCTAAATAGAGCATTCAGAACCGTCTTCAAGAGATACGAGTACATGTTTAAGGGGCAGATACATGAAGTTAAAAATCGGAGGAACGTTTGGAAAATCAATGATTGCGAAGCCATGATATTCCATGATATCTTTGTTGTTGCTGATATCATCGTCTCTAAAATTTTACACTAGGCCTATGAAGTCAGTTTGAAGAAATATCTACTACGTGAAAAGGTTTTCATCCTTGAAAAATAGGGAATACAAAGCAAGCCCTCACAGTTATATAGACAAACCCTATTTTTTTTACCTTTTTTGTTCAAGATCTATTAGCTGCCTTTCTTAACTGATATACCATGGCATTTTACAGGTAGTAGATTTTGTTAGTTGTAGTTCACTTAATCACGATTTTCTAAAACAAATCATGATGAATTAACTTGTGTCTCTCGATGTAAATTATTATGGACCACCCACAATGAATTGATTCCATTATTAATAGTTTTATGCACAGCTGCTAATTGTTTCATACATGGCATGTTTGATTTGTTTATTGCAAGATCCCTAACTAATCTCTTAATTAGTCTTTTGCTAAAATAATGTTACCAATGTCATCATGTGCTTTCCCACTTCACGATAACACCAGATAAGCTGTTTTGTAGGTTTACATAATTTGTATCTTTGTGATTTTATTTATGTTACAGTCGTAAATGCAATGCCTACATATGTACTCATTCTTTTTATGTATTTTAGTGTGTGCAAGATTTTTGTTTGTGATGAAAGATAATGCTATATTTTGAGCCCATACAACAAAATTACTACGTATTAAAAGAAGTATGAAATGAAGAAAGATTCAACATATGCCTCGAATGACAAAGATAAATGGTTCCCTATTAAACGACTTGTGGTTAGAACAAAGTTATTTGAATGTTAATGATTAAGTCCTCAGTATTAATGGTAAAAAAGGGTTACAGTTAAAATGGGCTATTATGTCTATTTTATAAACTTTTTCAAATTATAAATTGTAAGATAAAACAAACAATACTACTACAAGAATATTTCGAATCATCCAGATAAACATTTGTTATAAGTCAAGTACTAAGGGCCCGATGGAATCTTAAAATTTTAATGTTTGGTACAATTTGACAGGATTTAAACTAAGGTGTAGTTCCTATTTTCAATCTCCGGCTCCATTAGTGGATTGTATGAGATTAGACATTGTTGCGATATTTTTTTAATACAAATAAATTTTCAACCATTAGTTTTATCACAATTTCTTCCTTTTTTTCATTTTTAATATAAAATTAATTAAATTAATACCTTATTAATTTCATAATATATTTTCTCTGTCCAAATATAAACCCAATCTTAAACCACCTATTTTAAAAACCTACATTAAATTAAAACCCGACTTCAAACCAAACGGACCCTAAATAACCAAAACTAGAATAAAGCGGTGGTAGTGTTAATACTATATTCGTAATTATCACGGTATTAGCTTTTCTGACAATAAAAGATGTTTAAACTAAAGCAAAGATAATTCAACGTTTTAGTTTGCTTCGTTACGACGATTTAATAAAGGCACGGTCAAACACTGTCGCAAGTTGCCGTATTTCTTTAGAGGCTGATTTTTTTTCAAATGACTAATTACATGTCGATGTTTCAAGAGTCAAGAGGAAGAAGGCATTGAAGATTCTTTTTGTGATAAAAATGATAAAAACACAAAATCAAGGATAAACGTTGTGTATAAAAAAGCTTTATTTCGTAGTTGAACCGCTAACATACAATTTCTTATAGCGGATAATTTATTAACTTTTATTTTGTTTCATGGAATCAACATTCATTTCTTTTCATTCTTTATGCGTTTAATAAATATGTTACGATGATTACAACTGATTAAGTAACTTAATTTTTCCTTTGGATATTCATAAGGCTCACCCGCCCATCTAACATTTATCAAATGAGTTTTATAAAGGAACATTATTTAAAAAAAAGTTTAAAACAATAACTTTCTCTTAAAACAAATAATTCATATAAGGCTAACAATAAACAACAAAAAACACTACTTTAAGAAAACTAAATAAATAACCAATAAAAAACATAAACAATGATCAAAATTCATATCTAAACTAATATAAGTCCAACAAAACAATTGTCAAACTCTAAATGATGTTTCTCTCGATGTTTAAGCAAATTACATAAATTCAAAAGCTGAAATTCTTAAACAAAAACAATTACCAAACAAACATTTACATAAACAAAACACGCAAAAAAGAATCATAAGTCATATCCGCCCATCGGGCGGGTTTTGCAACTAGTATATATATATATATATATATATATTTATATATAACGTTGAAAAATGTAGTAAATGACATTGCACATTGTGAAGGCATGAGTTACTAACACGTGTCTCAATACTTGACGAGATTTAGAAGACCATAACCACATTATCAGTAGCTTATATAGACCCGTGATCAAGGTTATTATCCGTCCCAAAATCAAAAGCAATTTTGCACCATTAGTAGTTGTCATCTAACATAAAACTATGAAACCATTATAATCAAAAGCAAATTTACACATACGATCAACCGCAAATCCCTTAACGTTGCATACGAAATTCATGGTTCATGATCAGGTCGTAATTACAGCGTATTGTACTTATTTTACAGGTCATCATGACAACAAACGGTCCTTTGCAATGAGTACCTAATGCATTAAAGGAAGAGAATTATTAAGCACAATGAATTATTTATGTTTTTGCCTACTTACTAAAATGGTATAAAAATAAAAGGCGTTGTGTTGTTGCTAATGACTTATGAATAACAATTTTTTTTCAGCTTGAAATATGCCATTTCCGAAGTAATTAGTCAAAACACAACATTAGTTACTTTGAAAACTTATTTTCTAAAGTTGACGTACTCGATTTACTTTTTTCCATTTGGAAAATAAAATTTTGATTTTGCATATACCTTTAATGAACCGTGGGTGACAACTACCCATTTAGGGTATTGTGAATGCGTTTATCAACTTTTCCACTTAAAATTTGGTGTCATCTTACCACCAAATGCAACAAAAAAGGAAGACTCTCACAACATATTAGATATCGGCTCCTAAACAGAAGACCATGGCATTTAAACAATTTATACTCCTTCTGTCCCATATTAAATGTGCACTTTGAATTTTTCTGATCTTTTGTTTACAACTTTGACCATAAATACTTTTATTTGTGTTGTATAATACTTGGTGCAAAATATATGGATAAATAAAGTTTTTAAATAGTATTCCATTGGTATAGTTTTTATCAAGTAATATATAACATAAATAAAAATATTTATAGCGAACGACTTACGTCATATCTATTTTTCTATAATGACTGGTGACACTATCCTTATGAAGTCCAGTAACATAATCAAATACATAGGCAAGGGAGAAAACAAAAATACGTTTAAGATGTCATTTGGTTAATAATGACACATTGTTCGTCATCACGAATAGCTCTCTTATTAGAACCGATCCTAGTAGGCAGCAATGTTGTTTGAATTTGCCTATGCTTATTTAGTTTCAAATCAGCATGGTGAGTGCAAAGTTACCGCGCCATGAACAGATCGACATTATTTGGAGCACATTTCATTATTGAAAGCCTACATGAAAATTTAAAAAGGCATGCATATTAAACAATTATTATACCAGAAAAAAAGATAAAACAAAAGCAAAAGATCAATGTGAAGCCTTAAGCAGTATTTTCCATGTTATAAAAGATTTACCTGGCATAACATATTTTCCTTATAATCAACACCAGATGACATGTGAAACTAGGATTTTGTGTATGTATCGATTAAGTTCGTTTTTCCTCGATTCGACTCGAATTTGATTTCCGGTTTAACGTATCGACTTAACTTGTTTTTGGTAAAGATAACTTTGGAATTTTTTAAACTAACTTAAATCTATTTAATTAAAAGAAATCTATTTTAATTAACTATTTAAACTAATAATTTGAAAATAAAATTTAACAAATTAATAAAACTTAAAAACTTTTAATTAGAATCTATTTTTAAACAAAAGTTAGTAAATTGAAAACTAATTTTAAATCTAAAATTTAAATAAGAATTTAAAACTACTTTTAAATCTATATAAAAAACTATTTAGAATTATAAAAGAAATTTAAAATTAATGTAAATTTATAAAAGTAAATAAAATTAAAATATTTTTTTTATCCTTTTTATATTTAAAAAAAAACTGAATTGAAACAAAACTTTTGTATTTAATTTAAATAAAACTAAACTTGATCTAAACTAATTTATTTAAAATAAACTGCCAAATTTAAACTTACCTATATTAATTTAATTAATAGAAAACAAACACAAGAACTAGCCTAGAGCAAGTGGCTGTGTCGTTGGACTTGTGAGCTAGGGGTCGAGGGTTCGAAACCCTCCCCAGACGAATTTGGTGATAAATATTGTATTGCTTTTTGAACTTTTTATTTTGGACAGAAAAATCCTCAGACTAATTGAGTCTGAGGCTTATGCAGTTACAAAATACAAACCAAATAATAAGCTGAATTAGATAAGCTACTAGATAAAGGAAACAAATAAACTAATAATCCAAATAAGCACTAACAAACTTATAAAAATATAAAGCAGAATCTAAACAAACAAAGAAGCTGAATGTAATAAGCTAACAGAACAATAAATAAGCTGAAAACAAATAAGATGAAAAACAAGGAAACAATTATGCAGATTCAACCCAGATTAAACAAACTACCTCAAACCAAACAAATAAAAATAAGCAGACTAACGGAAAATTAAATCTAAGCAACTTAAAACAAAATCAAACTATCCAGACACCAAAATCCAAACAGGCTAGCTTAAACAAATCTAAACAATCCAGTAACGATCTCAATTCAAACTAAATCAATCTAACTAAACCTAAATAGACTAATCAAATTAAGCAGATGCAAACTTACTTAAATCCAAACAACAACTACACAAGCAGACCATAAACTATAGCATACGAATCAAAAACTAGAAACTCAAGAAAATAAAAAGAAGATCAAACCCGATGTCGAAACCTTTGGGAAGAAGGTAAGGCGCTGAGCCCCCTTAATACCGAAACCAAACAACACCGAGTATCGTCATCAATATCATCTCGAACCAAAAAAACTTCACAAACCAGAACCAATCTTCAAGCCAAACACTATTTCGAACAGTTTAAAATCTCCTAGTAGGGGAAATTTATTTCACTTTCCTTTATCTTTTCTATATTATTATTATTTTTTTTATTTTTTATTTTTTATTTTTTTTTATATTTAACCGAATATTATACCAACGAGAACAGTAATATAAAACAAATTAAGGCAGATTAAAATATAACTTAAACAGAAATATTAAAAAGATGAGACTAAATTTAATAAACTGAAAAACTTTTCATTAATCATAAAAGAGTACAAAAACTGGAATTAAAAAGATTACAAAATTAAACCTATCAATCTAATTTTCAGAAAATAAAAATAAAGAAAAGAACGTCTCAAATTACATGACGAGAGGGGTTTTTATAGGGGAACCCCAACAAACCCTCTTGATAGCTTCTCTTGTAAGCATCCAATCTGAACCGTTGATTCAATCATTCTTCTTCTCTCTCTTTAATTCCTTCAATCTTGCGATGGAGGATTACTCTTGCATCACACGGATTGCCAGGCTGGCAATTCTGTGTTTGTTGTGCTAGTTTAGGATGAGGTGGATGATAGAGATTGGTGGAGAGGTGTTCTTATCCAATCAAAACCAAGGAGAAAAGCTACGTTGGATTGATTTTGAGGACCAAAGTGAGTGTATGATGCGATTTTTATGGGGATTTAATCCCAATCCGTGTGAATCACACGAATTGGGTAAAATCCCCAATTTTGGGTTAATTTTCATCAGTAAATTAAATTAGGGTTTTGGTGAGGGAGCGTGTTTTGGGGGGAAGGAGAAGGTGGGTGAGAGACTTCTACTTCGTTTGTAACGAAAATGTGTGAGGGTAAAAATAAAAATCTTGTTTTTATTTATTGTGTGTAAGTGGGTAAGAGATTGTGGGTACACGTGGGAAAGGGCTGGGTAAAACGGTTTCGTTTGGTGAGTTGACTGGGTGAAGAAAGTTGACCAAGCACACATAACCCGTTCTTTCTTTTCTTTCCTTGTATAATGGGCTTTGGCCCAATTTTGTTTAATGTAATAACCACATGGGCTTAAACAACTCATTTGATCCGTTTAGTTAAAGTCATCCATTCCTTAAATGGGCTTTTGGGCCCATTAAGCAAAAGTGGGACCCACAAGGCCCAAAATCTTCAAAAATGATAAATTCCATTAAAACGAGCTCGATTCCGACTTTCTTGATCATTTCTTCAAATTTAAGTGAACTTAGCCGGTTTTCGTGATCTTGGCACACTTTGGTCTTTTGACTTTGTCTTTGTCTTTATCTTGGATTTTTCTTCAACATTTGACCGTGAAATCCCGTGTTTTCTCTTCTTTTGATCATTTATACCTATTTAAACACGAGAACATAAAACCACGCGTAATTCCGACATTTACGATATAAAACACATGATTAGGTCTTGTTTTTACTTGATTTTAGTGGCAAAAGGATAAGTGTTTACACACTTATTAAATCCCCTACACTTGACCATTGCAATGACCCCATGCAATGCATCGTTTTAAAGCATAAGTTACATTTTTCTTATAATTAATCCATCTCGGCCTTTATTACTATTACTACTACTACTATGATGAAAAGATAAAAACTTTAAGAAAGAGACAAAAGTTATAATCATTTATTAACTTGGAAATTATTAGATGGAAGAAACTTGTAAAGAAGTCTAAGACTTTAATTAGGGCTTTAGTGTTATGAATATTAATCACCCTCAAGTTTCACGTTCCCCATACCAAGCTTAAAAACGAGATCATTGTTTACCATAAGTTAGCACAACCAACACTTACTCATGTGGTTTAGTTAATCACTTAGACCCCCTTATTCCTGCGGTGTATCTCTTGTATTTTATTTTTGTCTTGAATGATCACGAGGATGCATTTTTGACTTATTTCGATAATTTATTAAGGCCGAAAATAAAGTGGGATGATTTAATCAATAGTTAGCTAAAGGACAAAATCTTTTAAAACTGCTTCTCGAAACCTCAAAAAGTTCATATCTTGGCATAACTCGTTTCACGATTTGAGACCTTTCTCGGACCGATATTTGGCTTGTACTTCAAACTTCAAATCTTGAGAGACGATCTTGAAATTATGGTCTTCTCTTCATTTTGGTATACATCTTCATAAGGAGTGAAGGATGCTTCAAACGTTGACCACGAATTCTTCATTTATCCTCTTCTTTATTTAGGATTTTGATATATAACGATCCGCCTCCTTTTCGGACTTGGATCTATTTATCCTCATACCTTTTTAGGGTCTTTTTGGATATACTTCTCCATGATCTTTAGGGGAGTAATTGCTTCTCGTCGTGTGTCTTGATCCATCATATTGACTTGTATTAATGATCTTCACATCATCTTAGGATCTTTAGCAAAAAGTGAATCCTCATGCCTTGTGAGGGCCTTTTTGGACTCGGGTATCCTCATGCCTTGTTAGGGCCTTTTTGGATAAGCCAATCTTCGCGTCCCGCTTCAATAAGTTATGCCTTGGCTATGAACTCTAATTAATACCGAGCAACTTTTAAACGATCTTGTGCTAGAAGCTAAGTAACCTTTTAAATCGTACAACCTTATTTATTGCAAATTTATTTATTAACAAGCGATGGGAGAAAAAGCTCATAACTAACTCACATAAGTTAATGAAAGAATACCGAACTTATAATTAACTCTATAATCTCTCGTTCTCCACAATTTAAAATCTCAAGGAATGAGACTCGTGGATGCTTAGCCTAATAAACCAATTAAGGTCCATATGGTTAAGGATACTTGCTAGAGTAAACTTGGATAAGTAAACTCGGGTTGAGTCAAAATATTCACGATGTGCCTAATATATCAAAGACATCTAAACTTGTTAAAACCATTTTATTTATTTATTCATTTTATTCTTTATTATTAAAATGGAAAGTAAAAATAAGATGCGATGACAAAAGAAATAAAAGAAAAATACTACAAGGCCAAAATAGATCAAAAATTTGAAAAACGTTGAAAATTTTTTAAAATTTTCTGGTTAAATGGGGTCAAATTCATGGAAAAGCCCACTAAAATTCGATAGAAGTCCCCCCTACACTTAATATAAACATTGTCCTCAATGTTTAAGCATGTGGGAGAATAAACTCCCCTACACTTAGGACATTGAGTACGTTGTTTAAAATCGAGATAAAGAAGGGACAACTAAAGTGATTACATTTATTCGTTTTATTTATATACAAGTATGAATCACAATAGTTTTGATAGAACCGGGTACACGGGAACACGGGATCACGGGTCGCGTCAAAAGTACCAAAAGTGGATCATCAAAGCACATGTCCCTGCACACATCACAACACACAAACAACCTACTTGGGTCCCCCCTACACTTATTGGTGGAAAATGGATGAAGGTGAAAAAGGGTGGAAAGGATGGTAAAGGTAAAAATCTAACCTAGTTATACGATGCTTGATTTATTTATCACGAGTCTCTAGCTCGACTCGATTTCCCGAATTAATTCAAGGGAAATGTGGAGAGGGATGGAATCATCTCGTGAGAGATGTCCTCTCCATAGTACAACTTAACCCGTTGGCCATTCACCTTAAAGTTGGGCCCATTTGGTTGGGATAACTCAATGGTGCCATAAGGGAAGACTTGGGCCACGATGAATGGACCGGACCAACGACTCTTAAGTTTACCCGAAAAGATTTTCAACCGAGAGTTAAATAGTAAAACTTGATCACCAACATGGAACTCTCGGTTTTTAATCTTGGAATCATGAATGAGCTTAGTCTTCTCTTTGTATATTAATTAATTTTCATAAGCCTCATTCCTAAGTTCATTGAGTTCATTGAGTTGGATTTTCCTATGATCACCGGCTTTGTTAATGTCAAAATTAGCCCATTTCAAGGCCCAATAAGCCTTATGCTCCAACTCAATGGGGAGGTGGCACGCCTTTCCGTACACAAGGCGATAAGGGGTACAACCTATAGGTGTCTTATAAGCGGTACGGAAATCCCACAAAGCATCGTCTAATTTATCGGCCCATGAGGCACGATGCTCTCCCACGGTTCGCTCTAAGATTCTCTTAAGACCACGGTTAGAAACCTCGGCTTGTCCATTAGTTTGAGGATGATACGCGTTGGAAAGTCGGTGATTGACACCATACTTAGCCATGACTCGTGCGAATTGATCATTGCAAAAATGAGTCCCGCGATCACTAATAATAGCACGAGGCACACCGAATCGAGCAAACAATTGTTTCAAGAAGTTAACAACCACCCTCGCATCGTTAGTAGGTAAAGCTTTTGCTTCAACCCATTTTGATACGTAGTCAACGGCTACGAGGATGTACTTGTTTCCTTTCGATGATGGAAACGGCCCCATAAAGTCGATGCCCCATACGTCAAAGATTTCACATTCTTGGATGAAATTTTGAGGCATCTCATCTTTATGTGTGATCTTGCCTTGTCTTTGGCAAGCATCACAATGTTTAACCATTTCACGTGCATCATGATAAATGGAGGGCCAATAGAATCCGGAATCGAAGACTTTTTAGCGGTGTAATTAGGACCAAAGTAACCACCGGTAGGTCCTTTATGGCAAGCTTCAAGGATTTGTAAAGCCGCCGGCCAATCAACACATCGACGAATGATTAAATCCGCACATTGCTTGAAAAGATAAGGGTCGTCCCAATAGTACGTTTTAACGTCCTTGAAGAATTTTTTCTTTTGTTGGGACGATAACCCTTCGATAAGAACACCACCCGCCAAATAGTTTGCAATGTCGGCAAACCATTGGGTATCATCAAGATTGGAATTAATAGACATTAAGGTCTCAAGGGGAAAGGATTCATTAATCTCTTGATTTGGAGATTCCCCTTGATAAGGATCCTCAAGTCTACTAAGGTGATCCGCGGCTAGGTTTTATGCTCCTTTTTTATCACGAATTTCGATTTTAAATTCTTGTAGGAGTAAAACCCAACGAAGGAGTCTTGGTTTAGCATCTTGCTTGATCAACAAGTATTTCAGGGCGGAATGGTCGGTGTAAATGATGGTGGTGGAAAGCACAAGATAGGTGCGGAATTTCTCCAAAGCATACACTACGGCTAAAAGCTCTTTTTCGGTAGTGGTATAATGCAATTGAGCCCCCGTCATTGTCTTACTAGCATAATGAATGGGTTGGAAATGTTTGTTAACTCGTTGACCTAAAACCGCTCCTACCGCGAAATCACTAGCATCGCACATGAGCTCGAAAGGTAACTCCCAATTTGGAGAGACTAAGACCGGTGCCTTAGTTAATTTACCTTTAAGAAGTTCGAAAGAGTCGAGACATTCTTGAGAGAAGATGAAAGGAGCATCCTTTTCTAAGAGATGAGTCATTGGACGAGCTATTTTCGAGAAATCTTGGATGAAACGTCGATAAAATCCCGCATGGCCTAAAAAACTTCTAACTCCTTTGACGGTGGTAGGTGGAGGTAACTTAGCAATGACGTCAACTTTAGCACGGTCGACTTCGATACCGGCTTTGGAAATTTTATGACCGAGGACGATGCCTTCTTTTACCATGAAATGGCATTTTTCCCAATTAAGAACGAGACGAGTGTCTTCACACCGTTGGAGCATACGTTCTAAATTAGCAAGGCAAGAAGAGAAAGAATCACCATAGACCGAGAAATCGTCCATAAAGACTTCCATAGTTTCTTCAACCATGTCATGAAATACCGCCATCATACACCTTTGGAAAGTCCTGGGAGCATTGCATAAGCCGAAAGGCATTCTTTTGTAAGCAAATGTTCCATAGGGACAAGTGAATGTGGTTTTCTCTTGGTCTTTTGGATCGATAGGGATTTGAAAATATCCGGAAAAGCCATCTAAGAAACAATAGAAATCATTACCCGCTAAACGCTCGAGCATTTGATCCATGAAAGGAAGAGGGAAATGATCCTTACGAGTGACATCATTGAGCTTACGATAATCGATGCAAACTCGCCAACCCGTTACGAGTCGAGTAGGAATCAACTCGTTGTTTTCGTTGGGAACAACGGTGATTCCGCTTTTCTTAGGCACACAATGGACGGGACTAACCCATGGCGAATCCGAGATAGGGTAAATCATTCCGGCATCGAGAAGTTTGATAACTTCTTTCTTAATGACTTCATGAATTTTTGGATTAACCCTTCTTTGATTTTGGATTGCGGGTTTAAAGTCATCTTCCATGAGAATTTTATGAGTACAAAAATTAGGATCAATTCCGCGAATGTCGGAGATTTTCCAAGCAATTGCTTTCTTATGATTCTTAAGCACATCGATAAGTCAGGATTTTTTATCTTCTTTTAAGTCCTTAGCAATAATGACGGGCAACTTATTATCCTCCTCTAAGAAAACGTACTCTAAATGAGACGGTAAATCCTTAAGCTCTAAATCCGGTGGATTGTCAATGGAAGGTTTAGTCAAAGTAGGATCATCATTTGTAACTTCCTTAGGAGTAGGTGGAGAAATATTTTCCTCATTGAGAAGTCTCTCAATGGTACGAATGTCTTCATCCCAATTGGTGGGAGAATTATTATAGTTAATATCGAGAGGATCCAAGCTAGCTTCAAAATCATCTAAGTCACTTTCTCCAAATGGATTCAATGAAGGAGCAATAGAAGCTACGGTCTCAACATGAGGTAAAGGAGAAATCCCGCTCTTACAAGCCTCGTGAAAATGTTCTTCGCATGCTTCGTCGAGCACATCGATGAAATTCACGGATTCGGGCTCATCGGGAAGTTTGGAAAGTTTACCCATGTTAAAGACGATTTTGTCATCCCGAACCTCATGATAAGTTCACCCGCGGCTACATCAATTAATGTACGCCCGGTTCTCAAGAAGGGTCGTCCCACAATTAAGGGAACACGGGGATCCATTTCATAGTCGACTACGAAGAAATCGGCGGGGAAAGTGAATTTGTCGACTCCTACAAAAACATCCTCGGCTATCCCCACCGGATAAGCACCCTACGGTTAGCTAATTCCAATGTCATACGAGTGGGGACTAGCTCGGGTAAAGATAATTGTTTCCACACGGACAATGGCATAAGATTGATACTCGCTCCGAGATCCGCCAAGGCCATACAATTCTCAACACTCGGAAAATTACAAGGAATAAGGAATCGACCGGGATCTCCTAACTTAACCGGTAATTTTCTCAAAAGAACCGCGAAACAATTCTCATTCAATTGGGTATTGGCAATATCAAGCAACTTTTCCTTATCACTTAAAAGATCCTTAAACATCTTAGCGTAATTAGGCATGTGAGCGAGCGCCTCGGCAAAGGTGATATTAAAATTCAATTGTTTGAACATTTTTAGGAAGTTTGAAACTTGAATATCATCCTTATTCTTCAATTTCTCTTTCCGCAACCTTGAGGGATAAGGTATATTGGGTTGAGATGAAGGCTTTGGAGTGGATTGCTCACTCACATCCTTTGGTGGAGGAGGAGGAATAGAAATAGAAGGTAAAGGAACCGGTTTGGGAACCGAAGGTGTGGTAGAAAATTTGGGTATCGGTGGAACATAAGGTGTAGACGAATGCATAACGGGAGGTATGTCACAAGTGGAAGAAAAAGGAGGTTGTGTCGAAGAAGAAGGTATCTCGGGTCCTTGGTTAGGTGGGGAAGGTTCTACGGTGGTCTTACCGCTCCTAGTAGTGATAGCATTAACGTTAGCCCTAGGATTGGTCACGGTGTTCGAAGGAAGGGTACCTTGGGGACGAAAGGTTTGAATCATAGTCAAAAATTTCTTATCGGTCGATTCTTGCATCTCTCTCATCATTCGTTCATGGTCGGATAATTTTTGTAAAACCAAGTCCATTTGAGGATTATGCATGTTCATTTGATTATAACCTTGATTAGGAAAACCTTGGTTTTGATATTGATTAGAACCTTGATTAAATCCTTGATTTTGAAAACTTTGGTTATTAAATCCTTGATTATTTAACCCTTGGTTTTGCCCTTGAAAATTCCCTTGATTTTGATTAAAACCCCGTTGATTAGAATTTCCTTGAAAATTACCCCGTTGAGGACCTTGGTTCCTATTTTGGGCGGGTGGGGGGTGGTCTTTGTGGTGCTACAAAACCCGGGGGAGCCAAATAGTTATTAGACTTGTAAGACAAATGGTTAACATCAACATTTGGTTTGAAATGAATCCGATCATTTTCATTGTTGTTATAAGCATAAACTTCTTGTTGATTATTGTAAACCTTGTCACAATTATAGTACGAATGTGGTCTACCACAAGTCTCACACGTTTCACTATTTTCTTTCACGGCATGCACATGTGTAGTGAGGGCGTCGGTTTTTGAGCAAGGTTTTTCACAATTGAAGTAAGCTCCTTAATTTGATCATTCACCTCATTATTACTAGTACTAGCACTTGCCATATTAGCCCTAACACTCTTGGTTTGCACTTTTGCCTTGTTCTCAATAATGGCCCAAGCCTCGTTCATGGTTTTCACAAGAATATTGCCCCCCGCGGCACTATTAAGTGAGTCTTGGTCGTTTAGAGTTAAACCATTATAAAACATGTTGATTTGATGCACTTTAGTAAAACCGTGTTGTGGACATTTTCTTAAGAGATCTTTAAAACGATCCCAAGACTCACTAAACGTTTCCCCATATTGTTGTTCAAAGGTGATGATCTCATTTCTTAAAGAAGTGGTCCGTGATGGTGGGAAAAAGTAGTTAATGAACTTGGTCTCTAAGTCGATCCATGTGGTAATACTTTGGGGTGGTTCCTTATCAAGCCAAATCCGGGCTTGTCCCTAGAGGGAAAAAGGAAAAAGTTGTAGGCGAACGGCCTCTTGGGGCACCCCATTGTATTTGACGGTATTAGCTAATTGGATGAAACGTTTGATATGAGCGTGTGGGTCATCATTAGTACGGCCTAAAAATGGTGTAGCGGAAACCATTTGAATAAAACCCGATTTAAGTTCGAAATGATTAGCTCCAATATTCGGCACCACAATCGCGTCATCGTTTCCTTCAACATGAGATTGTAGAATCTCATTCATTGGTCGATTATCCGTTGCCATCGTATTGTCGAATGCTCGATTCTCGGGATCGGCTTTAATGACGGTCTTTTTGTTTTTCTTCTTCTTCTTTTTAGAAGAATTAGAAGTATTTGGTACACCAGTCGGTATGTATGTATGCGCGCGAGTGCGCATACAATTAAAACTTTGGAATGAGGTAGGTGACCTCGGTCGACTTTGAGAGGAAAAGGATTTTCCCTCTCGATGAGCAGTATGAAAAAGCTACAAAAATATATACGTAAATACTACTTGAGTTGGCAAACCAATAATCGGTCGTCCATCTCAATATACGCACAAGCGAGCGGGGAAACGAGGTGGCACAAAGCACTTAAAAACCTTTTTCCTTAGACGGCCTTTTATAGCGCGTCCCCTTATACCCACCTTATAGTTTGTATATGTCGAGTTCAAACGTCTTACTAGTATTTATCTATTTTGCCCTTTTTTTTCGTTATGGATGCGACTACAATAGTTAGGTGATGAAAACCCAACTAAGGCTTATTTGAAAAGTAGGTAATTTATTGTGCTACGTAATATAATATAATAAAATGAAAAATCTTTTTGTATTCTTTTAGAAAAATGTATATTCACAAAGAAAATCGAAAGAAATCGAACTAAAAATTAACACTAATACGGAATATTTTTGGCGTAATACTTTTAGAAAAAAGTATTACTTTTGTATTTTTTTTAATTTTTTTGGTGCAATTCTTAGGAAAGAAATTACTTTTGTGATTTTTTATTTTTTTTGTATTTTTAAGTTTTTGATTTTTTTTGAATTTTTGATTTTTTTGTGCAAGAAACGTAACGTTCAAAGAGAACGGATCCCAAAATCCAAACGTCTTCACGAAAAATCGTCAATCGTACGAGCGAAGCGGCAGCGGCGCCATTTTGAAACTAGGATTTTGTGTATGTATCGATTAAGTTCGTTTTTCCTCGATTCGACTCGAATTTGATTTCCGGTTTAACGTATCGACTTAACTTGTTTTTGGTAAAGATAACTTTGGAATTTTTTAAACTAACTTAAATCTATTTAATTAAAAGAAATCTATTTTAATTAACTATTTAAACTAATAATTTGAAATAAAATTTAACTAATTAATAAAACTTAAAAACTTTTAATTAGAATCTATTTTTAAACAAAAGTTAATAAATTGAAAACTAATTTTAAATCTAAAATTTAAATAGAATTTAAAACTACTTTTAAATCTATATAAAAAACTATTTAAAATTATAAAATAAATTTAAAACTAATGTAAATTTATAAAAGTAAAATATTTTTTTATCCTTTTTATATTTAAAGAAAAACTGAATTGAAACAAAACTTTTGTATTTAATTTAAATAAAACTAAACTTGATTTAAACTAATTTAATTAAACTAAACTGCCAAATTTAAACTTACCTATATTAATTTAATTAATAGAAAACAAACACAAGAACTAGCCTAGAGCAAGTGGCTGTGTCGTTGGACTTGTGAGCTAGGGGTCGAGGGTTTGAAACCCTCCCCATACGAATTTGGTGATAAATATTGTATTGCTTTTTGAACTTTTTATTTTGGACAGAAAAATCCTCAGACTAATTGAGTCTGAGGCTTATGCAGTTACAAAATACAAACCAAATAATAAGCTGAATTAGATAAGCTACTAGATAAAGGAAACAAATAAACTGATAATCCAAATAAGCACTAACAAACTTATAAAAATATAAAGCAGAATCTAAACAAACAAAGAAGCTGAATCTAATAAGCTAACGGAACAATAAATAAGCTGAAAACAAATAAGATGAAAAACAAGGAAACAGTTATGCAAATTCAACCCAGATTAAACAAACTACCTCAAACCAAACAAATAAAAATAAGCAGACTAACGGAAAATTAAATCTAAGCAACTTAAAACAAAATCAAACTATCCAGACACCAAAATCCAAACAGGCAAGCTTAAACAAATCTAAACAATCCAGTAACGATCTCAATTCAAACTAAATCAATCTAACTAAACCTAAATAGACTAATCAAATTAAGCAGATGCAAACTTACTCAAATCCAAACAACAACTAAACAAGCAGACCATAAACTATAGCATACGAATCAAAAACTAGAAACTCAAGAAAATAAAAAGAAGATCAAACCCGATGTCGAAACCTTTGGGAAGAAGGTAAGGCGCTGAGCCCCCTTAATACCGAAACCAAACAACACCGAGTATCATCATCAATATCATCTCGAACCAAAAAAACTTCACAAACCAGAACCAATATTCAAGCCAAACACTATTTCGAATAGTTTCAAATCTCCCAGTAGGGGAAATTTATTTCACTTTCCTTTATCTTTTCTATATTATTATTATTATTATTTTTTTATATTTAACCGAATATTATACCAACGAGAACAGTGATATAAAACTAATTAAGGCAGATTAAAATATAACTTAAACAGAAATATTAAAAAGATGAGACTGAATTTAATAAACTGAAAAACTTTTCATTAATCATAAAAGAGTACAAAAACTTGAATTAAAAAGATTACAAAATTAAACCTATCAATATAATTTTCAGAAAATAAAAATAAAGAAAAGCACGTCTCAAATTACATGATGAGAGGGGTTTTTATAGGGGAACCCCAACAAACCCTTTTGATAGCTTCTCTTGTAAGCATCCAATCTGAACCGTTGATTCAATCATTCTTCTTCTCTCTCTTTAATTCCTTCAATCTTGCGGTGGAGGATTACTCTTGCATCACACGGATTGCCAGGCTGGCAATTCTGTGTTTGTTGTGCTAGTTTAGGATGAGGTGGATGATAGAGACTGGTGGAGAGGTGTTCTTATCCAATCAAAACCAAGGAGAAAAGCCACGTTGGATTGATTTTGAGGACCACAGTGAGTGTATGATGCGATTTTTATGGGGATTTAATCCCAATCCGTGTGAATCACACGAATTGGGTAAAATCCCCAATTTTGGGTTAATTTTCATCAGTAAATTAAATTAGGGTTTTGGTGAGGGAGCGTGTTTTGGGGGAAAGGAGAAGGTGGGTGAGAGACTTCTACTTCGTTTGTAACGAAAATGTGTGAGGGTAAAAATAAAAATCTTGTTTTTATTTATTGTGTGTAAGTGGGTAAGAGATTGTGGGTACACGTGGGAAAGGGCTGGGTAAAAGGGTTTCGTTTGGTGAGTTGACTGGGTGAAGAAAGTTGACCAAGCACACATAACCCGTTCTTTCTTTTCTTTCCTTGTATAATGGGCTTTGGCGCAATTACTTCATCCTTTATTTTGTTTAATGTAATAACCACATGGGCTTAAACAACTCATTTGATCCGTTTAGTTAAAGTCATCCATTCCTTAAATGGGCTTGTGGGCCCATTAAGCAAAAGTGGGACCCATAAGGCCCAAAATCTTCAAAAATGATAAATTCCATTAAAACGAGCTCGATTCCGACTTTCTTGATCATTTCTTCAAATTTAAGTGGACTTAGCCGGTTTTCGTGATCTTGGCACACTTTGGTCTTTTGACTTTGTCTTTGTCTTGGATTTTTCTTCAACATTTGACCGTGAAATCCCGTGGTTTCTCTTCTTTTGATCATTTGTACCTATTTAAACACAAGAACACAAAATCACACGTAATTCCGACATTTACGATATAAAACACATGATTAGGTCTTGTTTTTACTTGATTTTAGTGGCAAAAGGATAAGTGTTTACACACTTATTAACATGTTGCATCAAAATAACACCATCAAGAACCAACATATTAAAATGTAGTGGTTGATTATTTATCAACAAAACTTGGAATGGTTTTGATTTTAGACATGTATTAAAAATTCAGCAAAAAAATGTACATCGGCAAATAATATATTATTACATAAAAAACAAAATGACTTTATTTGTATGAAGTGGTACCTGGTGTTACAAACTGACCTTAATCCTGGTGGTGGAGCTGCATATAATTCGCACTGGTTGATGCTATTTTATGTGATTGCATTTAACCTACATAATCAAAAACAAAATTATTAGCTTTATTTAGTTTAAATTAATCAAAGCCATACACAAAACACATCAACATCAAAATAGATTACTATGCGATTTTAAGGGTGATGTTAAGCGATAAATGAAATATATATTGCCAACATCTCAAAGTTATTTTAGGATATTTTTTGAATGCACAGACATTTATTGGAGGAGCGTATATTGATTTTATGGTATTGAATTAATTGTAACAAATCAAAATTCAAAATAAGATATAGAAAAAAGGAAGTTGTTCAAATAATTAGGCCATAATATTTTTAATTACTTTACATAATTAACAAGACTCTATGATACGTTTTGTCAAAAATTCAAACTATCTTAGCTGGCTTTTTTTATAACTTTACAAAAATAATAATAACAATACCTAATTTTAAATTTTTTTTACAAAAATGAATGTTTTTATTATCTAAAGTTTAAAATTGTTATGATTTCCATAATAGTTTAATTTTAACCAAAAATATATATTTAACTAAAATTTTGTTATGCCTTGTTATAGTTAAGTATTTTTTATTTATATTTTAATAATATAATTTTAATATTTTGTAAGACTTACCAAAATTATATAATTCGTTCAAAAAATATATATTTTTATATTATTTTCACTTTTGTAAAAATTAATTTTTGTTTCTTAAAAATAACTTTCATTCATTTTTCATATAATAATTGTGTAAATTATTTAATGATTAACAAAAAAAACTTGACCTTTAAATGTGCAAAATTATAAATCATTAGATTTTTAGATTTAGAAAAAAATATTTAATCATTTCACACGTTATAATTATCTCTTGAATAAAAACAATTAAAAATAGTGCTAGTTACAAAACAAAATATCGCATCAGCCTTATTACTAACACGTTTTGTTATTTTATAATCTTCTTTTTTATGAACGTTATTTTCTAGAAAAATAGGATTGGCAAGACTAAAAAGACTACACACATTCGCTAGAATGGTATATGATAAAGTTCAAAAATAGAATTTAAATTCTTGTTATACATGTTTAAATCATAACTATATAATTTTTTAAAAATTTACATCTTATTTATACATTTTTTTGTTACTGCTTGTAATGGTGCAAAAAAAAGTTAATTATGGAATGGTTTTCTAAATTAAGTGAGGTGGGAAATGATATATTTACTTAACTTTGATCAAAAGTGTTTTTGTCAAACTTTTTAATACAAAATCTTACGTGATTATAAAAATAGTTTTGAAAAATTAATAAATCCACGTGGCGACACAAGAATGTTCCGTATTTAAGGAAAAAATTAATCAGGTTATGCTTATAAACTTGTACATAGACTGCTTTAAAGACTTGTAAAAAACTCTATTTTATTAGATATAATATATATATATATATATATATATATATATATATATATATATATATATATATATATATATATATATATATATATATATATATATATATATATATATATATATATATATATACATATATATATATATATATATATATATATATATATATATATATATATATATATATATATATATATATGTATATATATATATATATATATGTATATATATATATCTATATATATATCTATATATATATATATATATATATATATATATATATATATATATATATATATATATATATATATATATATATATATATATATATATATATATATATATATATATATATATATATATATATATATATATATATATATATATATATATATACACATATATATATATATATATATATATATATATATATATATATATATATATATATATATATATATATATATATATATATATATATATATATATATATATATATATATATATATATATATATATATATATATATATATATATATATTTATATATATATATATATATATATATATATATATATATATATATATATATATATATATATATATATATATATATATATATATATATATATATATATATATATATATATATATATATATATATATATATATATATATATATATATATATATATATATATATATATATATATATATATATATATATATATATATATATATATATATATATATATGTAGGTAAGAGTTATTTGCATAACCTAATTTAAGTGTAGAACTATGCAGAACTTTTTTAAATCATTTTAAACCATTAGATTATTTTATTAGTGGATAGGATTAAATGTGTTGTTTGTGTAATTATTATAAATATAAAGAATATTTGGTAAATCTTTTAAATTGAGTTGGGGGTATTATCGGAATTCAAACTATATTTGCTACAAACCGTCTAATTCGGGACTCATAGAAATGATACTTATTTTCTTTCTCATATCTTTCCCACAAACCCTATTTCACTATTTGTCAGCCACCACAACAATATCCAGTACCACATAAAAAATTGTAGATCTATGATGGCCCTTACCAGTTACCACTGATGAACCAAGAAAACGTTCTAACGGCTTCAACGAAAACTAAATTGATTCTGGAATCTCGTGTAGATCCGTAAGCTGTTAAGATCTATAACTAGTTCAGATTTGATATCTCGTTCATATGTTTAATCGATCTACATACTCGATTCGTAATTAATATTTTTGGCACTTTCTTTTGTTCCAGGCTCTACATTTTGAATCAAACAAAATGAATAGGCTAAGTAATAAGATAATGTTGGTTCTTATGTCAAAAACAAAAAACAAGGTATGCATCTTTTACTAATATATTAGTTTTAAATTGATTATGACTCGTGTCCACTATTATATTACAAAGTAATTGTTACGTTGATTCTTGTTTCATTTTGTAAACAGTTCTTTTAAATTTATTAGTTTTAAATTGAGTATGTGGCGTATAAGGTACATCTATTATCGACATTCATTTAGTGTCCCTATTTGTAATTGACATGTTAGTTTAATACTAATTGTGCATAGATGTTTTGGTTGTGCACAAGTGTTTGCTAGTTTTTGTATAGATATATAGTTGAACCCATGGTTGGTTACATGCATACTCGTATGATTTTTGGATACGACTTTTATAGTAGGAAGTGTTTTTATATTTTTTGGTTTTGTTATGTACCTTCACATGATCTTTAATAATTTGTAAAAAAAATTGAGACTGTCATATTGATGTATCATATACAGTAGTTGTTTTACTTTGTAATCTTTTTGTGTAAAGATGTTAAGGTAGGTAGCATATGCGTTTAATGTGAATTTTAATTGTTTGTACCAATTGCTTAAGATAGTACGTATAAACTAGAAACACTAGATAAATTTTGGAGCAATGTAATGTTGGTTTATTATTACTCTATAATATTTGTAGATATGTACACAGGCAACCACAAGACTATAGATTCTTTATTATTATTATTATTATTATTATTTGAGTTTTTGTTAAAGCGAATACGATGTAACTAAAGATCGTGCATGTATGTTATGCGTTATTTGTTATGACTATAAATTAGTTTAGTTCTCATGGATCACAAACTTATATTTTTTGGCACATGTATGTTTTTTAAATTTATTTTATCAATTAATTTTAAAATTAATTTAGCATTGTATTATTAGATATAACAAATTTTTTTGTTTACTTATTTGTTTCAGTGTAAATGACTCAATCATATGAATGATGGTGTTTGACGAAAATGATCAACAAGTGCACTTATGTTCTCGAAGGGCGTGCACTTATGTTCTCGAAGGACATGCACTTATGTTCTCGAAGAGTGCATCTATGTTTTTGAAAGAGTGTATGTATGTTTTTTTAATAGTGCACTCATGTTTTTGAATGAAATATGCATCTAACTTTAAGAGGATACATTTGTATTTGAACTGTATTTTGTGTTGTATTAATTTTTATGTATGTGATTATGTTTTTTATTATGAATTTTGGAGATTAAAGAATGTACGCTAAAACATATATGAAATTAACATCTTGAACAAAACAATTTTTGTGTCCAAAATAATTATGCACAAGAGACATCAATACGGAAAGAAAAAAAAATGTATGCACTTTATTATTTTTAAAAAACATCAATGTTGAAAAAAAAACTTAAATTCCAAAAGTCAAAAGTTCAAAAAACGTTTTTTAATTAAAAAATTCAAAAAAAATTTAATAATGTGTTTTACTATTATACCCTTTTGAATTAATTAAAAAGATTTAATGATAGTAATTTATTATTGGTCCAAAATAGTTCTGTAGAGTTCTACACCCAAAATGGGTTCTGCATATAACTCAACCCTATATATATATATATATATATATATATATATATAT